>JACGWL010000006.1:3773758-4373758 GCA_034509725.1 Sesamum angolense | reverse complement strand
ATCTGGTGGGTCTGAAAGTGGTGAAAGCCTTGAAGGAGGAGAGGAAGGAGCTGAAGGGGAGAATAAGCTTCTTCTCGCGATCCAACTGCAGGGACTGCGGCGCCGTGCGGTCGTTCCTGCGGGAGAGAAATCTCAATTTCGTGGAGATCAACGTCGACGTGTACCCCGGGAGAGAGAAGGAGTTGATAGAGCGTACCGGCGCCGCCTCCGTGCCGCAGATATTCTTCAACGAGAAGCTGATCGGCGGTCTTGTGGTTCTTAACTCTCTGCGAAACAGCGGGATGCTGGAGACAAAAATGGAGGAGATTCTGGGGAGGAAGTGCCCAGAAGACGCCCCGGCGGCGCCAGTTTACGGTTTCGATGAGGCTGAGGAGGCGCCGGCGGAGGCGGATGAGATGGCGGCGATAGTAAGGGTGGTAAGACAGAAAGTACCGATACAGGATCGGATCATGAAGATGAAATTCGTGAAGAACTGCTTCTCCGGCGGTGAGCTTGTAGAGGCTCTCATAGACCATTTAGACTGCGGACGTAGAAAGGTACATGCGCTTATGCTTAACTATTTTTACATTTCTGCCCTCCTCAAATTATTTATTTAATAAATATTAGAGTTAATTACATTTTACTATCCCAACTATTATCGTTTTTGCATTTTGACATCCAAATTTTTGTTTGTATGAACTTATCAAAATTTACACTTCGACATTTATAATTATTTTTCAATCAAATTTTTTTATCGAAAAACCTATCACATGCATCGCACATGTAAATTTCAATAATAAAGTGTAAAATTCAAAATAATTTGAATAGCAAAATATAATTTACCCAATATATTATGAGCTCCCAATTAAATTATTTCCTTATGATTCTAAGTAAAATAGGGTCAATTTTCTGTATATCTAATATAATTTGTTCAAATCTATTGTTTTTTTTTAAAATATATATATATATATATATATATATATATACTGATCATATAATTTCTGTACATGTATATATTAAATAAAATGAAAAAAAATCACTCAAAAAAAATAAAAATAAAGGCAAGTTTCTTTCTTCTTGGGGGTCAAATACGCCCAATTTAAGGAAAAGTTGAAGAGCAAAAAGGAATTAAGACCCAACTACTGTAGCTAAATTTTTATATAAATATTAGGGTTAATTATAATTTATTGTTCGAACCATGCTAATTTTTACATTTTTTTTTTTGTCAACTTACCATCTTAATTTTACAAAATTTTGTATTTTGTCATTTATAACTAATTTTCAACCAAATTTTTTATCGAAAAAATATCACATGTAGTACACGTGATGTGATGTGATATTTTTTGGGTAGAAAGATCAAGAAAAAAAATAAACATATATGACAAAGTACAAATTTCACAAATTAAGATGATAAGTTGATCAAAAATAAAAATCGAATATACAATAAAAAAACAAACATAGTTCAAATAGCAAAATATAATTTACATTAAGTGTTAATTGAAAGTATTATTGTATGAATTTCGGTTATCAAAGTGACGTAACAAAGTATATTTTTAGTTGAAATTCCGTTAGTATGTGGTTCAGACAACATCTCAAGACAGTTGAAAAGCTGTTCACCAAATTGGATTTCTTCATTAAATTAATTGAATTGTATGGTATATGTTATGATGTCAAAACAGGAATATCTTTTTTTTTTTTAAAAAAAAACTATTGATGCATTTGTTTTAATTACAAGTAGTACAATTTAAGCGATAAATATTTTTGAAAAAAAAAAAAAAAACAGTAATAATTAAGATCACGAGAGGGTTAATCATTGCATTTGCTTAAAACCAACCACTTTTTGAGATCCAGGTAATGATGCAACTTGGGTGCTCAAAATGAGTGCTTTTTATTTTGTTTTCTTCAACTTCATTTTATATTTCTTTTTAAAACAAAATTATTTATATATATGTTTACTATTATAATTCCTTTTTGTTACTGTATAGACCCTTTTGCCGGATTTTATGGCATTTGAGGTTTTAAATTCGTTATTATATAATTTTTTCTTGGATAATTATACTCTAATTATTTTTTGAGATTTTTGTTGTAGTTTGCTTCTGTCTCACAATTAAGTATTTCATTATTCAAAATTTACTGAATTTGATAATATTATTGGTTTATTGTCATTATACATCTTCACGCGTTAATGCGTGTAATGAGATATATCTTTACCGTTATAAGATTAGTTTAATCCCAAAAGATTCATTTGACATGTAATAAATTAATCAATGGTAAATATAATATCAACAAATTCGGTAAATTTTAACTAACGGAATGACCTATTTGTTTAACGGAAGCAAATATCAGAAATGATAGATGTAATTTGCTAAATTACAAAAATCAATGTATAATTGCACCAAACTTTAAGAAATATAAGTGTAATTATCCCTTTCTTATTTATCAAAATAAGGGGTTGGTAGATCAGCATTAATGATCAAGACTATTAATAGGGTATCTGATCAGTCACTCTTTAATCAATTTCCCTTGTTGAAGGATGGACATCATCAATTAGATTTGTTTAGGGGCACTCAGATTAAGAGGCTGTCTGCCTATAACCTATTTAACACATCTTATAAGCTGAAATTTTTTATGATTTATAAGATGTTAAACCTTAACTTAGAATTAAGTTTTTAAAGTATTTGAATAAAATAAAATTAGGAAAGCTTATGAAATATCACTGATGACAACTTTGTAAAACAAAAATACCCAAGTTTATTAAAATTGTAAAAATATTTGTTGTTAAACTGTCTTAGTAGACTCGGAAGAAATTACTATACTAGTACGTTTTAATTTCACTCTAAAAGCTGGATAAAATGATACATATGCAGGTCAGTCTGAATGTCTAAGTTGGAGGTCTGGCATGTCAATAGTCAGTAGATTTAATTGTATTAGTCAACTTGGTTAGGCAGGTCAAATTTCTAAGTCATCGTCATCGTGCCGTTATACTTAAACCGATAATTTTGGCCAAATACACGCCTCTTTTGGTGCTTGAGGACTAAGATAAAGTCTGAAAGCAACAATTTGATGCGTTGTGAGGTCACAATTAATCAGAAGAAAGGAACTAAGAAATATCTAAACTTGAGGCCCTTGATCTCATTTTATGCAAATATTTGGATTAGTTTGTTGACTCTGCTAATCATTTCTTGGGTTCATTTCTTAAGGGGTCTCACTATTCCTGGTTTCTAATGAAACTTTGTGCAAGAAAATATATATTTGGTTGTGATGACTATGCTTTCAGCTGATTTTTTGTTGAATAACTTTGTGTATGTCCCACAACTTCTTTAGGCAGTGGAGATTGGGAAGAAGCTGGCAAGAAAGCATTTTATTCATCATGTTTTTGGGTAAGAGCACGCTTAAGATAGAGCTTCATTTTAAGCTGGAAGTATGTTTTGATTAAAGATGTAACTATGAATACACAGGGAAAATGAATTCGAGGATGGCAACCACTTCTATCGGTTCCTTGAACATGAGGCCTTCATTCCAAAATGCCACAATTTTAGAGGTGCGGTGAATGATTGTGAACCTAAGGCTGCTGCTACAGTGAGCCAGAGGCTCGCCTGCATAATGTCTGCAATACTTGAGACCTATGCCTCTGATGATCGAAGTCATCTTGATTACGTTGGAATTAGCAATAGCGAAGAGTTCAGAAGGTAATTTGAATTTGATGAGTATCTACTTTAGGCTATTTGGGCAATGTTCATACTTATTGTAGTTTCCGGTTGCTACTAAGTGATGTTCAACAAAATAGCTAATGGTTTGTGCTGCTTTTTGTTTTAATATCATCAAACAGTCAACTTATTTCCTTTAAAGTTTATGCTTCTGGTTGCTTTCATTAATTGTCTATATGTATATGCTGATAAATTGAACTTGGTCTTAATGCAAATGCAGATATGTAATTTTGGTGGAGGATCTGCAGAGGATAAACCTCCTGTTTCTTTCCCATGATGAAAAACTGGCATTCTTTTTTAATCTGCACAATGCAATGGCCATTCATGCTGTTATTAGAGTTGGTGATCCTGGAGGAATGATTGACAGGAGGTTCTTCTTTGCTGAATTCATGTACGTAGTCGGGGGCTACCCCTACTCTTTAAGCTCTATTAAAAATGGCATCCTCAGAAGCAACCAAAGAGCACCATACTCACTTGTAAAGCCATTCAGCAGTGGCGACAAGCGCCTGAAGGTAATGAAGAATTCATATTTTTGGAATAGGCCTTTGTCATACAGAACGGAATATATCCAGCATAAGCTGTTTGTTGTTTCTGCAGTTGGCTTTTGGGAAAGTTAATCAACTAATTCATTTTGGGGTGTGGAACGCATCAAGAGGAAGCCCGTCGATCAGATTCTTTACAACCCAAGGGATTGAATCTCAACTTAGAAATGCTGCAAGGGAGTATTTCCAAAGGGATGATGGGATGAAGGTAGACCTTGCCAAGAGGATTGTCTACCTGCCCCGGATGATCAAGTGGTGAGTGTATTATCTGAAAAATTACAATGACCACCGTTATAGTCATATTTTACGTTACAAACTCAAAAAAGTTGTTACCTTCTTGGAGTAATCCTCTGGAAAAAAATACATATTCTTCCATAAATACAATCTGTTAATACTGCAGGTACAAGTCAGATTTTGGGCAAGATAAAGAAATCCTGAAATGGATCATCAACTACTTGGATGCAAGCAAGGCAGGGCTGTTGACACACCTCTTGGGTGATGGGGGGTCTTCTGTAAACATAGTTTACCAAAATTATGACTGGTCTCTGAATTCTTGATCATCCCATCCCTTACGCTGTGGCAACCATTTCAGAACACTCACTTGGTGGTACCACATTATGGCTGTATTATGGATATGGGAGTTGTGTACATAATTGAGATTTTCTGGATTGGAAGTTTATACTGGATAGTTATAGTTTCTTTGAGAAGAATCAAAGAGCATACATCTATTTACCGCTAGTTGTAGATGTTTGTTTTTGCTTTAGTACTGAGCCCAGTTGGATCAAGATTTTGTCTATAAAAATTTATTGTGTTTAGTGATGAAAACATTTACGTTTTCCATTTTGCTTTACTCTTCAATTACATGGTTTTGTAGGGCTGATTATGGTACGATTTTGATTTTTTAAAAGTTATTTTTCAATTAAATTATCATTTGCGGTTAATTTTTCAAATTGTCACTTTAATACCAAAACTAAAAGTACAGTTTTGTACGATTTTGGGTGGTTGGGCAGATTTAATATAATAGAAACAAGACGTTGAGACTACAAAATATATATTTGTTCTACTAAAAGTTCTACTCTCCATAAACTGCTCTCACTCTTTAACCTTTTGATACACAGATCAAAAGTCACACAGAAGTGTGATGGGTTTATTTTGCATTTAGAATAACCACCAGAAAAGATCGCATGACAGAAGGAAAAAACCGAATTTGAAAATGAGAGTGGTAGGGAATGTAACATATGAGGAATCCATTGAAATCTTTGAGAGTTCATAAAAAACCACACCAACATGCCAAGTAACACCAGCAGGAAATCTGGTCAAACGGGTGTGCAGTTAAATTTTCGACCTATTGGCTATTGTCCAAGCATGTGACATGGAATATGTACAAGATAGACCAGTTGCACAGGCAGTTCAGTTCCTTGCATCCTTCTGCCTTAAATAAAGCAACAAAAAGATGGGACATGCACGTTCTGCCGGCCAATACTAAAATTCTCCAGCGCAGCTCATCTTCACTCCCAAGTTACCGAAACCATTGTGTTGGCAAGACCCGACTCCTCAAATGTTGAATGGACATCAAAGTCCAAAGACCTTGAAGCACCTGGAATAGCTTGAGTCAAGCGAAACGGCCGCTCACGATCTTCCTTCAGCTCAGAATAGCAGAATGACCAGAGCAGCTGATAGCAAAAAGCGTGATATAAGCAAGGAGTAGTTGAAAATAATACAAATCATTCTCGGAGCAAGACAGTACAAATACTAGGCATGGATCTAGACGCCATAAGAAATGTAGTACATTTGCAAAATATGAACGAAACCAAATAGATTAGCCGAGTGACTGTCAACATTCTATCTACCAGGCAAGTTCAAATTTACGATGTGAGTTCTGCAAAATCTTGAAGCAAACAGATGCAAGAGGAAGCAAAAATTATCGGAAACTGCTCGTTAGAATGCGTAGACTAGGAATCTTTCTAAGTTAAGAAGTAGCAATGTTTGTCATAGCCTGATCCAATTCCACTGTTGATAACATACTGATTGTTCACTGATATGAACTAATAGACCATATAGGACATATCAAGATGAGTTCCTCGTTTCATGATGTACCAGAAACCACCAAGTCCATCCAGGAATGATTTGGCCCAAATTTGATACCATTAAACATCCCAGAACTGAATCATGACATTTACCTGAACCGGATCGGTGCGAAGAAAGTTTCTCTGAACTCGGCGCCCATCAGGGAGACGGACTCCAACTCTGCATAGTAGGCTTCTGTCACCCTTGGGTTCTTCAGGCAAAGGTAAATAAGCAGGCTTCTTCACTTTCTCCTCAGCATTGGTGTTATTCACACTTCTTTCAGGTCAACTCCATCAATTTCCTTAAAATTCTCCATAGAGGCTGCCAGTGCTCTCTGCAGTTCCTCATCTTCATTATTTTCTTCTACAGCCAACAAAACATTTGATGATGATCATTCTCAGAGCTACCAATTTAGCCACTATCAAATAGAAAAAACTTAAGGGGCAAGAAGAAAAAGAAAACATCTAAAGCACAAATCAATGTCCAAACATAATAAGTATCTGAAACTATTGAACATGTCATTCTAGATCTTATACTCTTGTCTGGGTTAGATTGAAACTTTTGTCATACTGCAGCTACATTTCTATCCCCCTAGTTTGCCAAAATGTCTATTGACAATTCAAGTGTGCAAATCATGGCATTGTCTATGTCCCATGAAGTATGACTGTTGGCATCCAATTATCAGCAGTGATGCACAGCAGCCAAGAGGTGTGTCTCCCAAATCAAAGTGGTGGAGTGGCTGCTCATCTCATTGAATCATTTTGATGACAATCCAGACATCACTTAACAAGGGTCAAGCCACCCTGTCTAAATGGTCACATCCTCACTGCACCCTAACAACTCCTATAAATAAGAGTCTCCACTCTCATTTTTATTCATCCAAAATGCCATCCAAATCATTAGACCGTTCTATTATTTGAAGTATTTTGTCTTCTTCCTTTTAAAAAAGTTCTAGATAGTTGGTTCACAACATTTTGGATTTGCAGTACTACTATCTAGAGATAGTTCAGGTAGTATCTTGAGAGACAAATTGATTTTACTGTGATCAATTCTGCTAGCATTATTGTCTTAAAAACAAGTATGACTATTGCCTCAACCTTGTCAACACACAACTTACACCATTATTATTTTCCAACAGTTTCTAAGCAGCCACAGTTGAATTCAGAGAAATTTGACTACACATTATTCATTCCGTTGAAGTTCATTGAAACTGAATTTGCCAAGTCAATTAGATGAATTTTCAACTCCATCATGAGAACAATTGTACAGGGATAATAATGCTACATCAAGCTGTCAGTTTCTAATACCCCACCCATGTAGAAAGCAACTCCTGAACTTGCCAAAGCAAAACAAGGCAGGCAAAGTTCACTCTGGTACCTGAATTAGTTTTCTTGAAACTTGGGATGCACGGGATACGCCAGACATATAGAAGGTAATGTTAATTTTACCTCCCTTGATTACTTGGAAAACTTCTATATTAATAGGTATTTAGAAGGGCTAGTCAGAAGGTCATGCAAGATGAAACAAGATACCACATTAACGAGTGTCACTCTATGTTGGGGCCCTGGGGTAGGAAAACCCTACAGATCACATTAGTGTTTAGGAGTACCCATTTATCCTCATATAACAATAGCTGATATTAAATCAAACGTCAAAATAAATATTTACATAATTGCTTTTTGAGTTATTGTTCAATTGTGATTAGATAATGCTTATGTTAAAAAAAGAACTGCTGCTGCATATGCTTTAAGTTTCTTGGATTAATTTTATTCAAGTATTTTAGCTCCATGAAACCAACAAAATTGCATAAGCAACAAAAATTTGAACTTTTAATACTGGCAAATATTATGATAACATACATAATTCTCTCTTTTTCTCTGACAAGATATTTTCCATTAATAATTCATGTTAACTTCAACAGGTACCAAATTTGTGATGTTAAAAATAGACAGATCGTTTTTACACTGAATAATATGCCTCTGGGACATCTCTTATACATGTAAATAAAATATATCATCAGATAGCTTCTTCAATCATTCAACATTTTTGTCATTCTAATATCTTCAACCTCTTGTATCTTGTTGAAGCATAAAAAGTAACAAGAATGTCAAGACAACTTATCAAGAAAAAACCCAAAAATGAACTAGAAAAACCTGGCATAGATTGAACATGAGGAATTGGTGCCTGTGAACTTTCTCTAGGACGTTTATGAGATAGACTGACATGATGATCTGAGGGGTTGCCGTCCATGAATGGTAGCAGATCCTAGACCATGAAGAAAAAGTCCTTCGTCAGGGACATAGAGAAATATACATTTTTGTTTTCCTAGATAAAAAGTCACAAGTCCTCCAAGGGATTAGGTATTTTGGTAATCCCAAAATAGAATAGAAGAACAATTCTATGTGCACGTGTGCATTGACAACAAAAATAGCTAGTTACCTCAAGCAAATTTTCTGGTTGAACCATTCCACGCCAAGAATGCATTTTCTGACCAGTTATTGGATCAATTACGAGAATGACTGGGATAGAGTCTAATCTGTAATAGGTACACACCTTGCTGCCCTCTTCTGTATGATCGTATACCTATAGCAAATAGAATGATTGGCAACGATCGGCATAACATGAAACTCGTGTAACAAGAAAATATAAGAGCATTTAAAGGAAAATAGAAGAGTAGCTCGTTACATAAGAGCTCCAAGGAATTCATCTTAGCATATATAATAGTGAAAGAATAAATTAGTACAAGTCACATAATGGTACAGAATCATCTTCCTTTACGTCAAATGCTTTGTATCAAAATGACACTTGTATTTTTCTCCTTTAAGTTAATTAGCAATGTCTCTGAATAACATTTATAATGTTTAATAACAACGACATAGATTGGCCAACTACATTGCCTACATTACAAGCAGAAGTTTATTGCCTACATGACAAATAAATTAGCTAACAAGAAGAAAAGCGCAACAGGAACTTTGTCTGTTGCCAGTGCAACTACAATTCAATGGGTGTTTTCAAGCAATCAAGAATTTATTAAATTGGTTAAGCAATGATGGCTAATCTCCTCCACCTGTCTCATTAAGTTTCTTGGTCTACATTGAAAACAAATATAAATCTTCTCAGGTTTCTCTTTCATGACACCCGAAGAGTTAAGGCAGGAAAAGATTAGTTTGGCCTTGTCAAAAGGTAAAAATGGCCATCTCAATTCATCTGGAAACGAATTACCATTCAAACAAGCCACAAACTCTTTCATTCCATGTAGCAAGAAAAGTCAGTCTTTATTCTATTATGAGACAGGAAAGTAGGTGAGTAGGTAAGGTGAATAAGATGGCTTTTCTTCAAGTGATAATACTAAAGAGCATTTTTCGTTAAAAGGATCTCTGAGTGATTTATCAAGTTTCCACTACATGTAATTGTAAATGTCATGGAGATGAAAGCAAGGACGTGTATGTCTTTGTATAACAGAAGAGAATTCCAAATGTATCCTCAACATTTTTGGTTCTGTAAAACTTATGTGAAACTTAATGAAGTTTCAGCATTATCTTGCTAAGTGCAAACATGGGGACAGTATGACATAGGATCCAGTTAGCTGAGACGTGATTAGCACGCTGCAAGCTACCTTTGCTAATAAGACATACGTCCAATGTCATATTATAAGAAGGCTAAAGAGAATTAGCTGTTAGACATTTTTAAGTAAAAGGTACAACCAATTACATGAAGGGGAAAAAACAATGGTTAACAATGTAAAAATAAAAATAACATCAACAGCATAACACAAACCTGCCAGAAGACGAAGTTAGTTTTGATGGTTTGAGCAACAGCTTCATTTGCCCAGGTGTCACGGTTTAGCTGCCAAGATATTTGTCAAACATGAATCTCATGAAACCAAAGCATAAACATTTCAGCTCTTTGAGCAAGAAGCATCTTAACTACTTCTGTTTGAGGAATTGAGCAAAAAGTGGGACCTGACATTCTTATTTGTGATGTATCTGGTTCGAGGATACTTAGCTGATCAGAAGACAGGTGAGACAATAATTTGGTTAAAGTCATATTGTGAAACTTTGCCCCCAAGTTGCAATGCTATATATTTATGTTCCATGGCTAAGACTGTATGAATGAATAACGAGTGATGAAATTTATTCTAAATGGTCTCCCTCTCTTCCTTTTTTCTTTTTCAACTATGCATCCTATATTTCTGCAACCCATCTCTTTAGTTCTCCAAAAAAGTAGGAAAATTTCAGATTCACCGTCAAAATCCTTCATACACTCTCCTGGAAAAACAGTCCTAGTTTAGCATGCTCGTTGGAGTTCCTTGCATGAATATAATTGTAGGTGTCATAATTTGCCAGCTTCTGTTATTCAGCATATTTTACAACTAATCTTGAGGCCAATCTTCCATCAGCCCAAATATAATGCAAATGGATATCCCAATTCAAAGCCTCTTGGTGCTGCAATGTGTTTATATTCTGCTTTTATTATTCATGAAATCGAATTTCTGTTTTCTTTAAAATCTATAGTAGGGATATTAAGCGATTTATTTACAGCCCTCCAAGATAATCTATAGCCAGATTAATGAAGGATTTAAGAGGCCAGCAAGATGCCAAGATCAGGGTTGTTCAGCTGTTCATCACATTTGTCATTTAGAATTTCCAAGGCTAAAACTGCACTCAGTTACTTTTTCCCCCTTTTAGATTACTGCCTCTCCTTTTTTCAATTACTACATCATAGAGTCCGAGACAGAGAGAAACAGAGACAGATGCAGAGACCAAAAAATAAGTACCATGTGCGAGCTAAATTCCTTGGTGGACTGCATGTTTACAAGGAGCCACTTATTCTGCATCCTTGCTTCATCTTTAGCCTGCAATAAAAATAGCTTGATATCGTAACCATGGGATGTACGGAGCAAAGAAGTTACAGTCATGCAGGATCTTCTGTTAACCAAGTCCAAAGCAACAAACTTAAATAAATCGCAAGTACAACGTTCTATTGTGCGCACTTTTTTCGTTAATTATGCCACGTGATCAAAATCAACAGCTAATGCACATCAGATTTTACCAAACTGAAGATCATGAGGCATGATAGACAAAAAAAAATGAGGAAAAACAGATAGGACAGAACCACAGCAGATAAGTACAAGGGTTGGAAGAAAATGATGAAGCTTGCACTAATTCTGATTAACAATATAGCACTTCTTCCTGCCACATAAAAAGATAGGGAAAATATTCACGAACATCTATCCCATTTTGAAAGAAATCATGTTGCAGTCCTGCGGAAACCCCACTTGGGTTCATGTTGGGTCCGGTCCTCTCTCCACAGGTACCTTTAAATGAAAAGAGAGACCAAATACGACGGGAAAAGGAATTAACAAGGTGGAAGCGAAGATAAAAGTACGCTACTAGTTTCCCTGTAAATCACACAGGATTAGAATATCGGATATCTTTATGTTATAAAGTACAAACCAAATTGAGAGTTTCGCACTTAAGAACTTGAATCAATTGACAAATGCTTAAAGTAAAAAATAGAAGACAGGGAGAGTTTTTTTGCAGGGACTGCAAATGTTATGAATATCATGTGAGATGAGATAATTTCAAAGACACACCAGACCAGCCTAGCAATGTTAGATAAGAAAACTAAAGGCAACCATTCAGTAAATGCCCCACCAGAACCACCTATAGTTCGAGTTTCTTACATCATTTTACTAAAGGATAAAGCTATTTACCTTTTCAAAGGGCCCATGGAACATCAAAGCAAATGGAGGACGATACAAAGACGCAAGATTATCCTGAGTTTTATCCGCAACAGAAGAAGAGGAACCTCCTTCTGATTCCCAGACTCCAGGATGTTTCATTTCTTCCTCGAAATTGCGAAATGGAACAACAGTATGAGACGCATATGATGAACCTCCCACTCTTGCCCCTCTAGTGAACATGACCAAACAGAATTAATAACAATAAAATGTACCCACCAAGATTCAAGACTAAGAGAATACAGGCCAAAAAAGAAAAGAAAGAATTAGCCTCATAACTGAATACAGGAACCTCATCAGAGCTACTTTCAGAACCCAAAGAAGACAACATTGACAAAATTGTAGGTTGTTGATGAGACAACAACTAAAACCATCAACCTAGGAGGGGTTATAATATATAAAATTGAGAAGAGATGTCCATGATTGTAAAACAAAACAGAAGGAGCTATGCAAGAGCCAAATTTGGGAATGTTGGCAGCTTTCAAGAGCAGACCAATTGCATTCTAGAATAAATCCTAGCGTATGTTCTCAACATCTGCCATATCTAGTCTTGAACAACTATTAGGTGGAAAGTAAATGAATGTTCTGATTAAGTTGTACTTAAAGGGATTTGAGGAGAGAGCTTTAGCTTTGAGCAACCCGACCAAGTCATAGAAAAAAGCGAGAGAGTGGAGCGAGCGGAGGAGTGTGGAAGCATTATCATGAAACAAAAAAACAATCAAGACTGGGGGCACCACCAGAGCACCAACATGTAATATTCTTATCCAAGTTTTATTACTTCAATAAGTTATCTGGTAATTTGATGTGAATGGGACCTTTTTCTATATTTTTTCAACTATGTAAAAATCCGAGTCAGGTTAGGCAAGAGCAAGGTAAACACCATGAGAGCAGCAAAACTAAAAATCGAGTGAAAGTGACAGTATCTTAGAACATCTATCAAGATATAAACATGCATGCACACAGGCATGTATGTATCTCGATTCTAGGAAGCAAAAGAAACATATAGACAAAGTAGAAAAGTTGAAAAGAGGACCCTATTTCAAGTTTGAAGAACTATAAACAATACTTAATACTGGGTGTTTTCATCCTGTGATATATGTTTTAGAAATATGGTTAGATTTTGACAAAGTAGAATGTGCCAGGAAAAAAAATAATAATGTAGTTGCCATTAAACCTAGTAAATCCCCAACCACAACATAGAAGATTTAGGATGAGTCATACAACAACAAAAAGCTTCAAGGATTTGGAAAGCTCTCCTACAACTAAATTCATTAGGTACAGATTTAAATACATGTGTAAGGTCCCTACGAATATCCAGGTCGAATAAAAACACTGGTCAGAAACCATACACAGATGTATCAAGCCTCACATTGACAATACCTGTAACAAATATAAGAAGTGAAATCTAACTGTTCTCTAAGTAAGGATATATGCTTGGAAATTCTTGAATTTATCCTCGTCTGAAACCAAGAGTTGCTCTTCCAGAATTTTAATTTTATATTTCACTTTCAATGTCCTTTGCTTTCCTCGCTCGCTAAGGACACTTAAGAAATCTTTTTCATGCTTTTCCTTGTACATTGCAGATGAACTTGTTAAAGGGGAGCCAGAACAAAAGGATCATGATAACAGAGATATTTGACAAACAAAGAGCAAAAAGATCAAAACAGACAAGGAATCTAAACTATACAACTTTCTACATAGATAACCATCAGTAATCTAGGCATGTAGGCTGAGCAAATACCCAATAATCTTCAGCAAAAGTGTGAACTCATTACCTCAACTTTACAAGCCAAGTCATACTCAAGAAAAAAGAAAAAGAGAACAACATAAAAATCTTAACATAGAGTAAAAGATAATCAATCAAAAACTACATTCCTCATCAAGTATCTGAGGAGAAGTCATGTAAGTATGATGACCATGCTTCGCATCAACAAGAGATAAAGTAGAATTACCCATAGACCATCGGATTATCATAAAGAACATCCCTTTTCACAGGTAAAGGTGGCCGTACATCATCTCCATCTTGTCTCACATCTTTATCCACCAATTCCTTTCCCAGCTCACTGCATTTTGAAATAAGATACATTTTAATAAGACATAAGAAAAGTAGGAAATAGAGAAGGACAACACATTCGTGTTTCTTCAAATGACATGCCTTAGGTTCGAATCATTGAGAGGCAGATCGCTTTCGGTTGGTGGAGAATATACAGAAGGCGTAGCTAGCCGACCTTCATTTCCTACATAAAAAAGTTGAATAGCTTCCTCAAGCTTCCAGCCAGTGGCCTGCAACCAGTGAGTCTTTTACATAAACATTCCGTAACATAAGGATGCAGTCAATAACAACATCAGATATCAAAAACAAACTCAATGCTGCCAAACTATGTGGGAACGAAAATATATCAATACCATTTAAGACAGCAAAAAGGATAATAATAAGCAAAATGTCCTTCCAAACTTTTCTCTCCTTTTTTTATGGTTTTCATGGAAAATAAAGGTTCAATCACCATATGAATGATCGCAATATGAGAAACTATAACACTATCATTGTAGGAAAATGCCATGCACTCGAAGAAACTTGCACAACTAGATCATTTTAGGAAGCACAAAAAAACCCAGACAACCCGTTGGGGAAGGGGACATTTCAAATATCTACCCAACTTTAAACCAAGATCTCTTTCCGGCTATTGGCATGCTAACTACTTGTAGTTTCTGTTACTGTTATATTACAAGTCCAACTAATTGTGTGCTTATTATTCAATTTTTACTCCAATCCTCCCAGAAATAAGAAATGCAGCACCAGATTCTTCTCCTAGAATTCTTTTGTACAAAGTTGTTATTTGTTTGATTCCTCTCTTGTTCTTCTCTTTTCTTCTTATTCAACTCCAGTCATTACGATGATCTTTGTTTCCACTCTCCTTTCAGTAGAAAGAATCCATGTTCTTATGCTTCCCTGCCTCTAAGACTTTGCATGAAATCTACCATCAGAATAAGCTCAACAGATGTGTAAGAATGAAAGCCATACTGGAGTTCTACTGCAATAACTTCTTGATGAAGCTGAATGAAACAGATCCTTGCATCATAATGGAACTACAAACAGACACATATCGTGAATCAAGTTCCAACTATTGGCTATTGGCTAGAGCAATTCACCTACACTCAAGTTGTCCTGACACACTATCAAACGTCACTGTTCAGGTGGGAAGGGAGGCTTAATGCAGAGAGTCAGAGACATTTACTTTGTTCCCTGATTTTCATATTACCAGGTATAAGATGCATAGGCCTCTGGAATTAGACCTCATCAAAGCACATTCTTTACTAGTGCAGGCTTAGGGCTTCACTCCATAAAATTTAGCTCTAGTCGGATCTTTTTTTTACGTCGAAGGCGCTCACACCTGCCCAAAGGCACCACCCTACCAAGACCTATAACCATCGATGTCCTAACCCCGTGCGTGGGGGTTGACGCTAACCTCCAATGCCACCACGGCACCACTCTAAACCCAGAAACTGATCCTATAGCACCATCTAACCCCATTCTACAAGACCCAGTATTCCACCAGCATCTCTTTCTCAACCAGACCAAACCTACTACCACCATCCCCCCCACTACCCTCCACCATAAGCCACTGGTCACCATCCTACACAGCACCAAAAACCCTCCAGCACCAATTGCAACCACTTCGTACCTCCCTTAACCAAGGTTAAGGAAAATACATCAAAAGGCATGGACGACTAATTTTCAATGGGCCCTATGTTTAAAAAGAATGAACAAAAATGTGGCCCACTGATTCTGATTTCAGTAAGTTTAAAGAAGTCATAGAATTGTATGTAATCCACCATCATCAAATTTTTATCTAAGATTTGGAGCTTATAGAATTGATGTGTTAGAAGGATAAAATATACATTTTAGAATAAACAAACAGCCCCCAGAGAATGTGAGTTGAATAAACTAACAGCCCCTAGAAAGTGTGAGCTGAATAAACTAACAGCCCCTAGAGAGTGTGAGCTGAATAAACTAACAGCCCCCAGAGAGTGTGAGCTGAATAAACAAACAGCCCCCGGAGAATGTGAGCTGAATATTCAATACTATATGGTTAGTTTGCCATTTTTTTCAAGAAATGATTATCGTAAGTTTACCAAATACAGGGGCATCCTATACAAGTTCCCACCACCAACTCCCTTGAGCTACAACACTGTGCTCACTTAACTAAGTTAATTGAGTAGCAATAACAAGCGCATGCAGCAACACCAATTCCCATCCATGAGAAGGTAAAGAGCCTTATTTTGTCATCTAATAAGAGAAAAATCAATTCTCATAATGTCCTACGCCAAACAGCATAATTAAAATTCCCAATTTCCTCTTCTTTCCTAGCTCAGTTGCAAAAACCAACTCCAGTGTTAGCTTTCCTTCAATAATAAATAGCATCCTATGCCACAATGTCTTATCACTACTAAACAGTACTTTCAGTTTCGTAGCATAGTAAGAAAACAATCATAAACCAGCATCGTCTCTTTGCCATAATAGCCCTCCATTTGGCAATTGCAATCATTAGCACATCATCCAAGACATCACAAGTATTTATGGAACTAATTACCAAAACTCACATACCCAGAATATGAATTTACACCCCACCCCCCACCCAAAAAAAAAAAAAAGATTCAACTCACTGAAAATAAAGTGCATCCAACCTTGGCCAATGTCAGCCCAGTTGAAAAGTTAAACATTACAAGAAAATGAAATCTGAAAAACAGCGTCTTTTGGGAGAACTAAGAGTTCATGTTCCAGAAACAAGCAGCTCCCAAAATGCTTAATCAATCAATTTGGGACTTCAAATTTACAAAAAAACCTAGAATACCTGAAGGAACTGACGAGCGGTGTCTGCGGTTTCACCGACGGCGATTTCTAGGAAGGAAGACACCAGCTTCTGCTGGTCTGTAGGAGACAAAACCCCTTCCATTGACATTATTGTATTCTGGACTAAGAAATCGATCTGCCTCCACTTGCTTGCTTGGGTAGGTTTTGGCGGAGAGGGCTGGATGTGGGCTGTGAGTCTATATTGCCATTGATGAGGAAAAAGAAGAGGAAAAGGCAGAAAGATGAGACGTGTGTTGAAAGAATACAGACTTATAATACTTTTTTTTTTTTCTTGTTTTGCAAAAAAATCAAAATTAAAGTTACGTGCTTGGAAGAGAGTTGGCATAATTATAAATATTTATTTTTATTTTAAAAAAAGTATAAATATATTTTATATATGGTGAAATTATGTAATTATTTTATAAACATTTTGAATTGTCAATTTTATTTATTTATTTTAATTGAATGATGTAAATAAAAAAATTATAAAAAATATCCACTAAGTTTAAAAATAAATAAGTAAATTGTAATTTATTATCTATAAATATATTTTGATCAATTTACCAATTAATTGGGTTGGTTGTGCGACATCGGTTGAAACTATATAGTATTAGTTATTTCTGTTAAATCTCATAGGAGCTCTGTAATTATATTTACACCCTTTAATAATTTGTTTACATAACCAACTATTTCTGTCTTTTGTATAATTATATAAATCACCCGTTAATAGTTAAAAAATATGAATAGCTTATGTAACGATGTTGACATTTTTTCAAAATATATGCGTAATTTTTTAAAATTATGGATAATTTGTGTAATGATATTGGCATTTTAAATATATGTAAGTATCCAGAATGCAATTATGTTTTGTAAAAACGGATCAAAATGTAAATATAATTATTCCTAAAATAAATATAAGAATATAGTGTGATCAATTGCTAGTAGTTGGTATGTTTATTATACTTTAAATTACGATTAAGAATTATGATCGATTTACAATAGCAACGTATCTCTCATTTCTACTTGTTAGATGTTAAATAAATGAACTATCTTCATAACTAAGTTAGGGCAAATATGTGGAAAGTTAATTTAAATTAATTGAATGAAAAGATGCAAGAGTGCATTCCACACAACTTTTCTTATGTCATTATTATGATGTTGGAACTATATTATTCAACTGCACTGCATGAACCTTAGCATCCTACTGGAATTTTAATTGACAATATCACAAAATGCAAATTATAATATTGTATTTATAATCAGAACTGGCATCGTTATTTGTGAAGGGCGATGGACCTGGTAACAGTCAAATTAATAGCCATTCAACAGGTCATTAGAGAGTTTGCCTCATATATATGGCGCACAGGATAAGATCAAGTGGATTTATGTTGCACAATGCAGTACTTCTAGTATTATGTTTGCAAGACTGTGTAAGTTAGTGTGGCTTATCTAAAGCAAATTACATAATATGCTTGTATTATGACCGTTCTTGTCTTATAACAAATAAGGGAAGGATAACAATTAAACAATAAATGTTTAATTGCAATCTTTTGTGTTATATAGATTTTCGAAGATAGTTTGGCGATGATTGAATTTTGGAGGCATACCTATACATATTTCCTTTTAAATAAATATTATTTAATTTTTATACTATGGGTTTAAAAGTATTTTAAATTTGTATATTTTATTGGTTATGAAACCTATTCTATTTTTTATGAATATTTACTAAGCATATTTCTAAGAAAATAATATGCTGTTTTGGTATTATTTTCTTTTCACCTCCTAACTTTTATTTTTTTCCCCACTATCTACAAGTAGTAAAATTTATTTTTTTTCAAATAGTTATTTACTTTTAATTAATATTTTTCATTCTCACTTCAAGTATTTATTTTTTATCATAATTATTTTTATAATTTCATTTTTTTACAAATAAAAAATTAATAAAATAATATTTAATTATTTTAAATATTTCGTGCATAATCAAATGTGCCACATATAGCTAGTGTTAATAAAGCGACAAATTATGTGTACCGGCATGAAGATTTAATTCGTGTTTCAGATTAATATATTTAAATAAATGGAGTCTATGAATATATATATATATATAACTTAGGAGTATTATTTTTAAGAAATAAATAGTATAAAAATATCTTATGGAAGAATAAATAATGCTATTCAATATTATTGGATATAAATGTTTTCATTTTCAGTATTGGTTTCATTGATTGACAATAAGTTTAAAATAGTTTAAAAGTAAGTCAATCTTATTTACGATAAATTCAAAACAATTAGAATTGACGTAAAATAATTTTTATAGCAATTCCAGAAGCAAAAATTAACATTGCAAATACCTTAAAAATAAAATTTTTGAATCCAAAAGGTAAATATACGTTTTTAAAGCTCTCAGAAGTAATCCCACGATCTTATTAACCAATTCAGATATATTATTATCTATTATAAAATAAAAAAGTAATATTTTTACAGAAAATAAATATATAAAAAACAAATTTAACAGTTTGTAGTTTTTTTTGAGTTTTACGAAATTGACCAAAAATATACCCTCTAAATCCTTTTGGATCCACCGTTCAAACTTCAAATCCCCAAACCAAAAAATTTCACCAACACTCCCTCACAGCACCAAATTTCAAAATTTGACTGCGAAACTCTGAAAGGGATCTTTGGTTTTGAAGCTGTGAAGTTGCAATCCTAAGTAATTGCGAAGCTGGGATCTGGAAAATAACCCCTCTTCTTCCTCTTCCACCCCTCTCTCTCTCATCTTGCGCAACGCATACAGTTTCTGAAAATTTATTGCAGGGGAGGTGCATTGATGTATCTGTGATAACCCTTTTGCAGATAGCCCTCCAAGTGTTTGTTTTGTTCTATCCTGCTTCTAAGATTGCCCTCATTACTTCAGATTTTTGGCCCTAGTGAAATGGAAGAGTGATTCGGAACTGTTTCAGTCATTTCGTCGAACATGGCGTGACCGATGCAAATTATGAGGCATTTGAGAGGAATGTGAATGTGGGCTGGATGTTTTTGCTTGGGATCTGCCGCACTATCTCCAATTTTTGCCGCTGAGCTGGAGGTTGTGCTAGGGTTTTTGGGCATTTTGATTTTTGCTCTCGGAGTTCAGAAATGACGACCACCACCAAACGTGCTTATAAGCTACGTATCCTTGTTACTGAAGTCTAATGCTTTCTTTCCCCCCTTTTTACTTTCAGATACGGTATTGATATGGAAAACCAAAATGTAGTGCTGTACGGTGGATTTTGTTCGGATCCAGTGGAAGAAAGACAACGTGTTCTTTTAGATTGTGCTCTTCTTATTTGTTTTCTCATGATGTGCAGCTACGAGTTCCAGTGAACGCTCACTTTCTTGTAAAATATTTAGCACGAATATCTCTTCCATTTAATTTTAAAGAAAAAAGAAGCACAAATGATGTATATAACTCCAATTGCTGATGAATGACTCACTGATAACTGTGGAAATAAAATTTTACTTCAATACGATAGTGGCAATGCCAATGGCACTAAGAGCAATACCCATCTTCAGAGTATCAATATATGAAACCATTTGGCAACCTCTGTTTGCAGAGAACTTAGCTGTGAGCATTACATAAAAAATATACTGATAGAGGATGCTAAATGTAGCTAAAAGCAAATGAAATGTTAATTTGGCAGCCTTAACTTTATGCTTCTCATAGAGGAATTTGTAGCTCATTCTTTAAGTGTGAACTGCCTAAAGATTGGGAGGAATCATCAAGGGTACTTGTGACTGGAGGAGAAGATCATAAGGTCAATCTCTGGGCTATTGGGAAGCCAATGCTATACTGGTCAGTTCAATACTCACTTTACCTTTTCTTTCCAGTGGCCTCTTAGTTTATTTTATTGAAACTTCTTTTGTTTTTCCGCTTTGAATGTACTACAGACAGTTGTTTCCGAGTTTCCCATATCCCAAACAGATTCTTGGTCAGTGTCGAACCTACTTGCAACCAGTTTCATGCTTTAACACTAAGTTACTTCTTTCTGGGAGGGTGGCCTACTGGTTGGGGTTGTTAAGGGAACCATCCCTTTTCAATTAAACTTATTTGTAGCCTTAATACCAATGCCAATGATTTTTATTGTGTTCTTTGCCTAAAAGTCTATAGAAGGAAGCTGATGACAACTTTTATCTTATCTTTTCTAATTTGGTGCTCGCTTCATGGTTCAATCTGTTAGAGTTTGTCGGGTCATTCGAGTGGAATTGATTCAGTTAGCTTTGATTCTTCGGAGGTTTTGGTAGCCGCTGGAGCAGCTAGTGGTACCATTAAGCTTTGGGATTTAGAGGGAGGCTAAGAGTAAGCTTTATTGCAATCCACTTTATTTATGTTTTTTAGCATTCACTTAAAAAATGAACTTTGCTATGTTTGGTTTTAATCATGTCTCTGGCAGTTATTCGCACTCTCACTGGTCACCGATCGAATTGCATATCTTTGGACTTTCATCCCTTTGGGGAGTTCTTTGCATCTGGGTCTCTGGACACAAATCTGAAAATATGGGATATCCGAAGGAAAGGTTGCATACACACTTACAAAGGTCATACTCGAGGTGTTAATGCAATCAGGTTTACTCCTGATGGGCGATGGGTTGTATCTGGCGGGGAGGACAACACTGTGAAGGTTAATCTTTAGTTTCTTCTGTTTTCTTGTTTGGATCTATTGTCCTTAACTTCTCATTCTGTTTGTGATTAGTTTAGCTTCGGCAGAACTCGAAGACATTTGTTCTCTTGGCTCGCTAATTGTTAGGATTTTCTTTAAGTTGACTAAGTTATATTGCTCTCCTTTTTGTACTCTCTTTGAAACTCAAGTTATCAACGCACGTATCAATTTAAGTAGTTTATATTAGCACATGAAATGTTTCTTTTTCTATTTCGATTTGATTTATGAAGGCCTTATCAATTTTCTTTTCTGTTTCTTGTTCTTGTTAATTTTTTTTTTTCCAATCTCAATTTTAGTTTAAAGCTGCTAATTTGTAGATATCATGCTGTGCAATCGCATTCTAGCATACATTTAAATTCAGTCTCTTATTATCCTTCTGTTCCTAAAAATGCAGCTATGGGATTTAACTGCGGGCAAGCTTTTGCATGATTTCAAATGTCATGAAGGCCAAATCCAATGCATTGATTTCCATCCTCATGAGTTTTTGCTGGCAACAGGTTGGGAATGCTATCTTTGGCTAGATCTTTAAAATTTTATCTGGTTATCAGTTTGCTGTCTGCATTTGCTTGCTTGCTATTGTAATATGCTATACTTAAAATAGTAAGTGGAAGACTATTTCACCCAAGTTCTCCACTATGGTTCCCTAATGTTTCTCTGAAATTGTTGTTCCTAGTTCTTCAGAAACTTGTCATGTAATGAATCTTTAGATAATGACTCAGATGTCTGCTCACTTACCACTGGTGGCTTAAAAAATTTGGTGGTTAATTGAATTTTGTTGCTAGTATCTTCCTATGATAAAGTGAAGAAAAAACGTGGAGAGCAAAGAATTAAATGGAATGACAAGAAGAAGGCTAGGCATTTACATAATGCGTCGATTTTTTATTTGAATCACTTAGTGGCAGGATAGTCCACACACACTCACAACACGAGTTGGAGCATTTGAAACTTTTATTTCAGCATCTTTGGAGCTATGACGCATTGAAGCTTAATGGAAAAAAGGGTTCTATTTTTAAAATGGCTAGCTGGTGTTATTTGGAGGAAGAAATAGATGTGTACTAGATGATTGTGCCTTTCATTCTCCAAGCTGCATGGCCATTTAATTTCCTGCTCAGCATATTTAAGTTGTACTAAGCTTCTTATTGATGAATGTCTGTTCACATTCATGGTGGCATCTAATGAATTTAGATTCAGTTTATGTTTTCTAGCCATCATGTCTTCCACGTGATCAAATAGAAATTGCATTTAATATCTTTTTATCTTTACAAAGGCTGCCACTTTGCCTGTGGTATTTTGGCACATGTAGAATTAGGGCTTGTCCACACTGAGGGACTAGCGTACGCATTTCATTGAAATTTAATTCTTTATGCAGTGTGATGGAAGATGCTGTTTGGATTATTATTTAAGGTTCTTTCTCCTGATAATTGTTATAATTTCTTTCTTGTTTTTCCAATTCTTTGGCAGGTTCAGCTGACAGAACTGTTAAATTCTGGGATCTTGAAACTTTTGAGCTAATTGGTTCAACTGGTCCCGAGGTTTTGCTTTTATATGCCATGGATTCCTCTTGCTATTGTTCTTTGCTGCTTATTTCTCTTTTACTGACTGTATTTTCCTGGCTGTTACCTTCTGTTTTTGAGCCTAGGTGTCACAATTGTTGACTAAGTTTTGATTAACTATTGTTCAATTGTTCCAAACACAGTCGACAGGAGTGCGTTGTATGACCTTTAATCCTGATGGGAGAACCCTGCTTTGTGGCCTGCATGAGAATTTGAAAGTACGCTCTATAAAATTTTATTCGTTTATGAGGTAATATATTAATCAGTATAAACCATCTGATTGTTCTTTTTTAAATTTTTTGTTATAGGTTTTCTCATGGGAACCAATCAGAAGTCATGATACTGTAGATGTGGGGTGGTCTAAATTATCAGACATGAACGTACATGAAGGAAAGCTTCTTGGATGTTCTTACAATCAAAGTTGTGTTGGAGTTTGGGTTGTAGACATTTCGGTATAACTCACATTCTTAGTATCTATTACCCATGCAACTGTAACCCTTTCTTGTTTGATATCCAAACTCATGAATCTTCTGCTGCCTTGGAATGTTGCCAGCGCATTGAACCATATGCAATGGGCAGTACTGCTCGATTAAATGGTGACTCGGATTCAAAATCTAATTCTGGTGGTTCTACTGTACTAACAGAAGATAATGTAAAGGCCAATTTGGGCAGGCTTTCCATTTCACATAATTCTGATTCTGTGAAAGAAACAAGATCATTCACGAGGCTCTCTGTCCAGCAGAATTCAGATCTTAATAAAGATTCTAAATCAATTCCATGTAAGCTAATCTTTGTCTTTTTCTTTTAATCTTAATTTGTGGTCAAATTAATAACTTTTCTGCTTGACTCTCACACCGCATTAACAGCCTTATTTGGGTTTCATCTTCTTTTTTTCCATCATTTACTTCTACCTGTATTACTTGAAGTTCTATTAAATGTTCTTTTTGAATATGCTGATTGAAGCTACTGCCAGTACTCCGTGCACTCCTCAAAGGTCAAATTTCAGTGGTGTTCCAAAAACAACTCACATCAATTCAGGAGCAGTTGCCAATGCAACAAACCCAAAGCGACAAGCTGCAAAAGTCCAATCAACAGCGAGTATATCTGTATTCAACAGATCTGATGTAATTCCAGTTGTTGTGCCTAGAAATAGTCAAAGGCTAGAGCAGGCTTCTGAATCCAGGAAAGAAGATGTTCCAGTAAAAACGGTACCTCTATCTTACCAGTCAAAAACATCTGAGCTGCGCAAATTTATCAATGCCAGAGATGACTTGGACAGGCCGGTTGTTTCTGCTCAATCTGATAATGAGCTCCCAAAGGCCACTGATTTCAGTGTACCAGATAGGATTATTGGTACTTCAGTTAAGAGCTCAGTTAGTGGAGTTGCCGCAGCTGAGAGAAAATCCAAAGATGATAAGCCTATGATTTCGAGAAAAGTTGATACAAATGCAACTATTGACTCCCTAGCCAAATACCAGCATGAGAGTTGTACGTATACTTTCTTAAATGCACTTCTTTCACATTGCAGTCTTATTCACGTGTATTTCCTATATGCTTGTCCTCTTGCAAGGCATGCTTTTTGTGTCACTTGCGGTCCTATGACTAGGATTTTAGTGCACCTTCTTTTTGATGTCGACTAGGTCTCCTGTCTTGAAGGTTTTGCTGTGTCACTGTCGGTGAGGGGAGAAAATGAGTGTATAAGAGTGGTGTAGCATTTGCACAAGAGCTGCACTGGTGGAATGCTTCATTTATAGCAATGTAATAATAATTTCTTGGGGAGGGATGAGGAGCCATGGTGAAGACAGTCTTTTGTCTGGCTAGGGGTGGGGATTTGATTGCTAAATTTCCACATTTAATAGTTAACATTTTACTTACTATATGTGGGTCTAAAGTTCACTCTCAGACCTGGATTCTAAATGCTTTAAATGATTCATACAATTTGAGTGCAGCTTTTGTTGGTGTGGGTTTGTGTTATTGACAGTATGCTTGCAGATTGAAGCTTGTCGATGAATATAGCACAAGGACGGACAATTCTGATGAAATTTCTATACTTGATATTTTAACTTTTAAAGTGGAATTTGTGATTTAGTGGGTGGAAATTAGAGATGATTCTGGCTTGAATTTATGCTGAATATTGTAAAACTAAATTGAAGTGGTTATGCTTCTTCTGAAGTTCCATACCTTACTCTCTGCATAAAAAGTTAGCTTACTATTTACTAATTTGCTTAAAGGGAAATAGATTCAATGCATGTTACTTGGGACTACACTTCGGTGTAGTTGTGAACTATTACTTCAATTCCCGTTGTCTACTGAGTTGGCTCTGCTTTCTGTGTTTAGATACATCCCCATGTTACATACAAGGAACCCCACATGTTTGTGCTATTCAAGGTAAAGAAAAACCGATAAGTAAAAGCTAGTGCCGTGTGTACTTTTCATGTACCCATCCTTTATACTTGTGATCTAAATCTGAAAACATCATAAATCAGTGGTTCTCAGCAACGTGTTGTCTCTTCTATTCTCCTCCCTCCCGTTCTTCCTTCTGTTCTAGTTGTTCTAGTTCATTCGTGGGCTAGAAATGAATTTATTTTATCCTAGTTTCTGTTTGGATCTCATCATAACAAGGAGGAAGGAGGTAGGCAAGGAAGAGAACCTGTGGCCCAGTTTTGAAAGCAGTCACTGAGAACTGTTATTTCCTCTCTAATATATGCTGTTTCTGGGCACTTGTGAGGCACTGAGATGATGGGTGATCTCATCATGAGCTAGCCTTCCATTTTACCTTTAACTCTTGGTGGTTTGAACATACACCACCGGTTGACAAAACCTGCTTGCTGGAGACTGAATGATGCCAGCAGGTAAAGGTGCTTGAAGGTCATATCGCTGCTCTTTTGTGGCGCTATTGGCTATGGACTGTTTAGGACAATTGATATTTAGTTTTGAGTAAACTTTCTATTTCAATCTTCCAAGTAATTATATACAGTAAATAGAAGAGCTAAATGTTTAAAGTTACAAGGCAATTGCGAATGAGAAGTGGTAGGCATCCTGAGGTTGGTAATGAGTGAGAAATCAAATCAGGCAAGAATAATGACAGATCAAACTGGAACTCTATGGCACTCTTCCATTTTACGAGGAGTATAGCTGATCATGCCTTATCATCTGGGTTTCCTTTTTGGATCTGCTGAATTTATCTTGTTGACTTGTTATTTTGTAGTTTAATATATCTGGCTGGTTCTTTAATTCCTGTCTGGGTTTCTGTTTCACTATCAAGTTTACAATACCAGTAGCAATTTGAATGCATAAGTCAGCTTATATCTGTAAATATGACATTGTGATAGAATGAGTTTGCACTGTATTTCATTAACCAATTTTCTTTTGATCACAGATGAACTTCGAGGTAATACCATGAATATGGATACATCTCATGTAGAAGGTCAAAAAGGAGGTATAGCTACACTATCTAGTGAGTGCTTTATTGAACAACTTGGTGGTTGGTACTGCACTTTTAAATATGCTATTTCTATAGCATTATGAACATGAACTCATTCTTGTTGATAAAATTAGGCCGAACCCACTCAATGGTCTCAAACTTTGAGCATAGAGGCAGAAGTTCTTACCGTCCTGGTCTTGCTTCAAGCAATGTCTCTGGGAAATTAACTGCTGTAAGTACTCTCCTAACTTGTTCTCTGGACGCATAACTTCTGTTTCATTCTCCTTTTCAGTTTTTATGAATAAACTTTGGGGATTACCTAGAAGAATATGTGATTTGATTAGCCCTACAAGCCTCTGCTTTTTTTTGGTCCCAAAGCAGTCTGCAAGTTCTGGACGTTTTACTCTCTGTGTAATCGGGTGGTATGTTTCCCTTTTAGAACTGAGATTGGGATGACCGTCCTTACCTCTCTTATAGAGTTTGATCAAAGTGCTTTCGGCTTGTGCCTTCCTTTCAGATGCGTAAGATTATAATTGGAGGGAGACATTAGATTGTCGCATTTTTTATCTTTCACTCAGAGTTCTGAGCTAAGGAACATTTTTTTCACACTTCTAGCTATTGATTAATTAGTTGCCTCAAGCTGATTTCAGTTTACCCTGGTTTTCTTACACATGTTTCCCTTTATGAGGCAATTTTTCAAAATTCACTACTTCATATCTGCAATGTTGCACCTTGGGTGTGGCTGGCACTTGCTGAAAAGTATAATTACTGTAGCATCTGCGGAGGTACTAGCTTTGGTATGTGAAATCTATGATTGTAAGACATTCCCGTATCAAAATTATTTACAATAGTTCCTCCAGGAATTTGCTAGGCCATTTAGGTTCATTCCTGTTTACTGGCTTTTTAAATCTAGCTCCTACTATACTCTACAGGCAGATCTGGACACTTGACTCATGGTTCGAAATTTCTGTACTTTTCTGTCTAGATGATGGAAAGGCTTCCATTTTTTATTTAATGGAAATGAAATAAATGACAGTTCTGAAATTATTTAATTTCCTCCATGCTACTGTTTGTGTCTTTATTTTCCTATGAAACCTTTCAGCATTCATGGAACTTTTTACTTTTCCTAATTTTGCAGCAAAACTTTTATTTCATATTTCTACTGATGTGTGTGTGTGTATAGTCTTGGTATCAGATACTATTATAAATATTCTATCCAATGATAACTGATAGTGTTACTCTAACGTCTAAAAATATTATATAAAGGCATTTATAATATATAATTAAAAATCATTCCTACATATTTTATCTTACAGTAGGAATCGTGATTTACATAATAAGTTTAATAACTATAATGTTATAATTGGAATACTTAAAAAATAATCATTATTGTTGATCAGGAGTAATATAAAATTATGACTGAAATATTTAAACTGAATCTGCAATCTAATATATGTTCTATTTTTTATGATTATCTTGCATGTTTTTTAGTCTGACAACTTCGTTTGATGTCTCCATATAAGTGACTCACATGTATTCGTATCTACCATGACAGAGAAGCTATCCGTTGAGTGATGAAAATGAGTCAGTCTCTGCTAGTGATGAGGATACTATTGCTGACTTGATGGAACTGCATGATCAATTTGTCAGCTCAATGAAGTCTCGTTTAAACAAACTACAGGTATTTCATCGCATTGCTAAATTATTCCTGGAATCCATATCCAGATTATGCTGCTGCATTTCCTTACTGGTGTCAAGTGAAGAGCTGCTAACTCCTTTATATGTTGCTTTGTTCACACATTTCATATACAATTTACCTGCTTTCATTTTGTTGACGCAGAGAGAGAAAAAAAAAAGGACATATCCAACCAAAGCCGGGAAAAAGATTTTTTTAGTCAATTAAGTTTACCTAATATTAATTTTAGTCCGGTAACTATGCCCATTTTTTTCTAAGTCCTGTAAATTTTAAACTATGATGAAATTTAGTCCGAATTAGGGTTTTTTTATGTAATTTTCCGGCCAACTTTGAATTTTTCGCCGGAAATTGCACACGTGTCATTTTCTTGCTTAGTGTCCGGCCAAATATCCCATGTGTGTAGCCATGTGTGCAGCCACATAAGCCTCAAGCTGACTGGCCGATTTATATATAATATTAAATTCTTTTTATATTATTTATATATTTAAAAAGTAAATCAATTTTCTTTATTTTTAAAAAATATTTTTAACTTTTTTTTGAAAACCTAAATTTTCTTAATTTTAATATAAAAATTTTAGAAAAATAAATAAAAATTTAAAATTTTGTAATTTTAAATTGCAAATTTAAATTATAATTCAATATTAATATAAAAAAATATTTTTCAAATTAAATATTTATATGAATAAATATTAATTAACTATAAAAATTATATTTTTATTAAATAATTATTTAATTTAAATATATTTTAATAAAATTTATTATTTAGTTTAAAATTTTCTAATTATTTTAAATCAAATTAAGATTAAATTAATTACTTTTAATTAAATTAAATAAAAATAAATAATGTTGATAAATTACCTCCACCCTCACCTCTGGGCGACGGTGTCGCTCACCTCACCTCTGGGCGACGGTGTCGCTCACCCCAGCGGAGGGCGACACCGTCGCCTCCACCACTGGACGAAGCCGTCGCCTAGACTGGGGGCGACGCGACGCCAGTCACCCCGACCAGAAATTGGTCGGGCGATTAGCGTCGCCCCCTCTACGGGGTCGCTGGGGGTGGGGAGAAGGGTAGGGAAGGCGGGGCGGGGCGGGGCGGGGCGGGGGCGATTGGAGGAGGGGCGACAGGGGCGGGGGGAGGAAACAGGGGGGCGCCGGGGAGCAGGGGGGGGTGTTGGGGTTTGGGGAGGTTTTTTTTTTTTTTTTAAATAATAATTTTAATTTTATAAATTATAATATATTTCAAATATTTTGAAGAAAAATTCCACCTCATTTCAATTGCCACATAAGCTTAAAAATTCCCAACATGTCTGCCAACTCCTCAAAAAATATCCAGTTGGAATGACATGTCATTTTTCCGGCCAAAAATAAAAAATCCGACCACCGGAGGACTAAATTTCATCAAATATTAAAACTTACAAGACTTAAAAAAAAATGGGCATAGTTACTGGACTAAATCTAATATTGGACATACTTAACGGACTAAAAAAATAATTTTCCCAACCAAAGCCTTCCGACTTTAATTGTATAGCGAGAGGACATAATCTACATAACCACCCAGAACACTCAAAGACATTGTCCAGCAGCAAGTAGTTAAACAAGAAGAAAAACCCAAGAACTAACTCAAAGGAGTAACTAATACCTTCAGATAGAAAATCCTGTTTTGAGTAAAGCTCTGGTAAATATATTTGCTAACTGATATTCATAAGCCATGTAAGGAGTAGAACTTGCTTGACTTGGTAGCTTTTCCCACAGAATGTGACAACACAGCTGGATATGTTTAAATGCCTTATAGACATTCAATCACAAGCAACCTGTGCAGCTGCATGGCTGTCATATATAATCAAATAACTTCATGGGACCACCTAAGACTACTTTCAGCTTGAGTTGTTTCAGTTCTTTTAGTTCAAGTGATAGTTCGATAGCTTACTTCTGCCAAAGGTTTAGCACATGCTGATTGCTTCCTGATTTCTCTACAAAAGAGTGCCAAACAAAGAATGTGTGCTGCCATGGAGTATTTTTTATTTTTTTAAAAATCCCAGCCTCCCAGGCACCTTGCTCAATTGTATCTCCAATAGCAACAGTGTCAAAGAACATATCCTTGTAAACAGTAAGCTTGATCCTGTTTAGGATATGATTTAAGAAGTAGAGTAATTAAGTTGCTACAACATTAGCTGTCCTGTTCCACGGTATATCTGTAGATTGCCCTTGGAAGAGGTGAAGTACACGAGCAGAATCGTGCCCCCAACAAATATTGGACTATGATTCTGCTGTCGGACAAAATTCAACTTGAGATCTAGCATAAGTTCTTGTTATTTCCTCACAAATGCTGTCAGAAGCAGCTGTTCCAACTGACAGACAGTTTGCTTTCCAAGTTTCCACCTTCGCTTTGTTATTAGCTGCCAGTTTGCCACCTATGAATGTGATATTTCTTGAGTCAAAACCTATATTCAAGAATATTTGCACAGCCAACCATTAATAAGAGTTGTGCAGGAAAAGGCAATTAGGATTCAGGAAACGTGTTATACTGTTCTGCAGATACTCTTCATGGGACAGTGATGAGATCCAAACACACTGTCATTTTCTCCGTAGTTTCTCAGTGAGAAGGGAAACTGTATAATGTAAGACAAATGCAGCCTAGGAAAAAAGTAACCAGAAGAAATCAGTTAAGTTAGTAAAGATTTTCTAGTTGAAGTTCAATGATTAAGTGACAGAAAAGAACTGCTGTTTTATATTATGCATTTAGCAAAATAAATTTGTGGGCCTCATGAGCTAATAGCTTATTTCTGATTCTTGCCTATCAGGTTGCGGGTTTTCTATGCTAATCAGCATGCTATTTTCTTCATTGGTTTGGTTGGCATGGGAACTAATCTGGTTGTGGTATAATTGAGGCATTTATGAAAATAAGATGTTGGGAGCAATAACTGAGCTAGTATTTGATCAAGATATGTAATGTGGAACTCCGGTAAAATGTGTAAATTTGCCCCTTTCTTTTACTAATTAATACAGAAGGGGTTGGTCTGGGGGAACCAGAAAAGATCCCCCCACCATGGCACTGGTGTTTTTTTGTTTAAAAAAAGAAGAATCCCTAGGATGACTGTAGTGGGTTATTATAGCTGGCAGAATAGATACTTTCTACTCTAGTAACTCAAGTGTCTCTCTGTGCTTTATTTCCTGAAATGGCTTTCACTTTCTTGGATCACCTTATACAAATTACCTCTCAAGTCTCAAAGATTCTTGATCATAGTGCCTATTTAGAAACTTGTCTTACTGAGACTTGTAGTTTTAGCAGTAGGACTATTAAATAATTTTTTTCGATTTATTCTTATTACTATTATCCTACTGCCATTCCTTTTTCCACTTGCAGGTAGTCCTCAACTACTGGCAAAGACATGATATAAAGGGGGCCGTTAGTGCAATCAGCAAAATGGGAGATCATAGTGTGAGTGTTATATTTTTATTCCCAGAATGTGGGTAAAGAAGACTTGCTCTTGTCTCACTGAGCAGTAGAAACTTAAAAATAATATTTTTCTTGTTTTTCATCATACTGCAGGTGGTTGCTGATGTAATGAGCCTTTTGGCAGAAAGAATTGACATGGTCACCTTAGATATTTGTTCGTGTCTTTTGCCACTCTCTCAGGACTTATTGAAAGTGATATGGATAGGTGAGTAGATCTACTGATCCTTTACCACTTCTTTCATCTGCATCTCGTAACTTTGTGCTTTTCATTCTGAACTTTGCGCTCTTGAAGGATACGTACATCAGTCGGTTGCTTAGCGAAGCAGGGATATTGTTTGGTGAAAATACTAAAAATAATAAAAGAAAATAACATATTTTACTAAAACGATATTGCGCAATTAACCCCTTCTAGATTCTTTTTCTTGCATGTTTTCTAATATGAGTCCTGATAGCCCTGAGCCTGAGGAATATATTACTCTTGGACATCCATTCTCATGGCCAGAAAGTGGATGGGAGTTTCTGCAGACCGATAAAAGAACCTATTTTAGCTATTTTAAGGGTAGAAGACGAGCTTTGCTCATTGTTTTATATTGAGGAGAAAGTAGGTAATGAAAAAAGAATGAGGTAAGCAGAATATTTGATGCGACTGGTACATGCAGCTTTGAATCGTGGGTGTGGCTTCATCATCGCCGCGGCTCTTCAAGCACAAAACTTTTTCCATCCATCACAAGTTTGCTAGATATGGTATCAATTTTTTGCAGGGTTTTATGCGATATAGACTCTTTAAAAGGACTATTTTTTGTAACCCTTTGGTATCACTAAGTTATACTCCACTGCATGACAAGGGATGAGGTAAGAAGCCCTATGCTTTTGAGGATCGAGTAATTGGTCCTCTGGGACTTTTGTTTGATTCACAAGATGAAATAACTATCACAGTCGTGTATATCTGCTTGAATTATCTTCATGCAGTTATCTTTCTGATAGGAAAACAGTGACAGCTATAGATGGTCTATTGATCTGATCATTTTTATCTATAGGCATCAAGACATTGCACTTGAAGTGCTACTAAAACTGGTCAGACTGTTTGGCTCTGTGATCTACTCTTCATTATCGGCGCCATCATCTGTTGGTGTAGATATTGAGGCAGAGCAAAGGTTTGGCTGTTTCTTTCCTTGAATATAGTTGTCATCAATTATACACTTAAAATTACTATTTTTGTTACTAGTTACTACATACTACTATTATTTTTAAGTCTTATTCTTCTTACTATCTATCTTATCGGAAGATCTGCTATCGCTTTCTGTTGTCTCCCAGGCTGGAGCGTTGCAATCTTTGCTACGTGGAGCTTGAGAAAGTAAAAGGCTGCCTGCCCATCCTCTCGAGGTATGTGTTTCTCATGAAATACTGCTTCTGCTTGGCCCAAATGGCCAATTTTTATTTTGCTATTTCATCTTGCAGAAGAGGTGGTTCTATTGCCAAGTCTGCACATGAGCTGAATCTGGCACTTCAGGAAGTTTCATGAGTAACTAATATTCCGCTATACTATGCGCACCATACACTGGAAGGTCATTATGGTATTGCTAAGCACTGCAAATTTGGAATTTGAAGTGCCTACAATTGTTATGCTCCAAAGTGCTGGTCAACTGTGTAAATGCTTGCTCAGTGATTACTGACTGATTCTTTGTCTTAACTTAAACTTAGCCAGCGGACAGCCTGCCTACTGCCACCCAAGAGTTACTGGCACAAGCCTAGTTGGTGGATGCTGATCCGACTTACTGAACTTGTTTTCTTGACCCAAATATCAACTTGTTATTCTTGAGTGAAGTTGATGATTGTTTGCGTTCCAAGACAGAAGGATCATAGTGTAGTGAGATCTGTACAAACTCGAATACTGTCTATAATTCTCTGCAGCTTTGTCGAATGATTGAAGTATTGGCTTGTCATGGAAAGATCTGCTGTCCAGACATGAGAGCATAAAATAGAGTGAGTTTGCCTTTGTATAATGCAAGAAAATCTGGATATGCCAGCCAGAAATTGGCTATGGTCCAACACTTATTGTACCCGTTTACCACTCAGTATATCTGCTGAACCCTCGAGTAAATGTTCTGCAGTCCTCCTGTGTATGCTGCATTTGTGGATATATTTTCGGGTCATTTACTTCATCAGGTGTAGTGTAACACTAGTTTGCACCTCTCTGCATATTAATGCCATTATTTAAAAATAAGCTGTTAAATTATTTGAAATGAAATAAAATTATGAAATTCAAGAGATGGATGTTCAAAATAGAAATACTGGTTTGTAGTTATACAATGGGTAAATTACAATAAACTCTCTAGAAGTTTGGTATAATTATGAATATATTTTGTTATTTGAAAAATTATAAATATTATATGGTGTTTAATGAAATTATGTAATTTTTAAATGAAGGTTTAAATTATCAATTTTGTCTTTGTTATAATTTTTTTTGTTTGAAAAAAGTAAAAAATGTAAAAACAATCTGATGAGGTGGATGAAAGAATCCCAAAAATTATAAAAAAATTTATCAACTTAGTTCATAAAAAATTAGAAATTTTGTAAATTATAGGGGTGTCGGTAATTTTCTAAGCATTTGTAATTATATTAAATTTTAGGATATTTGTTTTAGTTAATCCTTTATACATTTGAGTTAGAGGTTTTGATCAAAATTCAATATACAGTTGAGATCTGTCTACTTTCTACCATTTTTTATAAATTTACAAATTTCTGAGAGAGATTACTTTAAGATCAAATAGTAGCAATAGTATTAAAAATGAAACCATGGATAAAAGTTTTGTGAAGCAAGGAAGGAGGGATCTGACATTCTGTGTGCTGCAAGAAGGCAAGAAACACTGCTTCCGCTGTTATTAATATGCCTTAATGCCTAACATACGATTGGCAATTTTATTGCAGAAATGTTTCATCGTCACAACAATTGTTTGACAATGCATAATATTCAATCTTAGGCAGCCCCTTTGCTTCAACTATTATTGTGTTCCTCATCCCAACTCCCTAAAATCCTCAAGCAACTGGTTTCACTATATACATCTTGCATGCATGTGAATCCACCATTGCTGTTATATTTCCTACAAATCTTTGCTTCAGATTCTTGTGCTGCCAACCACAACAAGACAGAAATAAAATTTTAAGGTCAAACTGATTTTCCAAAGATTGCAGCAGAAAGATGATTCAGTTTGTAAATGTTGCTTCTGTGTAAGCTATGTCTTACCTCCAGAGATCTCTTGCAATTACAGTACTCTTGGAGGGATACCGATATCGTCCCAGTAAGCAGTAAGGGCAGTTCGTCCAGGCCCTCGATTTAGCAGAATTACTGCTACTCTGTAGTCGGAAAGCGGCCCGGCCCAGATCTGTTAAGACGGAAATTCTCTCTTAAACACCTTATGGAGAGGTGCCGGTCTAACTCTATAAAGTCAAGGGGCTTTTTCTGTAGTATGACCAAATCTTGATAAGAGTATATGGACTTATCCTTTAGAATTTTCTTTAACATGAAATATGGAGTTAAATAAAGCATTATTAGCAGTCACTGTAAAATAGGATTACCTCCAGATCACCCTCCATTCTGACCTTTTTAGCTTGAACACCGAGCTTGTCTGAACAGAAAGATACAAAAGCATAAACAACTACGCTAAACACAGCACAACGAAGAGGTTAAGACAGAAGTTGATGTTTTGGTTACCTTGATTGACTGCGATCACCTCCCGTTTGATATAATGTCCATTACATCTTACTTATATTTCTCACATCACAACCGATGAGAAGAGGAGCCTGAGAAAAGTATAATACACATGGAAATAAGTAAGACAGTCAGCCTTGACCGTAAACAAGCAATTGTTCTAAGTTACGGGGAGACCTTGGAGATTGCCCACAGACTAAAATGGATAATATATTCATTTTGGGTCATCCCTCCATTTCCAATCTCAAGCATGTCAGGATCTGCCAAGAACCAACCATTTTTTAAGAACATTGAGTTCTTCTCAATAAATTCTACAAATCTTTTATGTCTGTGTTTGTGTGTGTGTGTGCATATTCAATAGCTATGAAAAGTTAAACCATGGATACACTAACCATTCCAGCCACCGGGCCTTGCAAGTTCAGCATAGACTTCATTCTGGTCTGCTCTAGAGATCATGCTGTTGGAGAATCAACATTCAAAAGAATGATTTTAGGTCAAGGTCTTAGAATCACAAGGAGGTTTAGATGACGTAGAAGAGATATTTATACCTATCCCAGTTATCAGCAATATCATTCGTAGTTCTCCAACTATTTCCCACATTAAATCCCCACAATGCTGGGTGCATATCTCCCCTGGTTTAAGGACACATAACCATGAACACAAAGACAAAGCCCAAGCAATGTAGTAAGCGTTAAAGTTTATGAGGACACAAGAAAATCACCATTCACAGAGTGAGAAAAAGATGGGCCGGCCAGCATTCATCAGAGCTCTTGTCATCACAGGGTATCTGCATAAGGAGAGTAAAAGCTGAATTGGGATCAAAAGACTGAAAAATGGGTAGCGATGTTTAAACAGTCTGATATGTAGAGATTTTGTTACCGAACAGTTGGCTTTGATCCATCTGTGTTACAGTTATCATACTTTAGATAATCTATGCCCTGCAAAAAATCCACGTTATTCAAGATTTCACCTTTCGTTGTGTATGGTAAAGAAAACTCAAGAAACTCAACGTTTCATGTAGATCAGAGGAGATTATTAGTCTTATATTGCTTTCTACACATGAAATCCCATTAAGATATCCCGATTAACAAACAGCCACAATGTATCATTACCCATGAAGCAAAGGTTTTGGCGTCTTGCTCCTCGTGCCCGAGCGAACCAGGCATTTTTTTGCTACAAGTGAAATACCTGCAAACGAAATTAAGCGTTTGCTTCAGCAACAAATATCATACATTACTTCAAAAATGTACTAATATATAGTTGACTTACCCAGCATCCGAGTATATTCCCAACTTAAGTCCCTTGCTGTGAACGTAATCGGCCAAAGCCTTGATACCAGAAGGAAATGTGGACTTCTTAGGCACTAGACTACCCTGAAATTCAACTTCCATGAAGTAAATAAGAAACCAAGAAACCATAGACTACAATTATCATCAATAGTTTCTCAAAGGGTGAACCTTGTCGTCACGGGAAAGTTCAGCCCAGCAATCATCTAAGAACAAAAATGGTCAAGTTTCTTAGTCGGACAATCATGCAACGTATACACAAAACAGTGAAAGATTGAAACTTTGGAGAGGGCAAAGACAGCGTCAGGATGGAAATGTACCAATGTTGACGTATATATAGCCGAGCTTAGCAAGACCAGTTGAGACCAGAGCATCACTGCCAAACAAACAAGCTCATACTACATTAAATACAAAACTCAACAACGGAAAGAAGATCCAAGAATGAGACATCATGGGAACAGAGAAATAGCCAACCTGTTTCTCTAATGACTTTTTCATCATTATACAGTTGAAATGATTCCAACTATTCCACCTGGAAAAGATCAAGGAATAGTGTTTGATAATGCTTGTATTTGCAAAACACTGCCAAACTAAGACAAATCACTCAATTTTCTGTCTATGCAAATCCCAATTGATCCTTTCAATTACTGCAACAGGATACAGAACATAACCGTACAGTATTCCAAGGTTCAGACAAAGTAATAGATCAAACAATTAGTAGCCTCATCCTCATTATCTCTATGCTTCTCAAGGATATTTTTACACTTTCGTTTCAAATACGCAAGTAAACTCACAGACATGGAAAATGGAACTGGATTTAATGAAGCTTGTCAAACAATATGACAAAAGCCCAGATGAGAATTGCAAATCACAGACAATCTAGCTGACAAAACTTAGTATTTTAGCGAGTAGAAAAGCAGAAATGTTGAAGTCCCTCAAGAAACCAAAGTACGATGAACATCACAAAAACGAGGCAAGCCCAGACGAGAATTTCCAAGAAACTGAAAGAGTAAACAGACGTAGAAACAGGATGAGAAGGAAAAGAATGAAGGGCTTGAAGTTTACCCCATTTGAGGAGTTGCTGCAAGGCCATTGGCCAAAAGACTGCGCCGGTGTAAGCTTTTCCAATCATAAGAACGAGCAGCGGTGGCTGCATCAGCATTAGCAATAGCAGTTAAGATTAGCAGCAAGAATGTTAGTACTGATGATGCATCCATATCCAATGCTAGTACACACAGTAATTGTCACAAGATGCTGATTGACTATGTGATGAAATGCGGGGGTGGGGGTGGGGTGGGGGTGGTGCGTTATATATATATATATATATATAGATGTATGTAAAGAGTGGTAGGAAGAGTGTGATGTGGTTAATATTAGGACAGTGGGGTAGTAATAATAGAGATGGGAGGTTTAAGGTTTTAAATTCCGAGGAGATAAAAGCAGTATTTTGTGTACTCTCTGATTCGTCTTCATCTCTTTCTCTTGCTTTTGTTTGTTGAGGAGTTTGGTACCAATAGGGCTTCTCTTTCCACTCTGTAAAACAGTGTGGGATTCTGACTCAAACTTGGGACTATTGTGGATAAGACAATAATATGCAGGCATCTCCTTCTTCATTAGAGTTAATTATCACTGTATTTATTGAGTTTGATATAATTATAAATATTTATTTGTTATTTAAAAATTTATAAATATTTTTAAAAAAAATAAAAAAATAATTATATAATCCTTAAATATCTGGTGAAAATTACTACCCTAAATGTAGAAAAGTTTGAGGAGAGTGAGTAAAGTAAATGATCCACATAACATGTTAGTCCATATATTTATTACAAAATTTAAAAAATATTCAAAATTATAATTCATGATCCGAAAGGATATTTTGGTTAGTTCATCACATTTCGAAAATTTAATGGAGGCTAACGAAATGAGCTCATCATTAAAGGGACGTAAAAATGAGGGTAATTATTATTTTTCAAAGAACGATGAAATATTTATAATTATGCCAAATTACATGAGATATACAAGTAATTTACTCTATTTATTATCTTCTTTAGAAAAAAAACGTAATGTTTATTCAAGACAAAAACTCGAATAACTTGATTCCGTTGATAAAAACGAATCACTTTTAATTAGATGATTGTACGACCACTTTCAATATGTTTAATTTTCCCTCTACTGCTAATGTGTGCCCTATGATGGATAGGTAATCTTCAAATACTCTTATAAACCATTTATTTTTTTAAAAGTAGGAACATGCTATAGCTCAGGTAATTGAAATTAAAAAACCACTCAAAATTTTATCGATAAAAAAAGAAAAGAAAAAACTTGAATACAAAGCTGAGATCACCATCATTTATATATTTTTAAAAGTTATGTTTGTATATAGCACGGGTACATGCTAATTTTAGTAATATTTAAGAGTAGAATGAAGAGAATAAGGTGTATAGAGTGGCCATCAATTTCTTGAAACAGCCCTTACTTAGTCACTCCCACGTGTTCATTGGTCGGAATTAACACAAATAAAGTAAGACTGAGTACTGTTCTTATTTGGTCAAGCTTCGTCGCTTTCACCTTTTTTGAAATTTTTGATTTTTTATACTCGTTTTTCCAATAAAGATTAGAGGGATGTTTTGAATATCAGTCGGTCGAGTCTGAATCGTGTCCGAACTGACTGATAATTTAAAAAGTAGCCATCAATCTGAAAGAGACGGGAGGTTGAAAACTTAACAACCATAAAACATAATAATAAATTTCAGATATTTAACATATGTGCACCGAATAACATATTTTTGTTCATTTTTAGAAAGGGCTATACATGTTAATACGTATGAATCCATGTGGCAAATTTGAACCTCTCATAGACGATATGATCAATGGTGATAGAAAGAAATTATCAGACCAGTTGGATCGAACAGACAAAAACACGCTAATTGTAGCTCTATTTTTGTTTTTGATCTTATGTTTTGTTAAAAGTAATATATTCTTTTTAATTGAAGAGGAAAATGTTAATTTGGCCTAACTTTTATTTGGCAAAGTATTTACTTAAATAATTTTCTTTTTCTTTTTAATAAAAATTGTCCTCTCACATAAAAATTAATTAATATTTTTCATACTTTTGAAAATGGTTTTGATATACATTTATAATTACAACTACAACCTTAAAAGACGTACTTTTAATTTTACAAAAAAAAAAAGAAGAAAATATTTATATATTTAAACCAAATCCAAAAAAATACCAATATAATTTATCTTAAAATAAAATACTAACATCATAGTCCCCACTTATATATCACTATTTTGACACTTTGTTTTTTTAAGGAAAAAAAACAAACCATAACCTATCTCCATCAAGAAGAATGCCCATTTCAATCTTAGTGGGGGATATAAGTTGCAATAATAATCACACAAAAATAGAAATCCAAGTAGTAGTGGGAGCATATGTTGCAATAATAATTACACAAAACTAGAATCCAAAATGATGTGAGGAAGTTATAGAGAAGTCATTTTCATCCATTTAGAAAATTACAACTCAAAGAACCTTGAAACGATATAAGACCCCGTTATGTTTATATGTCTGGATCAATATTTTTATCGGGAAGTCCCGTATTCAAATTTTATTGCGCGTAAAGTTTTCTTTGAACCATCGATGACAATTACGGACTGTGAACGAAGTCTAATTTAAAGTCCAATAAATTTAGAATACCTCATAAAAAAAAGGAAGAAAAGTATTAGTGGAGTACTATTCCAATCTTTTTAAGACAAAATGGTCCTAATTTTGAACCATTGCCAAACATCTTTGGTCCTAACTCAATTATTGTGTTGCTTTTGCCTTTTCTTGATGGTCCTATCCACTTAAATAGATAGTGTTTGCTTTTAGGTCCACTCTATATCTACCAAGCTCTTCATCAACTTCTAGAACGACTATATAATTCGATATATATATATATATATATATATATATTATTATATATATCATGTATTATTATAATATATGAAATGAGCAAATATCCCTTTATAAAAAAATTATCAAATTATTTCTCATGTTTAAAAAAATGAAGCAAATAAATTCACTGTTAATAATTTGCTATTTTATTTTTCACAGGAGATTTTTTTACTCAATTCTCATATTACAAGAAGGTAAATTATATTTTTTTTATACCAATATATTAAAAAATAAATTTTGATTAGTAAACACACAATATAACAAATTAATATTACAATTTAAATTCATATTAAATAGGACGAATATTAATTACAATAAACTCACATTAAATTAAATTCAGACAGTGAGTTGTGAGAGTCAAAAGTTATCGGAATGATTATTTCTAACTTTTCTTTGTTGATCTTTCAAAACGTGAAGATAAGTCATTTTGTAGGCGACAATGACAGCAACAGATACGTACAACTCATACTCTGTAATGTAAGATCTTTGCTGGCTTAAATAATATTTTGCCCTCCGATTTTTAGTCTTTTTTGTGTTTTGCTATTTAATTATTTTTAATTTTAATTTGCCATACCAACGACCTAATTATACATTTAATTTTATAAGATAAGGGTTCATTATACGTTTTACGAGATTTTTAAAATAGGTCAAAATTAGAAAAATTCGACGTGTTTAGTTCTATATTTTATGAAACTTTTAAAATGATCCCAAAATTGAAAGAACTTGATAAGTTGAGTCTCATGTTCAAGTTTTCATAGGACACGTGCGATGCGCGCGTCCATCAGTTGTATGAGCAGTCAAGCTAATGAACGCGGTCCTTGCACGTGTCCTTGCCGTTTGTTTTTTAACAGAAACTTGGACATGGTACTAAATATGTCGAATTTTCTCAATTTTAAGACCATTTAGAAGATTTCTGTAAACCAGAGAATTGAATGTGTTGAATTTTCTCAATTTTAGAACTATTTTAAAAACCTTGTAAAATAAAGGACTAAAAATGTTGAACCTTCTATATTATGAGACTGAAAGCGTAATTTGCCCATACCAACTATACGAGTTTTGTAATGTAAGTCACCTTTTCTCACAAAGTAAAAAAACAATTATAGTTCGGAGGGTAAAATATTTTTTACCCTAATAATATTATAGAAGTGTTTGCAACCGCTTATTATTGAAAATATGTTTTTGATTTATCGTTTCTGTTTTGAACTATTTAAAAGACAATTTATACAAAAATTTCTGAGCATCTCCTTATCAACATCTGCAACTTATTGGTAAAATCATAAATATTAATTGTGCGATCACTCAAATTTTAATATTTATTTTTAAACACTCCCAACTTTTGATACTGCTTAATTTATAATTTTCTCCATAATTTATTTAAAAAAAAATTATTACAAACACTCATTTACATTGCTCCCTTCTTCTCTACATTTTTTTATTTTTATTTTAAAAACTTTTTTGGGCTTAGTGTCAACGACTAAATTCGATCAGGACAACAAAACTTAAAAATTAAAAAAAATAAATATATCAAATTAATTTAAAAAATAAAATAATCCACGCGACGAATCGCAGTAAGACACGATGGCTAAGAACATAAATTTTGACTGAATATTAGTTGTACCAGCCTCCTTGTTTAATTGTTACGTTCCAGAGGTTTCATAAAATTAAATATTAACGCATTATTTCTTTAATCATCTCATTTATTTTATTACATTATTCGACTGACCAAAAAATAAAATAAAGATGATAGTTTTTAAATCCAAAATTTGATTATAAACTATTGTGGGTTGTGATTGATTTAAATGTTTCACGTCTTATATATTAAAATATCTAGAGACATCAAAGCTCAAAGCCCAAATGTATGACCTTTTTTTTCTTTTTTAAATTACTGCAAGAAAAATGATCAATACCTAAAAAAAAAAATTGAATTTAAAATCAGTTTCGAGCTAATTAGCAAGTACAACTTTCATTATCAATCTCATTATTTAATATTTCTTTTAGATAGTTTGTTGCTAAATACGTAGCAAGTTAATAATTTTCCTTGCTAGATTCATTGGCAAGTAAACTTATTGTATTAAATAATATTGATTAGCAATGAGAACTTTACTTGCCAATTATCTCGACGTTAATTGATATTCAATAATTTTCTTATAGTGAATCCAATTGGTTATATTATTTAGTATATTTAAATTTAAAAATTAATTTAATAAATCGATATTTTAAAAATCAACGAATATACTAAAAGAAACAAAGAAATAAGAAATTATTATAGGAGTAGTGTCAGTAGATATATAATAGATTAAATTAATTGTACTGATGAACTGAAAGGGAATTCTGCGTAACAGACAAGGTAATTCATGGTGTGAATTGAATGGTATATAGGCATACATAGACATGATTTATTTGGTCACACAGACTTTTAACAGACCTTAATGCATGACTGTAACGAGTTTTAAAAAAGAAGAAATCCGCTAATTCCGTACCAGTAATAGGTTTGGTGTAACTTGAAAGAATATATATATCAGATTAACTGGGGAAGAACCCAACTTATGAAAATACTTGCTTGTTAGATTAATACATTACATTAATTGGATTAATTCGATGAATCTATAGTCTTAACATCTCATCCATCCTTAAATTTTCTCCAACACATTCATTTGCTATATTCTTTTTAGTAACTTCTCTCAGTAATAGTAGTTCAACACGCGATTTTTAGTCTTCCAGTTAATTAGAGATTAATTATAATTTTGATAATTTACATATATATATATATATATATATATATATACACACACACATACACATACACATTTTAGCAATCAAGAACCTCGACTCCACTAGAAAAAAAATTACTATTACTTACGGTTTTACTAGCTATGGATTAAAATCGTGGTAAATAACTATTATTAACTATGATTAAATAAAAAGTCATCCAAAAATTTAACATATTCGACATGAAAATTATTTCTATCATGACAAATGTTCTTGCCACAACTTTTAGCCATGACAAATATTTAGCCACATTCGAAAAAATTACGGCCAATAACCGTCGCATGACCATAATCAATAACTTTTTACTATGATTATTAATGTTTAACTATAGTAATTATTCATGATCAAAATTTATATTTTTGGTAGTGCCCGGATCACCCCAAATACAAAAAGCAATAAAACGTATTAAGAAAAATGCATTATACCTTTTCCTTTTAACATACTCTGAAGTAGTGGGTAACAATACATGTAATTGCTTTAAGTCTGGCTTTTATTTTTGTGACTTTTGTAAAATAATTATTAAATAAATTAATTTCCTCTTGACTATTCGCCCATTTACAAGACTGTATTTGCAATCATTTTTGCAACAACAATCCAAAATGGTCCATAGCCCAATTGATTGTGAAAAGTAGAGTTCAAATTCAAGCCCATCTTTTGTAATAATTGAAGAATTCCACAGGCCCACCATTGGTTAAGTGGGCTCATCATTTGTTTCAATTTATTAATTTTAATTCGATGTCAACGACTCAAAATAATTTGATCACAATCTTTTCTTTGGGTGCTTTTCTATTAACAAAATATATTATCTAATTAGAAAATTCGAATCAATTGAAACATATAATATCGACCAACTTAATTTTGTTCTCATACTCAAAAAATAGTAATTTATGCCAAAATTCGAATACCATCAACGTCAATATTACGTCCACACGAAAAATTATAACCAAAAATTTAAACTACCTAGATATTAGAATAATGATGGCAAAAAAATTAAAATGCAAATTTGAGCTTATTTTTATTCTCTGACATCAAATTACAGACACACAAACAATGATGCAAAAATTAAAAAAAATGCGGAATCGAGCTTATTTTTATTCTCTAACATAAAAATAAGAATAGAATTTGTGCCAATTAAGATTGTAATAACATGAAGATCGCAAGTAGAAATAATTAGTAAATTTCATCGTCGAAATCTTGAAAGGCCGAGTTTGCGTCCGAGCAACTTAGAGTCGTGTTGGACTTTATTTCTGTAGTCCGCAAAGGTAAAATTAGTGTAGAGAGAAGGCTGTTTGCAGCTCCCAATCAAAGAATGGTGCGAAGGGCAGAGGAAATAGGCCACTGAGAATCTCTCCCTTTTTGCATTCGCCATCACCCTATGCTCTACGCTCTTGTACACATCATTGCTCCAAGCCTGCACCAATTTTATTTTTTTTATTTAGTTTTTATAATTATTTAAACGGATAATTACACGATCCCTGTACAAGGTTTGGTATGATTACATACATGTAGTAATTCATTGAATATTTACACCTACTAATACCACTTACGTTTGTTTCGTCTAGCAATATAGGTTCATGATCTGTTAGTAAAATTCATGAAATTTGCTTGTGTCGGCTAAAAGATTTGAATGAAAATTCATCTTTACCCCTGTTTGATTTATTACTGACTTTTTGCAGATCAAGTAAATCTTTTATGGCTAAACCATCCTTATAATGATGAATGTGCACCTCCTCACATGCGTTAGCGTGTGAAAATCGATCAGTAATAAGTCAATTAATAGTAATTATGAATATTTATTCAGTATTTTGCTGATATTAGCGAATTATGTGAATTTTGATTAACAAATGAGTCTATTTGTCCGGACGGAACGAACATTTAGGTACTAGCTAAGCGTAATTTTCCAAATCAATTGAGTTCTACATGTAACTACGCCAAACATTAGGAATGTAATTATACTTTGTCTAAAATAAAATATAAGGTGGGAAAAAAATTAATTAGACTATATATATGTAGTGACAAACACAAGGTGACAAATTAATTCATCGTCTTTATTGAAGGGGAGGGGAATAAATGGGACGACAAAGGTACGTTTGATAATTGTCCTAATTCTTTTAAAATGATTACAGTAAGCGCAAGTTGTAATAAGATTAAGGATGTTTTAATAAAGGTTGTTTGACAAATCTTAGCTTGTAGTGGGCACGTAAAACGTCGTAGTGAGACATCTAGGACGACAATGAAATGTTGTGATTGTGACAATAAAGAAGGTTGTTATATATTTGTTTAATTTAATTGACTATGAATTAATTTTCATGTGATTCCAAAACTCACTTCTTAGGTCTAACAACTTTCTATATTTTAATAATATGTAGGACAAGATTGGTTGTGCGGATTTAATTACAATATATATTTTGTATACGAGTTAGATTAATTATTGACTATGAAATTTTCAATCTTTACCATGCGCCTCATTCCGTTCCAATGTATACTGTAATAATTAAAAATTTGATGGGACGTTAAATATTCCGTTTTTAAAAACATCAGTTGATATTTAAAGTGTTAGAAAGATATGGGTGGGAGGAGGGTCGATCGAATTTTCCGTAGCAAAATCTATTATATCTTTTACTCCATTCAACATACTTTTGTTATGTGTATAATTTTTTTTCTAAGTAAAACGCACGATGTCATATTTATACACGTAGTGTGTGTACGTTGACTGGAGTAGAAGATAGAATAAAATTTGCAATAGAAAATTCGATCCCGAGAGCTTAAAAATGACAAATGAATAGCAAGAAAACAACATTAATTGTATTGGTTACCTGAAAAAGATCACCAATGTTGACAATGAGTGCATCTTTGTTGGGGTTGAGAGCAATCCATTTGTTGTCTTTCATAATTTGAAGTCCCCCAACTTGGTCTTGGTGAAGAATTGTAAGAAAATCACTGTCCGTGTGGGGCACCAGTCCATGTATTTCTGCTGACAATGGACAAGTCGGGTAACGGTTCAACCGAAGATAACATGTACTCTCATCACAACCAATCATCTCCTCGAATACTTCTATACTTTGACCTAAATTTGATGTGAGCACCCCAATCAGTATTCTCGCCAATTTCTGCATTGCCGCTGCGTATTCCACCAGCACTTCCCTACGTATTAGTGTCACATCAGTGTATGACAGACGTATGTGCTCAAATTGTAGAGTACTATACGTTAATTCACTTTCATTGATGTTAGTTATATGTACCTTTGCAATGCATTCACTATACTTTAATTATGGACGTGATATGTAGATAAATATATTCAAATGTAATAAAATACTGCACGTGAAGACATTAGTTTGAACGGGAATTTTTTGAGTTGGTATTTTTACTATGGAATATATATGTAGATGTGCACGTATATATATGCATTTGTTATACCTTAAAGAGGAGAACTCCCCATAGCACGTTGGGTTCGAGACCTTTGTGAGGGGGACGTGAAACGCTTCCGACCAAGAAAAGTTGTCTGGAGAAGTGGCGGTAGGAGTTCCCCACCGGTACGAGTTATTCAGAAGCCCACAAGTGGACTTCCTCGAGAATGGTGCTCTGAACAACTCGATTTGCTCTTTCCTCATCTGGCTGAGTAGCATCGGACAGACCCCATGATTCACTACTTGAAAGAATCCCCACTCTGACGAAGCTCGAACGATCTCTAAAGCACATTTAGCCCTCTCACCTTCGTCGTCCCCCGTTAGACGTCCCAAGTCTATTGCCGGTAGCGCCTCAAACGTTTCACACACTCTTGTGCTCTCATGTGTGGTCTTTTTGGGACATTGTTGTAGGATTTTGATGTAATCCCTAGTTAAAGGTGGAGTAGACTCGACAAAAACCATTTTAGGACAAATTAAACGATGAAGTGTTGACAAGTACAAAATAGTAAGTGTGGAGACACCAAAGATGAAATGTTGAGGTATTTATAGGGTTAGGGGGGGGGGGTTGGGGGAGACGGCAATAGAAAAATATAGGACAAGAAAGAAACATGGAGGTTGTGACAATTGTCGCCAAGACATGGGGGTTGCCTTGATTTCACGTGTGAGATGTTGTTTATTGGACTAAGTCTAGGTCTAGTCCTTATTTATTACAAAAGTTCATGGTTGGTTAGTTCATTCACAAAAGAAAATGAACAAGTAGTGGAAGATTTTGTGATGGATAATGGCGGGTTTGGATTTTATATTTCAAAATTTATTGTATTTTTTATTTTGTTTGATATATATATTATGTGTATAATTTTTTAAATAAAATAAATGATGTAAAATTTTTATATGTTAGGTGTATTTTTATAAAAGTAAATTTTTATATTTTACTTTTTTGTGTGGTTTTTAACTATGGATTGATAAAATAAAAATATGATAGTAAGTCTCAATTTGGTTCGACGATTGCATAATTGATTATGAGAGAATTGATTTAGAGAAAAGAATAATTGTATTTGCCTTCACAACAATTTGCATATATAAAAGAGAAGAGATAAAAAATAAATGTATAAGAGATAATTTAGTGTTTGGTTAGGGGATAAAATGGAGTGAAGTAAAACTCAATGTATATGAAATTCTTCCAGAGTACAATTTTGTTTTCATCTAAAATTGGGTGAACAAGTGAAAAATGACCAAACGTTATTTACAAGAGGTAATTATTTTCATTATACAAACTACAAGAAATCTTAATTAGTAATTTGACCAAAGTTTGGGGGCTTTGTTGTAATTATTTTGTTTAGCAAGTAATTGCCTGACAATTGACTGGGCTCTAAAGGATGGGCTAAATTCAGCTTCGGCCCAAGCCTTTCTGTTTCACATTTTGTGGCCCAAATCGTTATAGACACTTGATGTGATCTTATTGATTTTGGGGCTGTGGGCAAGGACGACGTCGTCGCCCCTTATGTGTGGTCGTATTCATACATACTCCTTATTTCAGAAGGGAACTGTCGAAGTATTTACGACGAAATTATACTTTTAATCCTATAGGATAGAAGATTTAATATTTTTGGTTCTTTATTTTATAATTTTTTTAATAATTTTAAAATTAGAAAAACTCGATATATTTAGTTTCATAAAATCCCATAAAACAGAGGACTAAATGTGTGTTTTTTTTATTTGATACTATTGTAAAAATTTTTATAAATAGAGGACTAAGACTAAGTATGTTGAACCCCCAATCGTATAAGACCAAAAGTATAATTTTGTCGAGTGTTATAAAATGAGATTATACAACGTACCTGATGTTAGTGATGGCAAATTTATATTTAATTTAAAATTTTAGAATTAAGTTGAGAATTCTTTGTTTTTTTCTAAATAAGCTTATAATATCTTATTTTTGGATTTCACAAGCACATTTTCTAAAAGATTGCCAAATACTTTGTAACATTTTATGAAAAAAGTGTAATTTTGGTTTTATAACTATAAAGGGTGGCAATTTTAAACTTTGCTGGAATTCAATTTGATAATTAAGCCCTACAATCTAAAAATATTGACACGTCAAGGACAACATTAGTTGAAAATAGCAAAATTAGCTTGATTCAATATGTGCGCCTCATGTGACCTCCAAATTTAAGTCAGATTGCAATTTTTGATGAATTTTGTCTTTAATGTGCCAAATTTATATCTCACAAGTTAGTGTTTTGTTTGGTAATTTCTGCCCTATTATTATTTTTTGAGGTAAGAGCGATTAATTTTTTATTAATTGAAATAAATCGAGTACAAGTACAATAATTTCTATGGACTTTAATATCTAATAGAGACTATTACAATAATCATATCCTGCTCAATAAGCTATACAATAGACAATATCCCCCGCGCACCTGGCAGGGTTTGGGACCTCAACTTCGCCATCTACGCTAGGTCCATCATATTATACTTTATAACTACAAAAAATGAAAAGACATCTTGAAACTTAAGGGGAGTGGCTACTTTGATCCTGTGTGAATTAATTTTCGTAATTTAGTCTTTTAATTTTAAATTTTGGTCATTTTGGACTTAAAAAATGCATGTGTCGGGCACATAACCTTTATAATTGGGGCTTTCTCTAAACAACTCACATAATCAAAGTTGTCAAAAATTTTAAATTATAGGACTAATTTGTGAAAATAATTCATGCAATACCAAAATTTTCGTCCTTAAGTTACATCACAAGAATTGCAAATTTTCCCTAAACAACTCATATTTTCTGTTGAAAAATCCACTATTTTTTACTTTTCATGGAGAAAATAAAGTATTAGCGTCTATAAATGAAAATTTAGAGCCTTAAAAAAATATTTTTTAAGCTCCGCAATTTGGCGAGAATTATGCTAAACATGTAAACTATGAACATATAATTTTTATTAAAAATTCACTTAATTTTATTCTTTGCAAAATAAATGAATAAACTCCATATTTAAAACAATTAGGCCATAATCGCCAACAAGTATGCACCCAGCATGTGGTGTACTGAAAGCGATGCTGAACTAATAGATTAAAAACACTCATATTTTTAACTCAAAATTTCAATATATATTACTTCTCATAAAAGAATAAATTAATAACATATTTTAATTAAAAAATTAAAGTCTTGAAAATATATTTCGCAAGGTCTGAAAATCAACATGAGATTTGCTGAGGGTTGTGCTAAACAAGTAGACCATTAAATTGTTATTATTTTTTATTAAAATTCACCTACTTTTTACTCTTACACAAATAAATGAATAAAGTCCAAAATCATACTTTAAAAGATTAGTGCTATAAAAATATAATTTTCAAACACCACACATATAAGTATGCCTCTAGCATGAGTTGTGCTGAGGGCAATACTGAACAAATAGATCAAAAAACACTCGTAACTTTTGCTGAAAATATCACTATTTTTTACTCATTATAGAGAAAATAAATTAATAACGTATTTTAATTTCAAAATTAGAGCCTCCCCCACCTCCTCCAGCAATGGCTTTGGCTAGAATAGTGTTGGACAAGTAAACTGTAAAAATCTAATTTTTTGCTAAAGATTTACCTATTTTTTACCCTCTTAAAGAAAGAAAGAAAAAAAGTCCATAATTTTAAAAAAAGACTAACAAAAATAAAATTTTCAAGTACTGCAGATCAAAATGGCCCCAACATAGGGTGTGCCGAGGGCAGTGCTAAACAAATGGACTAAAAAAAAAGACAAGAAGGGTGACAATTTTGGTTTTATATGAATTGATTTTTGCAATTTAATCTTGTAATTCTGTAAAATTGACAATTTTGATATTTTTTGGCCAAAAAAACGCATGACCTTTAAAATTGGGCCATTCTAGCCAGATCAGATCAAAATTGTCAAATTTTTTAAGTTTACAGACTATATTATAAAAATTAATTCGTGCAAAATTAAAATTATCATTCCTCCTTGCAAGGCAAAAACTGCAATCCCCCCCCCCCCCCCCCCTTTTGACTTTTAATTTCTTAATTCCCTTAATTAAATTTAAATCTTAACGGGAATTAAGATTGTTTTCATTAGAAATTTAATGGAATTAAAAGCTTTGGACTAAAATAGCTAAATTTTTAAAGTTATAAAATGTACTGTAGAGTGAATTGAAATATAATAGGATCAATATCATAACAAAAATAATTTATAAAAACGTAAAATGCAATTCTCCCCGGAGGAAACACATGTAAACTTAGGATTTAACCTGCATGCAGTGTATGTAATAAAACTTTAATTCTTCTAATAAAAAAAGATTAATGACAGAATAAGAGACTATTTCATGTGTAATAAAATAAAATCTCTAACTTTGTACGTACGTACAACCAACTTTCAAATACGCCAAACACTAGTGTGGCTGTAATGTGAGGACCGTACATTTTTCAAATACAATCTCCTCCTAACGTCGTACGTACAACTTAAGACATGCTATACGTACACAAAAAAAAAAAAATACAGTATATAGATGTAATATACGTATAAACACTCAATCAAGAGCACCACATACCCCATGAACTCATCAAGATAGGCCATCAATTCAAACAAAAAATATAAAAGAAAAAAGGGAAAAAATCTATATTAATTAGAGTCTAAAAATTTCTCCTTAATTAAAATATTGTAAACTTTTGAATTCTTTTTCTATTTTTGTTTCAGAAAATTAAAAAAGAAAGAGAAAAATTCACACTACAAAAATTAACAACGTTTGCATGCCTCCTCCTGTCTTAATATTTTTCTAGTTGTGGGCTAGCTAATTAAGGATTATACATGTAATTAAGACCAAAGAAGTAGTAGTACAATTACTTCTTTAATTCATCAGAATCCATCGAATCGATCAACAGCTGCAGAGAAGAACCCTAAACCCATCTTCTTGATCAAGATCTATACATGATGATCTCCTGCAATAAGAAAATATATAAATTTCTCTATATTCTTAATTAATTATATCAACATAATGTACAATTAATATATATATATACACACATATAGAACTAAATGTATTTTTTATTCTGTAATTTGGTTAATTTAATGTATTCATTCTTTAATTTTTTTTAGGGTAGTATTTTGGTTCTACACCTTTTTAATTTTAACGATTTTAGCCATTTTATTACAGGAGTTCACCTTCACCTGCCAGAAGGGTGAAATTCAATGAAAAAAAAAAAAAAAACTACAATCCCAAAAATTAAAAAGATGTAGAATCAAAATGCTACCTAGAAAATTAAAGAACATAGTTTTTGGCAAAATGAGCTAATTAGCCCCAATTTTAAAAGGTGACATGAGATGCACATGCATTTTTTTTATGAGAATAGTGAACTCCAACATATTAAAAAAATAAAAATAAAATAAAATTAAAAAAATACATGATAAAAATGCTACTTTGAATAATTAAAAGAAGAAAAGTTAAATAACCTAAGCTACTAGATAAAAAAATACATTTAAGTCTGTATTAATATGTGACAAGAGAATTTTATTTGTTTTCCTCTTTATTACAACTTTTTCTTCTTAATTTCCATATCACACCCACCCTTTTTTCCTACACATGCATGTCCTAACATTAATGTATAATAAAAGACGTGTAGAACATGATATGATTATTTGGAGTGATGAACTATTTAAGTAGTAAAAAAACAAATAGTTAAAAAATGACATAAGTCTATGATAATTAATATTTATAAAGATATATAATAATTTAATTCGAATCTTCTATGGTAAAATCATATTACATCTTGTATTATACTTATATATATATTTTTTTTCGTTTCGTAACTTAAAATCTTTTCACTTTTGATCTTATTAGTTACAGAATTATCACTTTAGGTCCCATAACTTATGAAAAATAGCATTTTTTTACCCCATGACATATTTCCATTATATATTTTAATGAACATACTGCGTGCTAGCATGAGGCCGTTAGAGCCTTACACTACAAAATTCTTACTTTTGGTTCCATCACTTAACGGTCACGTGGACTTTTTCCGTTAGACATTTGATGGAAAGATGCCACGGGATCAAAACTGCTATTTTTTTAAAGTAATAAGATTAAGAATGAGAATTCTGTAATCAATGAAATAAAAAATAAAAAGATCCTAAATTATGGGATGAAAAATACTATTTCCCCGAGTTATAATATGCTATTGAGTGGGAAATATTGTAGCATGGTTGTAATGAATTGAGTTACCTGTAATAAGATGATCTTGTCTTACTCATCGAATCCAAAGCTTTCCACCCTTCACTGGAAATTCAAATTCCCCCCTCCAAATCCATGGCTTTGAGATCCAGTGCTCTTTCCCTGTGAATCCAATGAGCTGATCATATCCATCCCATTATTCTGCTCTCTCACGCTCCTCACGATCTCCCCAACCCCAAGAAAGTCCCTCGTCAATCTCCCTTGCTCCAGGCTGCTGAACCCACCGCCTGGATTCATACTATTACCACGGATCAATCCTCTGTACTGATGGTGATGATGATCATGATCATGCCCAATACTGCTCTCTTGCTGATCATCATGATTCCCAGTGCTGTAACCGCCGAATATGGTTCCTGATGAGCTGCTGCCGCCGGCGTTGGCAATGGAGTTCATCACCAAGTCATGCAGGTGGTTGCCTCCGCCGTTAATGTTCCCCCCAAAGACTGCTGCTGGTGAGCCACCGGCAAAGCTGTGGCCGACATCGAGGGGTGAGGGGTGGTCGTCGGTTGATGACTTCCCAAAGCTTTTCAGCAGGGAGGAAGCTCCGGGGTTGCTGGTGGTTGAGCCCAGTTGCGCTGCCTTTTGGAGCAGTGCTGTTGCCGACATGTGTGCGGCGCTCGGGTTTTGAATGGCATGCGATGCGCTGTAGAGTGAGGGGATTGCGATGCTCATGAGATTACCTGATCATGAAAAGAGTGTCAATGAGAAATGTAAAATGGGGAAAAATAAAGAAATAGGAAAGCAGAAACAGATTAATTAATCACAAGACGAGTGTAATATTATTACATTAATCATATGATCAGCTTAGGTTCGATCAAATCCATGATGAGGCTACAATAACCATGTCAGAAATATATGATGCATATTGTTTTGAACCCTCAATCAAGAATTAGTTAAAAAACAAATACATGAATTTATACTTTTTCTTCTTTAATTACGTTTTAAATTTCTCAATACCTAAAGCATTTCTTTCAAGTATCACAATTTGGATTTTCTTACATGCAACGGCAGTGAAAGCATCAGACAGCATGAATCATCCCATGTCATCACCAATATACGTTGTACTACTGACGCATATTGTGATGACATCGCATTATCCGCACTGTTTGATGTTTACTTGCTCGATGCATGCAAGAAAAACCAATATAGATATATGTATATATACCTGATGAGAAAAGGGTGGAGTGATCTTCTCCGCCACCGGAGTGGTGGCTTCCGTCGATGGCGCTAGTGGTGTTGCTACTGCTGGGGAAGAAGCTGAGGTTGAAGAGACTGGCTGTGGAGGCAGATGAGGTGTTGGCATTGTTAATCTGGAGTTGGGGAAGTTGCATTAGTCCATGAATTGAGGGCTTGTTTGGCAACAACCCATGTGGAGATTGGTTTTCCTCATGGTTCATTGCCACTTGTGGCTGCAGGAATAGAGCAGGAGAAGGCGGCAGGCTTCCAGCCGACGGACGAAATCCCTGGCCCACAAGGGTTTCAAACTGTGGGCCGGGCCTGCCACCGCTGCCCAACCGGAGAATGTCGTGATGATTTGACAAATTAGGCTGATGATTGATCTGATGATCTTGGGCTGTGGACATTTGGGAGAGGCCTAATAGGTGACTGCCTATGCTGCTCAAGGAAGGTGGATTCAGGTTCCGCGCGCTCTCCTGGGCCAGTGCATCGCAGAAAGCCCGGTGGGTGATGAAGCTGTCACGCCTGCAAGAATTAATTTCACTTAGAAATGGAGATGGGAATATAATTGAGAAACTTAGAGATAAATCTACATTGATACAAAAAAATGTCCACAACTCCAATGCAATGACTAAAGAATCATCAAAATGTGGTTTCTTGTTCACATCTCGGCAAAATTCAGACCGGGCCGGACCGTGTATGCACATTATTACGGACAACTAAAATGTCGTCGCTGAATTTGTAAGAAGAAATTATGGGGATCCATATATTTTCAACTAACTTATGTAATGCATTTGATCGGCATGATCTGAACTAATGTCACTAAGTCTCTAAGATAATCGACAAAATGTAAGAGAATTGGGTACGACAATGAGGTCATGATCACGAGCTAGTGTGCTTTGTCCGAATTACTATAAAATGTCGACATTTTAATTTTTTCCGTAATCCTGAACAAGGGAATCGTTACGGAATAGAATATATTGCTGGTGGGAGGATATATAGTTTTTTAGCTGCAGAATGCAGAGAGAAAGGTTGGGGGAAAAAAGACAAGGCATATAATTGAGGATGTTAGGTGGAAAGAATTTCTGTAATTCTGACAAGATTTATTATTAATATTCCATCAATATACCCCTTCGAAATATATATGAACAAATGCAAAAGAGGGGTTTTCTAACAGACCATGATTTAATAAATGACTTTATTAATAATCAAGAACCTAGATGCAGTGAGTAACTAGTTTGGAGGTGATGTGGGCAGGTTTCCGGTCTAGAACACGACAAGAAATTGGTAAGCAAATTAAGGAAGCATGACGATGAGAGTGGTGTAAAAATTGAGGTAAAAAAAATGGAGGCAACATTGAGAACATGGAGAAGCAGTAGGTACGTAGGAAGTCTGATGAATAATTGAGAGAGAGGAATGAAAGAGTTGTGTCGGAAACTCAAAACATTATGATGAGAAGGGGATGGGGTGTAAGAAGTACAGAGGTGAACAGAAATAGCCAACCCACAAGAGAACAAACCTGGTATCTTAAAACTTTTACATGGCTTGTTTGTTAATACCACGTGAACTGGGAAAAAGAGGTAAAAGAAACTAAGGCTGTATACTGTTAGAAGGACGGATGTTCCAAGAAGAGAGAGAGAGATTCGAAACAAAAACCCTCTTAGGTCATGGCGTTTTCCAGAGAGCAATTCACGTGGAGCCATTTTTTTTGACAGGCAAAGATCCAAAGAACAAAACGAAATGAAAAGAGATGAACCAAACTAAATTCCAAAACCAAGAAAACAGGAATTGATGGGGTGTGTGTGTGTGTGTTTCTGTGCGTGTAGGAGTGTGTGAGAGAGAAAAAAGATACATAGATAGAGAGAGAAAGAAAGAAAGAAAAAAAGAAAGAGAGAGAGAGAGAGAGAGAGAGGAGCCATCATCTGTAACTGTAGTAGAAAAGCCAGAATTTCCCGAGGCGGCCCGTGACAACTTTTTTCCATCTGCAGTTATCACTCAGAGAAAATAATCTATAAGCCCTAAGCTAAAACCCCTTAAATTTTCAACACTTTCCCTAATTCATTTTCTTCCACATCTCCATTCCATATATCGTCTTTCTCCACAACCCAGCAGCATTTGATGAAATAACACTTCAAGAATTACCCACTCTTATCATCATTACTACTGTCGATGCAATCGATCGACCGACCGACCGATCGTATCGAACAAAAACTCCACACTCCCTTTTGATCATAGCTATTAATCATTATCTGCTCCAAGAGTAGTCAAAATTGGAGTTTCTTACTATTAGTTGATCATATATACTCCTCCAATAACCGCATGGAATAACAATTAAAGATCGAAAAATTCAGTACGTACCGAGAGAAAAGGGTGCCACAGTCACATCGGTACTCCCCTAGTACCACAAGTCTTGGAATGGGCTTTCCAGTCGGAATGGACAGCGTATTTCTTGGAGCACTTGTCACACTTGTACTTCTTCTCACCATGCTTTCTAGAGTAATGCTTCTTGATGCCGGTGAGGTCTCCGAGGGCTCGGGCCGGGTCGTGGTGGACGCAAGTGGGCTCCGGGCACAGATACACCTTTCTCTTCACCTCTTTTGTACTCTTCTGCCTTAACTTCCACGGCAGGTTGTGTCCTCTTCTGTGGAGCTGGAGATTTTGCTCTCTTTGGAACCCTTTGTTGCAAACCTCACACACAAACCTGTTTGTAGCCATTAGGGTCTTGGGAGATAGTGCAATTACCTCCGCGTCTGGATCTGTCATGCCAAAACAACAATAAAACAATAACAATTAATTATATATATTTATTAATGGAAATAAGCTGACCAAACACCAAAAAAAAAAAAAATTAATCAACCAAGAATTTAAACAGCACGAGGTGGGCTTAATTAATTTTTCAAGATTCCATTCCATCTCCAGATACAAGAACTTTTGGATTTTTTCCTCATAAAAGTTAGTTTTCTTGAAAAAGCAAATTGAAAGGAGAAAAGGGGTGTGGATGAAAATTCAAGATTTGGGAGAATTGAATTGATTCGAGTCCCTTTTTGGGGTTGAATTCATGCAGATTCAAAAAGGGTTTTCTGATACTTGCTTGGATTTCCAGGCTGATTCCTTCTCTTCTTGATCGACGAAGAAGCCGAGGCCGAGGCCGAGGCCGCCTGGGGCTGAGAAGCTGGTGCGGAGGAAATAAGCTGCTGTTGATGATGAAGCTGGTTCTCATTCTCATCTCTCATTGCAAGAAAAGCTGATGAAGAAGAAGCTGCCATGCTGAATAAATTCAAAACCCTTCTTCTTTCAGTACTCAAGAATTAATCTTGATGAGCTTTTTTCCTCAACAGAAAAACACACACACACACACACAGAGAAATCTACAAATCCAAGAATCAGAAAACCCCACTTACAAAAAAATCAGCTCGATTAATTCTCACTCAATTAGACTCCCTCCCGAAATCAAGAAATTAATACAAGGAATATATGCATACATCTGAAAAGCTAAAAACTGAAGCAACATAGAGAGAGAGAGAGAGATAAGGAGAGAGAAGAAATCATGAAGCCATGGATATAGCTAATTATCTGTGATTCTTTTTTTTTTTTTCTTTGCTTTTGCTCTCTTCTTTCTTTCTACTGTATTCCCTTGCTTTCAGTGAAATGAAGTTTTCGAAAAAGATGCTACTTAGGGTCTTCTATGTGTTTGGTGTCCTCCACAGACACAAACACAAACACATATCCATTTAGCATTTTACCCCCTCTTCTTTTCCCTTTTCTCTTTTTTTATACACTCATCTTGCAAAACAACCGCATCCCTCCTTACATATACATTATATATATTATATATTTATATATATATATAGAGAGAGAGAAGAGGGAGAGAGAGAGAAGTAGGGTAGGAGGGAAGGTGGATTTCAGAGCTTTCATCCTGAGCCCACGTCCCATAGTGTGTCCATAAGCGGCGAAGGATCGGGTCCACCGCCTGGAGGTCACCCTCCGGACCCCCACACACCCCCCCCACCCTCTCCATTTCTCTCATTTCGTATCTTTTGGTCACATGAAGACAAACATACCTTCGTCACCTCTTCTTTGGCAGTCACAGTAAAAGAATTTAAATATAATTAAAATTAGGTGTGTGTATTATATAGTCAAGATTGTCCCCATATATATATGTTCTTGAGGATGTTAGTCCAAACACAACATAAATTTCCATTACTATAATACCTTAACAGTAAACATGGAACCCTGTTGTCTGAATATAATCAATCACCACCCATTTTCAAATAAATTTGACTTCAATTTCAGACATTCTTCACCATCAAGAAATTAAAACTCAAAATATTAGAATATATATAAAGTAATTAATAATTAATTTTATTAATTATATTGATCAGCTAGAAGGCAACAGTGAAATTTTATGTATGTGGGGTTGGGGTGGTCACATCAGGGATGATAGGGTAATTCTGTCCACTTGATTAGAAGTAGGTATCACAAATTCCTGACCCACAAATAAACCTAATTATTACTTACTTGGAATTAAATATCTCTCTCTCTATATATATATAGCTCTTTAATTTTATTTATATATACATTATTGAAATTTAATTAAATGATAATTAAAATGTTTATGTATATGTTCTTTGATAATATTAATTGATAAATGGCAATCCAATTTTTTTATTATGTAATTTTCCAGTATCAATTTTCTATAAATAGTACTGTTCTGGCCATGCACAGTAATGAGTATGAAGATATTTGAAAAAAATAAAATAAAAAAATACAACTATGTCACCCATAAGGCTACAATATGTATACAGCCAAATGATGCTGCAATGACATTAGAAATAAAATGACATCTCTACTAATAAATATATCAATTTTTTTTATCTAGTGGTAAATGATTGATACTAAAATGGGGTATCAGAATCAGTCCAAGTAAGAGATTTCAAATTTAAATCTCAATTTACCACCTCCTAGATATAAAGAGTTTTGCCTTCGCGAAAAGATACGAGGGGAGAGGTATAAAAAATATTAAATATTAAATATTAAATAATTTTTCTTTCTAAGTCAGTCTATCACATTGAAAAAAATTAAATTGATTGAAAATTATCATATATTTTTCATGTGACGTAATTAATTTTTGGTTTTTTAAATTTTTCAGTTATTTTTATTGATGTAGCATGAAGAGTGTAAGGAAAAAAAAAATACAATTTTTATCCTAGAATCATAAGAGATTGAAAAAATGACATAACATGTCCTAATTTTCGGAGAATTTAACAATAATAATTGTGCTATTTTTTCTAACTAGAGTCCTCATTTAAAAATTCAAGGTTGGAGAGGACCAAAAGTGTCGTCCCCTACATGTTATTGCGGACCAAATTTGCAATTTTTTACCTAAATATACAAACTTATATCTAGTCTTAAAAATCTAACTTGATTGGTTCAAATTAATTACTCGAAACAATTAATTTATTCTAGATGTTTAAACTAATTATTAATATTTGAAGAAGTAATTAATGGTTGAGTTAGCTAGGGGTGATTAATTATGTGGAGGGTAGTGTCAATTAAAGAGTGGGAATTAAAAGAGTGCATTAAGTGACAAAAAACAGTGACATCGTACCACAAAGACTAAAAATGGACAACCTCAAATTTTCAACAAAGACACCTTCTTCCTCATCTACATTGTAAAGTCATGTATTCTTACATCATGCATATACGCTCACAAAAATACACATATATATATACAAGGATATACTATGACTTTTGCTTGTCTTATTTAAGCTTATAAGCAACAATAATAATAAGTATATATTCAGACCAGCAACATTAACAGTTGGTATAACTCATACATACTTCTTAAATCGACACGACATAATATATCGAGAATTATTCATCCATTGACATATAAATATATATACGATTGATAATAGAGATTTTCACCGATATATTATTACATTGATGATAATATTAATTGTTGGATTGTCATAATTATATACAAATATGTTAATAATTATCGCACTCGCAAAAAACTTAATAGGATTTGAGAAATCATTTATATAACAATAATTAATATTAGAAACTCATAAAAAGATATAGTTTTCTGTCATTATGAACTTTTATACATTTTTATTGTGATTATATGTATTAGTCCCTCACAAAAATATATAAATTATCACTGTTTAAAATTATTACTTAAAATCTTGTCACCAATGTTTTATACATTATTATTGTAACAAATGCCATATTTCATGGAAACATACATATACCATCATCATATATGTACAATGAAATTATACTTTATTCTCATAGGACAGAGATGATTCAACGTTATTCGTCATTTGCCTTAATTACAGTATTTTCAAAATGGTCTTAATTAAAATTAAAAAAAATCGATACATTTAGTTCTATGTTTTATGAAATTTTTGAAATGGTCTCAACATTGAGAAATTTTCCATAAATCCCGTAAAGTAGGGACTAAATGCGTCTAGTTTTTCCAAAGGTTATGATTATAATTTTAAAATTTTCATAAAGCATAGGACCAAATATATGTAATTTTTGTTTTTTAATTTTGGAACCATTTCGAAAATCTCGTATAACTAAAAATATTAAGCCTTTTATCCTGTACAGCTAAAAATATAATTTTGCCTACATGTCCGTACACTCACATTATAAGTTTTAATTTCGATTCAAGAAAAAATAGTAGTTTTGACCTAATAAGATGTGACGACTCAACTCTGAAAAGAAAAGATTTTTTCTCAATTGAATTGTCAAAAGTAACAAATTATATAAAGAAGTTGTTAATAGAATGTTCTCCATTATAGACTACGATCCGGTCTTTATAATTATGTTTTACTACAATTATTAAACTTTTAGAGGGTGCTAATAAAATAATTATTGAAACACAAAGAATACATAGGCTTAATATATTGTTAGTCCTATAATTTTGACATTTTGATTTTTTTATCTTTTATCTTTTCAGAGTTGTAAAAATAGTCCTGTAAGTTTTTGATATTTCGTGATTTTGATCCTTCCAGTGTCGGATTTTGTAGAAGTTGTCGTAATAAATCATGTGTGACGTCACTTTTTTTTTTTTTTCAGCCATGTTGGCAAAAGTGAACCAATCTGAATAAAAACCCCAATTTAAATGAAGCGCGTGAGGCGCACATGATTTATTCCAGTGACTTTTGCAAAATTTGCGTTGGAAGGATTGAAATTGTGAAATGTCAAAAAAAAATAATTCACAATCTTAAAAATATAAAGGATAAAAATATTAAAATGCCAAAATTACAGAATCATAAATATATTTAAGCCAAATACATATATGTAATTATATAAGAAAAATAAATTCCCAGAGTGTAGAGGACACCACAGCATTTGTTTTATGCTTAAAATTAATCAAACCATTAATAAATTTACATATATAACGATATATACTTTTGTTGTTTATTTTTATTTCTCAAAATCTCTTTGTGAACAAGAATACACTTGAAGCTAAAAAATAGTCATTTAAAATTTTAAGTATATATAATATTTATCAGTTATTAACAAAGGGTTTGATGCCTTTGTGTTGACATTCACATTGCATAATAAATAAATTATTTCCTAAAATTACAAATACATTATAGTTCAAAAACCATGATAAACACTGTTAACATATCAATCACTGTCAATTAACCACACGATTAATCAAATTTATCATAATTTTAGTTATAACCAATTAATGATTTGTTCTCGTTAAATGAAACAACAGCCGTTATACAGCCGTGGTTAAATATTTATTCACCACGCTTAATAAAAAATACCATATTTTCCTATGGACAACTTCTAACTATTGCAAGAGTTGGTTTTCCCTACTAAATACATAATAAAGACATAGGTAACATATAAGAATTGATCATGGAACTATCTTTGATTCGTTATTTTATACAGAAATATTCGGATAAAAGGTAAACAAATAGATCAAAAAATTGAATAACTTCAAAGAAAAATAAAAGGGGAATTTATAACGCTTTCGTTACGAATTTTGGAAAATAAAAGAATGAATTTTACATGACACATAAATATGTGGAGAAGAAGATTTTGTTTCTAAACCAATTAATCGAGTACATACATGGTGATAAATAAAAAAAGAGAGGCAAAATTAATAAAATAAATCGACATCCAAAGTACGATCCCGATAGATATAATGAACCCTAATTTTTTTTTCACCTTTATTTCACATAAAATCAATTTTAGTAACTATTCATTTTAATTTTATGGAAGAAATAAACATACATATAATGGAAAATTCATTATTATAAAGTCAAAAGAGATTTCAACTCACCGGATCGCTTGTGCCTTAAAGTTGAGTCGTCACTGGATCTGTCAAATTAAAAATGATAATTCACTTGCGAACAAGAAAGGTTTAATTGTAAAAGATCTTTCCAGAACGAAGGGCGGCGATACAAATCTATTTCATTTCACAAACACTTATTCGAAATAAATATACATCAATTAAAATTTCATAGAGAAGAATTGAAGTTACCCGAGATAAATCGCAGAGAAAGTTGTGTCCGCCGACCGATTATTTTGGCAACCCTAATTTTTGTGCTTCTGTATTTATAGACCAAATTTCACATGAATTTTGAAAAGAATTTATGAGCTGGAGTTCAAAATTCTGGCTTAGATTACAGTAATAAGATTAATTGTAGGTCAATAGAATCTTATTTCCAGGTTTGCATTGAGTTTGAAAGAATGCATTATTACAAGAACAGCTAGCTGGCATATTTATTTCGATTCAAAATGAGAATGTTGGGATAGAATTTTCTATTTCAAATTCTATCTCATCTCCTATTTTATTTTAAATTGACTATATATATATTATATATATATATATATATACCAAGTCGTGTGAAATAAAAAAAAAAGATATATATAGAATTTAAAATAAAAAATTCAATTTGCGCGCAAAACATCTCCTTAAATAAATTTAAGTTTGGGAAGGATTCATTTTCCCTCCATGAGTTCTGTAATAAATTTCAAGTGTCAGCCTGAGTAATTGTAATGAAAAAGTGTAAAGAATATATATTCACTCATCATGAGCTTGCATATTAAATTATCTATAGTCAGGAAACATAAATCATATATATATATATATATATATATATATATATATATATATCCTTGTAGCACATAAATTCTGTTTGTTTATGTTTTTATTTTAAAATTTCAAATTTTGAGACATAATTAAAAGTGAAAACATATTTGTGATTGTGATGTGATTTTCTTGTGCAATTACAATGTGATTCATGCGCTATAAAATAAAATAACTAATTGCAGATGCTTGCGATGAATCCCAAAGAAAATTCATCTCAAAATGAAATATGTGACAAACATTTTGACGGTAGAAGCTTCTTGCTACGGCACATATTGCAGATTATTTGCAATGGAATATGATGGTCTGTTGCAAGAAAATTATTTTTAACCCAAAATTCCATCGCAAAGTCCGTCCCTTTTGAAATGAAGAAAACATAATTTGAGATGAAAATTGCAAAAAGTGCACTATGAGAACAACTACGTGTTGTGATGGATTTTGCGACAAAATTCCATCTCAAATTTTGATCTAATGTTGTAGTGACTTGGGGACAACAATAAGTCATTGCAAATGTTCACGATCGCATTTTCTAAGTGCTTGGATGAAAAATGCATTTTTTGTTTGATGACTTTGGAAGAGTGACACTTTTGGTCTACTTCAATTTTAATTTCGCAATTGAGGACAATATTTAAGAAAAGATAAAAAAAAAATTTTAGTCCTGCAACTTTAGATTGTTAGCATTTTCAGTCCTATGATTTACTCAATCTACACATTTAGTCCTTTTTTGACGAAGTTAGTCCTAAACATCTCATATTTAATCCTTTTTTTGATAAATTTAGTCATGTATTAATAATTTTGATCAACTTCACACTGTAATATATCTCATTTTTGTCCTGTAACTATAGGTCGTTATGACCAATTATCAATACGGGACTAAATTTATCAAAAAAAATGGTCATATGTGAGATCGTAAAAAAAATGACTAAATGTGTAAAAAAATGATCATATAGGACTAAAATACTATTGACCTAAAGTTACAGAATCAAAAATTTAATTTGGTCAAAATTCTGCCAAAAAATGTCAATTTTGACCGAAAATCAGGGATTGTCATGTGCTAAGCATGTGTCTTTTTTCTCAACGAATTTGGCATTTTTCGACAAACATTGACCAGATGTGCTACTTTTAAAATTATTGTCCTTAATTATAAGAATAAAATCGAAATAGACCAAGAGTGCTACTCCACTACAGTTGTAGGACAAAAAGTGCATTTTTCCATTGTTGCAAAGCTTGAGACGAGTTTGCAATGATGTTCTGCTAGGAATTTCGTCAACAAATAACAAATAATTGGGACAATTTTCAATTGCAAATTACTCAACACGCGAGTTTGTGGTGGATGCAATGTCTAAATAGGGCATTGCAATTACTTGAAAAAGAAAAAATTATGAGACATTACGATGAAATTGCAACGGATTTTCACATTCTTTTGCGATAGATGTGATAATATCATCAAAAACATTTCTAAACAACTCATATGTAACATTATTTTTGGGGGCAAAATCATTTTTTGGTCCTATTAAATAGGGTTAGTTTCGTTTTTTGTACTACAATTCTTGGGAGTTTGGCTTTTGATACCATTAAATTCCAAAATAAGTTTTTTTTGCCCCGACTTAACGGCAAACGGCTCATTGACCTTAACGACCGTTACACGTGACTTTGACTTCAAAGGCCATATTTAATGTACCAAAAAAAACAAAATGTATTTTCTTTGTACCATTACAAGAAAAAAAAATATTTTGATCAATTTTTAACACAAACTATAAGAACTTTTTTTTATTTTTTTCAGAAATGAAAATATTAAAAAAAATATTTTAATATATATAATAAAATAGCTCTAAAATTATAATTATTTGTATTTCAAATACTTTTTAAGATCTTTACTATTTTTGAAATTAAATTATTATTTAGTCTAAAATATATGAATATTTGAGCATAAACTATAAAATGTAAATTTTATTTTTTGAGTTAAAGTATTAGATAAATTTCATTTCATAATCAATTAATTTTTAAATTAAATTATTTACATTTTAGATAAATTGAAGAAATAAAATTAAAATTTATTTCTTACTTTTTTCAGTCAAAGTTTTTTAAAATATTTTTAAAATAATAATTTAATTTTAAAAATAACTAAAATATGCTAGAATTTATCTAAAATAAATATAATTATAAATTATAAACTATTTTATTAGTTGTATTAAAATAACATTTCTTTATTTTTTTAAATTTTTAAAAAATAAAATTTTATTTCTTATTGATGTGTGCGATTTTAGCACGGGTCCAATAGTCTTGGACTTAGATGTTGAATTTGGGCCAACACACATCACTTATAAATTATGGTCAAATTTTATTAAAATATATTTAAACAAAATAAAATTTTAATTTAAAAAAAATTATTAGTTGCTATGATATATCTCGAGTGTAAATAATATTAATTTAAAAATTAATTTATTACTTAATAAAAAGAAACTTTATCTAATACTTTCACTCAAAAAATAAATTTTACTTTTTGTAGTTTGTGTTCAAATATTAATATATTTTTAGACAAAATAATAATTTAATTTTAAAAATAGTAAAAAAAGATCATAAAAAACATCTGAAATACAAATAATTATAATTTTAGTGCTATTTTATTATATATATTAAAATAAAATTTTCCTAATATTTTCATATTTGAAAAAAATTAAAAAACAAAAGTTCTTATAGTTTGCGTTAAAATTGGTCAAAATATTTTTTTCTTTTAATGGTATGAAAAAAATATTTTTTTGTTGTTGTTTTGGTATCATTAAATATGACATTTGAAGTCAAAGTCACGTGTAACGGCCGTTAAGTCATCTGTCGTCTAACGTTAAGTCGGGATCAAAAAAGTTTATTTTCGAATTTAATGGTACCAAAAGCCGAACTCTCAAGAATTATGGTACCAGAAACGAAACTAACCTTTTTTAATGTGACCAAAAAAGGATTTTGCCCTCATTTTTGGTTTTGAACTATCATTCTTGCACTTACTGCATAGGCACTTCTAATCCCTTACTACGACATAGAACCCCCATAGGGACGGCAATTTGATAAAAAAAAAAAAATTATTTCTGACAGTTCTTCCAATGAAAAAGTTTTCTTTTTGCAAAATAGGTCTCGCAAATAATTTCAATTGTTTTTTCAATGAAAATATAATTTCGCCGAAAATATGTCGGATGGAAACAAAAGAAAATCATAAAAAAATGCGTCGAACAGACGAATAAACAAAAGTAACAATTTTCGATGGATTTGAAAAGAATTTTCAGAGGGATTTTATTTTATTTATTTATTTATTTATTTTATGTAGATGTTCGGGGTAATGCAAAATTGGTACCACACTATAGGGCCTTTGCAAATTTGATACATACTTTCTAAAAATATTCCAAATCTAGTCCACACTATTCTAGAAATGACAAAAGTGATCCCGTAATTTATGAAAGTTGCAATCTTAGTACCACAGTTTCTCGATTTGGAAAAGTATATAAACAAGATCCACCTGATTTTCCTCCAAAATTGGGTTGATCGTTTGTTTTAACGGTCAACTTAACGGAGGTTATTCAAACAGAAGAAAATTAAAAACTTTGGGTGACTTGAAACCTGGAATACTAAAACTAGAAAAAGGGTATACTTTGGATACGAAAAATAAAATTCCTAAATAAATTTATACCGATGAAGTTTGCGACAAATTTTCCAACTTATATGGAAACTTCGTAGGAAAATTCATTGAAAATACAGCCAAATATTTTTAAAATGTTTTCGGGTTTTCCTCCAAAATTAGGATAATAATCCATATGTGTCTTTAGCCTATTTTATAAAATCATAAACACCTGCTTTAAAATCAAATTAATTTCTACATTTTGAGGTAAGTTTTTCTCTTATATCACTTTATAAAGTGTTATAACATTGTTATGTAAACCATAAAACAACATTATTTAAATAAAGTACACTTATTTACAATATGATATAATTGATGAATATTTCATTAATACCATAATAAAATTACCTATATATTTTCACAACAATAACATATAAAACATGCAACAATTTTAATTAAAGATAACATTTATAATTGTAATAAAATAATTAAAATGTCAAATTATTTATGCTAAACCAAAAAGTATTTAAATTTATGCTAGAACATGATATGAAAATACTAAATACAATTGATTTTTTTACCTGAGTAGTGATGCATCGTACAATTCCCTTTACACATGATAATATATATATATATATATATATATATATATATATATAATAAAGCTAATAAAAATCAGTGTTTAATTAAAAGAAAGAGGTTGCATGTGTTGATATATTAGTGTAAGAGTGTGGGGATATAAATGATAGCACGTTACCTATATATATATATGATCTTTGCGAAGGACAGTATAAAGAAAATGTAGCGACAATTTGCGACGCATGAGACAATATTCGTTGCGAAATTTGTGATGGAATTTGCAATAATATTGCAACGCTATCTGAAATCCAACATTCTTATCGCAAATATGTAGCATCATTGTAAACTTGTGCTGAAGTATTTGTGTCAAAATCTTTATGACATGGAATTGTAACTAATGTTGAGATGGCTTTGCGACAATATGTTTCTCCTCAAAATTTTGCACCCTGTTGCGACAGACTTTCCTCAGTCATGGAAGTCATCACAAGTTAGTTGCAAATTCCGTCGCAATTTGCAATAGTCAGCTTCCGTCACAAACATTCCTTCATAAATAAACTGTTGTTGCCGTTGTTGTTGTTATTATTATTATTTGATAAAAATAATGATTATATGATTAAGTTAATGTAAATAAAATGAAAAAATATATTTATCAATTAACTCACATCATAACAAAATTAAGCTTATAATAAATATTAATGTAATTTCCCCCACATAAAGAGATATAACCACTACAAAAAAATTGAGTATTCGCTATATTATAAATGACCACGGCTTTAAAACCGTGGTAAATCACTATTATTAATCGCGGTTAAACAAACCGAAAGCAAAAACTTATTTTTTTACCACTTTTAATACATATTCGCCATGGTTTCAAGCCATAGCCAAAACATTTGTCATGGTTTTGGCCATGGCTAATATTTTAGCCACACTTGCAGAAACAACGGCTAATGGCCGTTGTGAAGCCGTGGTTAATTGGTATTTGTCATTTTTTTCTTTTGACTACGGTGATTGGCCATTGCAGAAAATCAATTTTTTTCTAGTGAACTTACAAAGAAAAAAGGGTAAGAAAAAATATTGCATATATAAATTATCTTATTTTTATTAGTTAGTAATAACAATTCATGCATCTATCTTTTCAATAATGAGGCTGTGGAGATTTCAATGACAAAAGTAAGTAACATATATTATACACAATAAACTAAATTTTTTGCTAATTTTTTTTTTTATTTGGAAATTTTTCTATAAGTATATACGAGTTAAGTGATTAAGTACAATATTTGTAAGCTCTAGCAGTAATTAATAAAATGTATCATATGCATAATTAATTTAAGTGTGCTGAAATAAATGTTGAACTTTATCAGAAAAAGAGAAATAACAATCCTCCATTCTTCATAGTGAGGACAAAGTTATATCTTTATCAGAACATGGGTATGGTATACTAACTTTAAGGAAAAAATTTCTGGCAAAAATTGAATTAGATGTGCTACATTTTTTAAATTATTGTCTTTCAGTTTGTAAAATTAAAATTGGAGTGAACAAAAAGTGTTATCCCAAAATTAAGGACGAAAATTTCAAACAATTATAATTTTAACTAGGGAAGTACATCATATTTATGATATTTTATAGAAATAATTACACTTGCACTCCTAATCTATGGTCTATTTATACAAACCATTCTTATTTTCTATGTAATTACATAAATCATCCCCGACAGCATAAAAATAGAAATAGTTGTTTATGTAACGACGTTGATATTTTCTTGGGGGTGTATGTGTAATTTTCAAAAAAAAGTATGAATGGTTTGAGTAAATGAAGTTTATATTTTTGATGGGTGTATATATATTTTTTCAAAAGACAATGATGATTTGTGTAAATAAAGGGTTGTAGATATAATTATCGCTATTTTATAAATGTAAAAGCAATATTTTTGTAGGTTTTTATGTTAATAAAAAAAGATATATAAGATAGGAAAAATTAAAAATTTTATCTAGTAGTTTAGGAGTTGGCATTTTTGGTCCTCTACGAAATCATTTTCTCAATTCAGTCCTGCAATTTTAATATTTTGATAATTTTAGTTCTTTTTCGGTTAATTTGACTGAAAAATTGTATGTGACTTGCACTTGACTAAATTGAATTACAATTTAGCCTTATAAATCAACTTCAGCAGGATTAAAAATACCAACCCCTTAAGTTGTAGGACTAAAAATGCCAACTTCTTCTAAATTACAAGACTAAAATTATAATTTAATTTGTTTATTTGATAGTCACCTATTGACCTAAAAATAACCAAATTGCAAAATTTTTAAATTACAGAATTAAATTGAGATAATTATATATATATATATATATATATATGTAAGACCAAAAATGCCACCTCCATAAATTATGGGCCAAAATTGCATTTTCCCCTATAAGATTAATTAACACTAAACTGATGAATTAACACATAATGTGCACTAGCAACAAAAAATGACTAGAATTGGCTACAATTTTAATAGTTATAGGCTGAAAACATGGTAAATAAAATTTATTGACCTCGTTTAAATAAAACATATGCAAAAATATAGATTTTTCACTAAAAAAAAGTTATTTGTCATAGTTAAGAGCCATGGTGAAAATATTTGTCATGGCTAAAATATTTTAGTCATTCTCTAGACAAAGACTAACAATCATTGCATGACCGTAATTAATAATTATTTGCTATGACTATATATTTTTAATCATGATAAGTAATCATAATTAAATATTATATTTTTGTGTAGTGACGTAACACGAATAATTTATTTAGCTGCAGACTTAGGTCTCTGAATTTATATCACAAGACATTTTTTTATGGAGGTACTAAGAACTGTTTATCAATAGAAAATATTACTTCATCTATTTTGAGAACTTTTAGGGCATCTTTACTTTGAGTGATTAGCCATGATATCATGGCTAATCACCCTTTATTTTTTGTTTACTTTATTTTTTATTAACTCATGATTAGTGCCTCAAATTTAAAATATGATGTGATTTTTTCATGATAATAATCACAATTTAATATATCCTATTTTAATCATATCATCCAAAGTAAATGTGGCCTTAAAGAATACTTATCTTTTGATTAGTCATTAAATTTCAAAAAGTATATATAATCTTTGTCATACTTTTATAATTTTTTTGAATAACTACACTCTCTTTCCCTGAGGTTTGATGCAATTACATGTAAATTTATTGTAGTTTGAAAAATTACATCTAGCATCCTTGGGGTTGGCTTCCATCTAACAAATAAGTCCTTCTGTTAATTAAAATTCACTGAATTTGTTGATATTAACAAAAAATTGAAAAAATATCTATACCCTCAATTGACTTATTACTGACTTATAATAGCTCAATAAATTTTTTCATGATCAAATTACCCTCATACATCTTCACGCATTAATACATATGCTTAACCGTTATAAGGATAATTTAGTTCGAAAAAAATTGTTTGACCTGCAATAAATTAATTTTAAGTCAATCAAGGTACGTAAATATTAATTTTAGGTAAAATTATACTTTTGATCCTATAACTTTAGGTCATTAGCACTTTTAATCCTATAACTTATTCTATTTACATATTTAGTCTTTTATTTGATGAATTTAGTTGGGTAAATCTCATTTTTTGTCCCATATCTTAGGATCGGTTCATTTTTTGTCCCAATCATTACGAAAATCTCAATTTCAGAACATTATATTTTAATTTATCACATTTGATCCCGCCGTTAGATTTTTTACGGAATTGGCATGTGAAAGTCACATGTCCGTTAAGTGGCAAAAGGAAAAATTGCATATTACCTCCTGTCTTTAATATACATACACACAATTATATATATACAGTTATATATATTTATTCAAGTATTTAATCTGATATATATACATATATATATATATATATAAGATGGAGGTGGGCAATGGCAACGGCGAGCTCTCGCCGTCACCGCTGGATCGAGCCGACATTGCCGTCACCCCAAATCTGATGGGCGACGACGACCACAAATCTGGGCGGGTGACGTCGCCCGCTGCCGCCTGGATCTGGGCCGCGACTCCTCCGTTGTCGCTCGGATCTAGGCAGCGACGCCTCAATGTCGCCGCCCTACGACACCACAGAGGTGGAGGTGGAAGCGCGAAGGCAGAGGGAGGGGGGGTGGTGGCCGGCAATCTAGGGAAGGAAGACGACAACCCTTCTATTTTTTTTTTTCTTTTTAAATTTGTTATTTATTATATTATTTTTTTGTAAATTTTAATATAATAAATTAATTCGATTATGTATTTTTTATGTCTAGATATATTATACTAAAAAATTGAAGCGTATTTATTGTATATAATAATATAATTTTTAAAAAATACCCAACCCAAAAATTAAATTAACTAAAATATTTTAAAAATAATCAAGTATTTTGTTTTTAAAAATTTATAAATAATATCAAATAATATTAAAAATTTGAGATTTTCATATATAAAATATGTATAATAATTGTATTCGATGTACTAATATATTTTACATATAAATATTGATGAATACTATTTTTCAGTATTTATCATACTTTTTTCAAAAATATAGTAAATATAGACAATTAATCAGAAACAATTAAGATAGGGGTGATTTTGACAATTCAAAAAGGATAAAAGTTGAAAATGCATCAAAAAGTTGTCCCATTCGTGTGTCATGCGCATGTAAATGACTCCCCATTTTTTTTTTTTTCGGAGAGGATTTTCTTTTTGCAGGGTTTATAATTACACGGGACTTTTTTTGGCTATTTAATTAACACATGTAAGTTTTTAGCAATTTCTCCATTTCACAGGGGGTAATATGCAATTTTTTCTTTTTTCACTTAACGGACATGTGACTATCACATGCCAATTCCGTCAAAAATCTAACGGCGGGACTAAATGTGAGACAAATTAAATTATAATGTCCTAAAATTGAGATTTTCATAATGATTGGGACCAAAAATGAACTGACCCTAAGATATGGAACCAAAAATGAAATTTACCCAATTTAGCCCTGAGCATCTCACGTTTGATCCTTTTTTTATAAATTTAGTCATGTATTGACAATTTTGATCATAACGACTCATAGTTACAGGACCAAAAATAAGATTTATTATAGTGTGGACGGGGATCAAAATTATCAACACATGACTAAATTTGTCAAAAAAAGACTAAATGTGAAATGTTCAGAACTAAGTTCGTTAAAAAAGACTAAATATGTAAATAGAGTAAGTTACAGGACTAAAAGTGCTGACGACCTAAACGTATAGGACCAAAAATATAATTTTTTTGCCTGATTTTTATTTAGTTTTATTGTTATTATTAACAAATTCAATGCATTTTGACCAAATATAAAACTTATTTGTTATACAGAAGCAAACCTTAAGAATATTAAATATAATTTTCTAGACATATTTCTCATATAACTAATATAATTGAATAAAAATAACTAAATCACATGGCAAATTTCAGAATACTTTAAAATAATAATTCCCTTTGCTACAATAAGAAGTCAAATTATATTATTTTTTACTAATATATCATGGATATGGATTGTTTCATTTATGTTATTATCAGACTTTTAAATTTGAACATCAATTATTTGATACTATTTGATTAAATCATTTATTAATATACCTGGAAAAAAGAATAATAAGACATGAGAGTAAATGATAGTAGCTAGGAAGAGAGTCAGATTCTTGGGAGGAATAATGGAGAATTTGGTTTCCCAAGCAGGCAATTAGGCACAATTTGTGGAGCCCAATGCCCCCAAACAAGAAACCAAGAAAATGGCTTTCTGCACTTTTTTGGCCCACCTCTACATGTAACATACTTCACTACTACAATATGGGTAACTAAATATTAATGAGTATATCTCTTTGTTTAATGTTTATTTACATTCAATGAGTAAATATTTCTTTGTTCGTCAAAATTTACAAAAATTGTTGATATTAGCAAAAGAAAATAAATGAAAATTTATATTTGTCTTGAACTGACTAACGTATTATTGATTTGTTGTAGGTCAAACAAATCTTTTTTTTACTTACTAGTGAAATGTATCGCAGCTTACTTTTTACGATACACGTGGTAAATTAAGTGGTATGATATGAGCCTGGAAAATGTATTAATGATTTGTTGTTACGAAAAACGGATGAAGGTATTTTTAGTGAGCTTTTGGATGATTGCTACTCCAAATGCAATGGGCGTTCTTCAATATCCCGATGTATATACCTGCAAAATGCACATACGATCAGAACTAGGTAGGGGTTGTCCTGAGGATGGTCATTCGATGTTTAACTCGGTGATTTGCTTAAGAAAATAATGAAGGTGGTATTAAACAATTGGGTAGCAAAAGCTGCATCTTTCACACAAAGGGCCAATATTATAGAAGATACCTGATTATACAATGTATCGTAAATATTAATAACTAAGTGATATGTTGGTCATTGTGGTCTATACATATTAAGATTCCATAGATCTTAAAGTTCTGGTCTTACAGATCTTAAATTAATAATAGGGTTTTAAAATTTGATCGAAGGTATATCGTTGGGAAGGTCTAAGAGATCTTAATAAGATATCCGGACATTAGAATTAAAGGAAAATGTGATTTTTTTTATAAAAAAAAAAAAAAAAAAAGAAAAAATAGGGGGGAAGAAGGGGATAAGCAATAATAGTAATTGTATTATTGAAAAAGTAGAGAAGATTTATGATCATGTGACAAGGTCTGATACTACAACTAGACTTTGGTTGTGAGAATCATTTGTCCACATGAAACTCCACACAAATAGCATTGGATTCCACCAAACAATACACTCAGCAATCCAAGTGCATTGCCTCCTAAAGTGCATGCACTTCTTACCATTTTTTGTTTTTCCATCTATTCATTAATATCAAAACCAACCTACCTCATGTTTTCATTTCATTATAAATAAATTTAATTTTTTTAAAAATTATGTTTTTATTTCTTTTAACAATAACTACGACGATCGACCACGATTCTTGAAAATTTTGATATTTTTCTTTTTATGTTTGGATTTTGTAAAAGTCACGCAAACTTATTTTTTGAGATTTTATTGAATTAACACGATTGTCTGTCCCTAAAATTTTTAAAGTATTATTTTTGCTTGTTGAAATATATATATATGTGGTTTATAATTAGAATAACCTCTGGTGATTTCTTTCTAGAATTTTCTTATTCTATCTTCTCACCATATATATTTAATGTTTCCTCTTATTTTAAGGTTTTAATTTTTTTTTAAATATGGTGCATACCAAAATCAAATAACACCACAAAAATCAAAGAATTTATCATGCGTATAATTGGTGCATGGACTAATCTAGCTACAAAATTTGAATTAGCACTTTGATGATTGAGTCAATAAGGTGTTTAAATTGAATAAATTAAAAAACTCTCAGTAAAAATATCAGATTTTGCAATGATTTAAAGTTTTACTTCATACTTGAGGTGTGGACAATGCATATTTTCTTTTAAAGTGATACTTGGCTTCACTATAAATTTACTATCGAGTTGATATGGCAATTCACTTTTAGGATACAATAAGCTCCGTAAAGTCTGTGAATAGCAATTTTGAAAATCTTCATCAAGAACAAACTGAAAACATACTTTTGCGAACATAAAAATTAAGGAATGAAATATGTCAATAGACACTTGAGAATTTATAGGAATTTCCCACATTTTTTTCAAATCATTGCAATGTTTACATTACTACTTCTTCTCAAATTATTGCAATGTTTAAGTACATGGATTCATAAGTATTGCAGTGCTCCTCATTAAAATTTTAAACACATGCATCAAGGATGTAAAGACATTGGTCTAAATAATAGAAGATAAATTGAGAAAGAGATGCAGGAAATCTATATATATATAAAGGGCAAATTGAAACATACCTACTTGTGTTATGAAAAATAGATAAATAACTCCTTATGAAAAATAAAATAACAATTTACCCTCCTGTGTTTTTTAAAATTAATTTACCTCCTTAATAGAAGGTAAATTGCTTCATTTTTTAAAATACAGAGGTATAAATTGCTACTTATTTTTCATAGAGGAGTAATTTGCTCATTTTTAATATCATGGGAGGGTAAACTGCTATTCACCCTATATTTTAACTACGCACATTTACTAAATTAAATAATATAATATGTACTTAATTATATATATTTTACAGATTATAATTAAAAAAAAATAGATATATTAAAAAGTAAGTTTCAATGAAACTAAATGTAAATTAGACAGCTTTCATGAAACGCTTGTGATAGGAATGCTTTTTCTAAAATTAGATAAACCTTAATACGGGTTTAGAAGTCTCCATGTTTTAAATAATTAATGATGGAATAAAAAAAGTTCATTACTATTATACTTTTAATTTTTTATATTATATATAATCGAAAAGAGGCTAACTATTGCCTAAGAGTGTTTTTGGATAAGCTTATAAACATTTTATCTTATAAGATGTTTAAAAATTTATACACGTTACAAATTGTATGGTAATTTTTTTAGAAAAGAAGATCTTATGAATAAGATATTAAGAGCTATAAACTGTTATTTTATTTTTTTTAAAGTAAGGAGTTTCCAACTTATTTCAAGATCTTAACAAAAATTTTCAAATTAATTACAAACTTACCGGTATTAACAACTTATAAGCTCCATAATATTATTTTATCGAGAACCACTTTATGAACTTATTTTGAAAATAAAATCTATCTTATGAACTTTAAAAACATCTTGCAAAATTTGTTAAATAAATTTAGCCAAATCTTAATTCTCCCTACTTTTCCTCCTCTCTAATTCAAATTCTCTCTTCTTTTCCTTTTTTTTCTAATTCCCTCCCCCTCTCAAACTTCTTTTCCCTTACTCTCAAACTCTTCATATATTTTGACTTTTTTCTCATTAATCTCTTTTTCTCTTTTCTCTAATTTTAATATAATATTTGAAATATTCTGCACAAAATCTAAATGTACCACACACTATAATAGAAAAGAGTATTCAATGCATAAGATGGCAACAAAAATCTCAAAAACTTGAGAAAGTAGCTTTTGTAATTATGTCCCAATCCCTATAAAAAGGTCGTTCAAACATACAAGCATGTCAATGCTTGTTAGCTCAATTGGTAAAAACAGACCATTTTTAGTGAGATGATTGCGAGTTCAACTCATCTACAAACATGATGATTGTGGATTCAATTCTTAAATTGATACGAGGATCGTTTAGGTCATGAGAGCTGAATGCGCCGGATTTATAACAAAAAATAATGCATATATGTATTTGGAGGGGGGGCTGAGGGAAAGATGAAGCAAAGCCAGGAGGTTGATCAGTTAGATCTGGAACTTATATACATTGGATGAAAAGAAACTAAAGTTCAGTTATCATAGATTAAAATCCCAGGGGTCCTATTATTTGCTGAGATTGATGAAATAGAATAACAAGTGGATCTCCAGCCACCATATGAAATAAACTGGAAAACTTATGATGCTAATTTTGACTTAAATCTCTTCGCGCAAAAATAGTAGATGACCATGTTGAGGAAGCTGAGCCCAGCGAGGAGCCAGAAGAAATAATCCAGATGACCCTTGTTCAAGTTATCCGGTATCCAACCAATCTGCCCTCCTTGAGTCGTTAAAGATGTCACGACAGTCAGAATAAATGAGCTCAAGTAATTGCCCAACGAATTCGTTAGGAGCGACAAGGCACTGCATAAACTGCGCATGGCGTCTGGAGATTGGTCGTAAAAGAACTCTAGTTGCCCAATAAACGTAAAAACTTCAGCAGCCCCCAAGAGAAAATACTGAGGTATTTGCCAGAAGATACTTAACGGTACTGCCACTGGGTCATCGACTACTCCAAGCTCCTTTGCAATTGCCAGACGCCTGGTCTCAACAACAGCAGCTGCTGACATGCACAAGATCGAGAGAAAGAGGCCAATTCCCATGCGTTGCAGCTCAGAGAATCCTCTTTCTTTGCCAGTGAGCTTTCTGGCAATAGGAACAAGGACCTTGTCATATACGGGCACCCAGAAAATAACGCTAATGACATCGAAAGTTGAGAGAGAGGCTGCAGGAATCGTGAAGGAACCAATGGAAGTGTCCATCACCATGCCCTGCTCAACAAACATGGTTGACATTTGAGCATAAACAGCAGAGAAGACAATTCCCGTAGCCCAGATGGGAAACATGCGTATCAAGATCTTCAATTCCTCGACTTGTGTTACTGTGCACAGCTTCCACGGATTGGAGTAGTCTCCCCTTTTGGCTTCAGCATCAGCAATTGTAGCAGCTTTATCAAGGCACCTTCAGATGAAAGAGCATCAGAAAGAACATCACAAGGGAGGCTTAAATTTCTCTATATTGAAAGCATTATTCTGACATAAATGTTTATTAATTTTATCCTTGGCATATAACTGATTTCATATATTAATTTCACATCATCCAGTGATGCCTTGTTCAGTAGTTTCAGAAGCCTCTGACTTCTGAAAACGGATACTCATTTAGCACAGTTATAACATTTCAGAAAACAGACATCATCTACAAAGTTAGAAACTTTAAAGTAGCATAATGCTGATCACGTGCATTTGCATTCTCTTCTGGTATTAAGTGCAGACCTAGAAACATTTTATATAGAAGAAATTTGCATTTGATTACTGTGGTTGTAAGTTTCACTACCAAGATGAGAAGTCCCACTACGAACTTGAGGCTAAGCTGCCTATGAAAGATATCAAATTAAGAAAGCATACAGTTGCATGACAAAGTTACACAGAAGAAAGATCATTTAAGAGACAGAATCAATGCTGGAATATATTTGGACATTTTGTTTTGCCTTAAAAGTGGAGAATATTCCAAACTAATCTGAAATGCACCACCAGCAACGAGGCGTCGTGTCAAATTAAATAGTCCCTCCTACAAGTCGAAGATATTATATATGTGTAGGTAGTTTTACGAAAACATTAAAATAAATACCAATGACCTTGAGAAATTCCAAGCCAATTATGTGTGTTAGACATCCTTACCAACAAGGGAAATGCAATTCTTTGGAAGTGACAAATCACAGTTCAATAATTATATTGAGAAGAAAGGAGAATAGCTTAAAATAAAACCAGAGTATAAGCAAAGATGTAATGCAAAAAAGATTACTTTAATTCATCAGTATGCAGCAGTTTTCGACTTCCTTCAATTGCAGAGTTTTTATCTGGTGTTTCATAGAGAAGGCTACTATCACTGGGGACGGCCAAATTCCATTTACGGCATGATGCAACCACAACCTGACACATTCTTGTAACAGGGCTACCTCCTGGCCTCTGAAACCTGTAGAGAGGGGTGCCTGAAAAGAAGCTTGCTATAGCAATTCCCATAAACAAAGCAGGGATGCCAAAACCAAGGCCCCATCCTGCATTATCTTGAATCCACACGATCAAACTACTTGACACCAAAGCACCAATATTGATTGAAAAGTAAAACCAATTGAAAAAGGAACCCTTTTTAACTCTCTCTACAGAGTCGGTATCATCAAACTGATCAGCGCCAAAAGATGAAACACATGGTTTGATCCCTCCTGTTCCAAGTGCTATAAGATATAGCCCAAAGAAAAAAATTGCATATTGAGCGGGTGTAGCGGAAGGGCATATGGAGTCAACACATTCAGGGGGCTTAAAAGAAGGAACGGTTGCAGACAGCGTCAACGTGCACATCCCCTTCGTAAATTTAGAGAAAAGCAACGATGGATTAGTAAGATGAGAAGAGAACCAAAAAATTATATGTATAAGAGACAATGAACACACTAAAGATTAAAGAAGTTAAAATGATAAGTTCTGAAACAATTTATTTCAAGTTAACATAAAAGGTACCATACAACGGTAAGGTTATGCAAAAAGTGGACAATCGAACATAATTAAAAACTAAAGGAAGAACTAAGGTTCAAGCAGGCTTTAGGATATATTTACAATTTCATAGTGTTAGATTATGCAAGTATTAGAGCATTGTGATAGAGGATCTAAGTCTAAAGTTTTAGGTAACTTTGGGCCAGAATCGTAAGTTTCCCACTTGGTCTGCCAGTTCAACAATCCAATAGTTCAGATTATTAAAGCAATACACAATAAAGTCCATAAATAACAACATGTATAGCCAAAATAAACCCATTTCAATAACTCATTGACCTTCGTTATTGTTGACAACCCAAAAATATATCTGATATCTGTTCCACCATCCTCTAATAATAATTTATATTCAAATCAGATTGTTTGGCTTCAGTTCTACCCAAACAAAAAAAACTTCTACATGCAAGAGATGATGACGCTACAAACCCCCCGGAAAAAAATATTTACCAATTGATCCCAAAACTTATGTAAAATATCAACTTGCGCCGAAATTCAGAAATCCAATTTACATTGTGTTACAATGTAAGAAATAATTAGATGTTACAAGGTCTATAACACCATAGACTGCCACCAAATGAGGACGATGTTATGTCTTTCATGGTTTAGATTTATTAAGGTCATATGTGAACTGGTAGCATTAGACTATTTCTACTCTCTTACCTTTTTGTAATGGAGGGTGCACAAAATGATTAAAGGGCTGAGCACATGCATGTTTCCAATCTATTAGAGAGAAAATTGAAGTAAAAGTCTCTTCGCTAAAAGATTCAGAATTCGATTATGGGGATGACAATGTTGGGTGCAGAGGTGAGAGATGACCTTGTTATCACACAAATGATAAAGAATGCAGACATATACAACAAACAAACAAGTTATGCCTAAAACATTAGATTGATGAAAGAAGCTAGGAGATTACAATGAAGTAAATAGTGGAAAAGGCAGCAATAGTCCAATATCTTCCCCAGTAAGCATCTGCCAGGAATGCCCCAATAAGGGGAGTTAGGTAACAGGTGCCTTGCCAAGTGGTGACATTTCTAGCAGCAGGGACATTCCCCTGATGTAAGTTTTTGGTGAGATAACTAACAAGATTAGCCGCAATCCCGTAGTAAGCTAAACGCTCGCAGCACTCAGTCCCTGCCGTCAATGCAAGAGATTAGAAAAATGAGGAATGAGCAACAGTTGAAGAGTAATCTTGTAACCGTAAATACCCAGAATGAAAGGGCATGCTCTCCAGTTTCCAGTGTTGCTCTTCAAGACAGGGTTTCCCTTAATGTCAACAGAACCATCACCGGTATATAGTCCATCATTTGATTCATTTCCACTCTGAGGAGGACAGAAAAGAAGTAAGTCAACAGACAGGTTGACAACCATAAAACTAAAGTACTCAAAAGCTCAACGTAAGAATCGTTGCAATTCAAACAAATCTTTTCTGACAATAACATAGGAGAAAAGATGATTTCTTTCTTTCTTCTGAAATAAGGATATAACAAAACCAGACAAAGAAAAGCAACACACTAATAAGGGTTGTTGTGCCACAAATCAAATCACTTAGCCTCATATGTCACTTCTGAACACAGCTGGATTGTATACTAGAGTAGTGATATTCCTTCCATTTATATTTCTCTCAACATATAGACCACACAAGCAACTTCGATCCTCCAACAAATGTTTAACATTCCACGGCACATCCAAAGAAAGATCAAATTGTGTCCCTTAAATTAAAACCAGACCCATATCACTTTACTTAACATCAAATCAATTTCCAAGAAAACCTAATTCCCCAACTCTCTACAGCGCCAACACAAAAACTAAAACTACTTCCCAGTTTTCTTGCTTTTTACTAATTACCCACCAAAGTACGCAAAATCCCGGATCCAAACAAACCCTCCCAGCAACATATACACACGAATTCCACAAATTTCAGATCAAAAGAACAGAACCCCTCTTAGCTTAAAGATACAGAAACTTATTTGCTTGCTATTGTTGTTGAAAACAAGGCATATAATTGAGCATATTGAATAGTAGAAAGAAAAAGTAACAACAATCTGAAAATCTTGCACAAAACAAGAAACCCATATCAAAGAAAGGGAGAGGCACCTCTACAAGACCCTCTTCCAAGAGCAGTCTCTCCTCCTCGTGGGTACCCATTAGCCCCTTTGTTCTGTGTATTCAGCTTACGTATTTGTTCTTCTGCGTAGATGGTGCTGTAGATAATGGAAAAATTGTGATAAATGGGGTTCCCAAGCAGACGGGGACCGGTGACGTTGGCTATTGCAGGTCGCGCGATATCATAGAAACTCGGAGATCATTGTTTTCTTGGGAATAGGAAATGCATTCAGAGCTTAATTGCGTAAAAGTCAAAATTTTCTGTTTGTCATGATTTCAGCTCAAGTATACATTACGGATAGATATTTTCTACCCTCCTCAAACTATCCGGCCAAGATTTTCTAAATTATATTATATAGGGATAATTACACAGCATTCTCTCGATATTTCGATATAATTATACATAAATTATTTATAGTAATATTTTATTTAATATTTTTAAATTTTATTTTAGTTAAAATTTATTGAATTTTGAACCAAAAAATAGATAAAAATTTCATATTTATTCTCAAACTAATTAATTGCAAGTCAAATAATTTTTTTTTATTATTAGATTATCCTTATACAGCTTCACATAATAATGCATATGATAACGGATATTTTCACCTAAGGGTAGTTTAGTCACGAAGATTTGTTTAACCTGCAATAAACCAATAATAAGTCAATCAGTAATAAATATCAACTTTCATTCATTTTCTTCTTTTGTTAATATCAACAAGTCAATATACTCTGACTAATTGATGAACGTATTTGTTACAAATCGCATAAGGTGGAGGTGTAATTACACCAAATTTTAAAAAATAAGAGTGTAATTCTCCTTATTATTTACATATAAGTTAAAATTTTAATTTAAAGTATTTCAGTAAAATAAAATCATGAAAGCGATGACGTGGTAGTAATGGGAACATTTCTAATTAATGTAAATGATTTATTATAAGATTTTAAAAATAAATTGACAAGTCATTATTTTTTTTTAAAAAAAAAAGGTTTATAAACTCATAACATCTTATGATTTTTAGACCTCGGAAGATCTTTTTTTTTTAAAGATTACCAAACACTGTATAGCATTTTATAAACTTTAAAAGAGTTTTTAAACTCACCTAAACAGTGACAAACAAGCTCTTAGTAATGTGATTACATAATTAATTATAAAATAATTAGTTAAAGAAACTAGTTTTAGAATAATTCTTTAAAAATAAAATGAGTGTGTAAGTGCGAATTGTACCTAAATTTTAAAAACAAACTCATTTAAAAAATTAACAAAGTAATTAAAAAATTATTTTAATAGACATAATGGTAATTAAATAAAAAAATATGCAGTGATTCAAAACTAAAATTATATTTTACTAAAATATGGTCCGAGTGATACTTAATTTAAAAAATATTTACTTAAAAATTGACTAAATAATATAATATATGTGTTTGCACTCGAAACATAAGTTTATGCAGCTCAGCAATGGGTCAAATGAGGGCTAAAGATATAAATTTTGTGAATTTTTGTATTATCACTCTTGAAAGTGTGAGTTGAAAGTTAAGATTATATTATTATTTTAATTGAAATGGTAATTTTTTAAGAAAAATATTTTATATCTTTTCATAAAATAAAAAAAGAAAATATTTTCTATCATAGAAAATTGAATATTATTTTGAAGGTTTCAAAAATAAGAATAATGAAATTGAGATTGAGGGAGTATGATATTGAGTATTTCTCACCAAATTATAGCTCTTTTTAAATATCTATATTATTTATTAAGGCTGAGACTCTCATAATAATTATCTTGATTGTCAAAATATTCATTGACAAAAATATCATTAAACATACTTTTATTCACAATATATTCGTCTCTTTAAACCAATCAATTCTTTTAATAATTTTGTATTTATGGGTATTTATTTTGTCAATTTCCACTAATTATTTATTTTATCTTTGACGGTTTAAAAAATCGTAGGAGATGATATTTCATATAATTACAATAGAATAAATACAATACACTGATTTGGTAAGTCGACATTTTTCCTTTTTTTCTTTAGCTCATTTCTTTCCTAAAAATACCAACCTTTGTCTCCTTAAATCTGGACTATTTTTTAATTTGCTCATTCGAGTCATTTTTTCAGTAATCAGTACATTTGAACCTGGACAACTATCTAGACTTTATACATAATCCCATTGAACTTGGATCTATTTTTAGGTTTCATTCATTAGAAAGAATCATCACAATCACTTAATAATGGAAAGTAGCACTTGATATAGTATACAATTTTTAAGAAGTCAACGTTTTCTTTTCTAGGTCAATTTTATCCTCCATCAATCTTCAAATTTTCTATTTAAATTTATTTAATGATAAACTACAACGGGCTCTCTTGAGATTTACTATAATTATAAATACCCATCATTATTTGAAAAACTACAAATAATCTCATAAAATTAGCGACAATCTAATAAACACACCCTACAATGAATTGTCACAAAAAAATATTTATTGGACAACTATTAATTTCATAAAGTATTTATAATTATTTTTTAAACAATGATTTGCTATTTACAATTTTATAGCAAACCTCAACTAAGCCCGTTATAATTTTTTCACACAATTTAATAAAATTTTATTGTACACGCATAGAACGTGCTTCGTCTACTAGTATTAAATGCTGATATAGAGAAAAGACATACTTATCATAGATAGGGTCGAAAAAATATTATATGCTACATAATAACTTTTAGGAAAATGTAGAAAAAAAAATCTGCATAATTTTATTTCATATGATTATTCCCAAATAATTAACAGTCATGTATTTCTTTTAATTTTATAATGCCCACTTGATCAAGACAACTAACACTCATTAGTAGATAAAAGATGAAACTAACAATAATAAATGTTATTAAATTTAATAATACTTGTCAATAATAAGATATTGACGTGATTATAATTTATTTATTCAAAATATATTTATACGCAATAACAATTCATTATTCCACGAACTTAACATTTCGTAGTTTCATGTACGTATTAGAATAATTTATTTTAATATATGCTTTATTATTATTATTGTTATTGTTATTGTTATTATTTATACCTGTTATGCGTTCTTGGGTTGTGATTGTCATGAAGGATATTATTATATACAATATATTTGGATAAGAACGACAATTGCTGTAAATACATATATATATATATATATATATATATATATATATATATGAAGCATGGTGTTGTTTACATAAATTGAGGGGAATGGTGAAATATTATATTAATTAGTGTCTAATTCTAATATTTTACTCTAACAAAGGAATCTAGCGTTGGATGCCATACGTTAGGATATTAAATAAAAGGTTAAAATAACAATAGTGGCTTTAAAGCGAAGTTTTTGATAAGGATCTATACGTATTTAAATAGAGAGAACGATTAATGTGCGCCGTATAAATTTTCTTTTATTGTAATATTAAATTAGTGGGTTAAAATGTCACATCCTGACTTTGACGTGATTATTACAAATTATTCATATTTTTTTGTATAATTATCCAAAAAAAAAAAAATCGCACTGTTTGGCCCTTTTCGGCATTATCCTGTCAAAAAACTCTTTACAAATAAGAAAATACAATAGTTAATGAGGTCTAGTTCAGTTGGCGAAGTTGAGGTCTATAGCATGAGTTGGCCTACTGTATAGTAGAAGTTGACTACTGTAATAATATGTGCTTATTAAGCAGGATATGGTTATAGTTATTATAACAATCTTTATTAGATATTAATGTCAACCAGAATGATTAATATATGTGTAGTCGATCTATTTCAATTAATAATAATTCATCATTTTATCTCAAAAAATAAAAGTAAAAAATACAATGAAAATGATTTTTGATATGCGACAAATTTGCCCACTCTGATTATATCAAAAGGCAAGAAGCTTGTTTCCATCCATAGAGAGCTTAGACATTTATGTTTTGCTCTCTTTTTTTTTTTTTTCTTTTCTTTTCGAATGAAATCCATTGACCTATAGTTAATTACGCAAACCACGTGCCCTTTTGTATAATTATACATATATTTATCAGAAAACATTAATATCAACACATTTATGCTGACTCAGAAAGAGGTGGTTTTTGTCGAAAAACTCAGAAGCAACCGACTATAGGTGGAAATAAGCTTTTTGCCTTTTGATATAGTTAGAACAACCAATTTGGCGGAAATTACTGATAAGGGTGGTCTGTGTAATTATACTAAATATCAAGGGTGCCAATATAATTAATCCAAATTTTAATTTATAAATTTTAATATCGCTGTCTTTTTTTTTATCTTATTACCTTTATTGCCCTTACATAATTTTTTTATTCTGCCATTAACTTTAAAAATGAAGATAATTTTAAAATTTATTAAGAATATGCATTTGTATATTTAATTATAAAATTATGGACTCAAATATTGTAATCATATTTGCAAAATTAATTATCATAAAATTAATTATTCAACCTTCGAACCAAATCGAGCTTAATAAATACTGCAAATAACAAGAGAATATATCTAGCTAGAAAAAAATAGCATTTTCTATTATATCAATTTCTCGTCCTCCAATTTTGTAATTGAATTTTAAAATAGACCATATTTTTTAAATTATTGTAAATCTTTAAGCATCAATTTTCTGGCTGAGAATGTGCTTAATTTTATCGAAATATAAATATAAAATTTTTATTTTTCACCGTCACAGTTTCAATTTGATCCATAAATTTACTTCAATCCCTCGAGTTTTCAGCATCAATTCAAATTTGAAACTACAATTAGAAGTTAGGCATAAAAAATAATTTTATTTTCAATAAGATAAATTATTTAATAAAATTACATATTTTGGGTGAAAATCGGTGTTGAGAATTAAAAAATAGGGACTAGTTTAAAAATTGAACTGAAAATTTGAGGGATAAAAAATAAAGGTCAAACTATAACGGGCTCTCAAAACATTTATCATCCATACTATTATAAGAAAAAATATTTTGTCGTAATAATTTTCAAATATCCAAAATTACCCTTTACTTTATTTATTTCCTTTAAAAAAAATTGGTCAAATTATTAATTTTAATATTTTTTAATAGCTTCATAATTATATTTTTATTTCTCCTAACTACCCACTGTTCCACATTTCTCTCACCTTACTTCTTTGCATTTTATTACACTTTATAATTATAATTTTTTTCCTCGTCATCTTACACTAATTTTCTTTTTATCTGTATACGGATAAACATACTCTCATTATTATAATGAGAAATTTCAAATATCTCAGAAAGTGACTGTCGTCTGACAAATATTTTTTAATATTTGGCTATCACAATAGATGATTTGTTAGACAATAGTTAATTTTTTTAAATATTTATAATTATTTAAATAATTAAAAAATATTTATAATTATAATAAATTTAAGGGGTATGTTGTAATTTATCTGAAAATAAAGTTTGCCCCCAGTTCTTGCCTACCGCTTTGGGAGCTGGTAAGGATATAAACGGTGATAGGTTCGGACTGCGCTTCGGAACCCCCAAAACCCTTCGCCCACACACAGACACACAGTTCTAAGTCTGTATAGCCGTTAAACTTTCCCTCTTCAAATTCCCTCTCTTTCGGTGCTCCTCCCTTGCGGTTGATTTTGCTAGGGTTTTAGCTGCTGATAATGGGGAGCAGAGTTCCGGTGGAGCACTACAATTTGACATCCGCCGCCGCCAATTCGTACATAGGGACCTCCTTGCACGACCTCAATTCCGGCGACGACGTCACTGACCCCGCCGCGGATGACGTCACCGACGATAACGACGATAGGTCCTCTGCTGTCGTCAGTGTTAGTATGAAAATTGCTGGATTCTTGTGCTTTTTACTTGTGCTTAGTGTGCTGAAGTTTGTAAAGCAGCAAATTTGGATAGAAACAATTGGAGTGTTAACAAATTTTCTTCCTAAAATCTTGTGCTTTGATCATGAATTGACTGTATAGTAATTTGCACTTGCAATCAGTTCTGTACCTTTATTAGAGTTTTTTACTATTTCTTGAAGCTAATAAAAGAGTATAATCTTTAGTTCAACCCTGAAGGATTTCTGCTTGGTATTAAAAATTTGAACTTGGCACTGTGTTTGTGGATTCCTCTGTTGAGCATGTTAAGTTGTTGATATGTTTACAGCCTTTGCCTCTTATGGCTGATAATGTAAAAAAGATGTTTGCCAGATATTCTTGTTTATTGGTATCTTATTCTGTTAGTCTTAATATATTGACCCATCAACGATCACGTAGTATGTGATTCAAATCAATTGTATAAGCTCTCTTTCTTCTGCCACTCGTGCAACTACTGATCCTTTCTTTTGTCACAATAGATCTGAAATTTTGGAGTTTCTTAGACTTATGCAGAAAAATTTGCTCTCTTAGATATTTGTGGGCCATTATTAACGGAATATCTATTAATACAAACAATATTTCGTCAAAGTATTTCTTTGCAGTATGTTTCGACGAACTGTATTATTCACAATCTCAAAACATCTTTGAGGTTCTCTTTCTGAAATTGTTCTCCCTTAAAACTGTGCTGGTCCATGTTTGTTGCCATTTGAAATTCTCAACTTCATGTTTAAAATCCTGTAGGACTGCATGCATGAGTCTTACCAGAGCTCTTTACCACTTCACAGCATGGGTGTGGAGGATGACAGGAGCAGTCTTGAAAACAATGGGTCTTCGAGCGGTCCATACTCTATTTTGACAATTGATGGTGAGATATAATCATTCTGTAGTTAGTAATTATTGAGTATTTGACTGTAGTTCAAGATCATCTAATGCAACCTGACTTCATGCCTCTACACCAGATGTTTCGCCAATTGAAACAGCTAGGGCAAGATTTTTGGACATCATTGTGGATCATTGATCATTTGCGATGTGAGATTTTGATTAGGCCCATCACCAAGATAACATCAGCAAGAGGAAGTCCAGAGAGATCCGATATGAAGGCGATTCACGCTATGCTTTGCCCTTAATGTATGTTGCTAACATGTATGAAACATTAGTTAATGAAGTTAACATGAGATTATCATCAATGAGTGGCATGCGTGAAAAGACTATTGGTGTGGCCCTTGAAGCAGCTGGTGGATTGTATAGAAAGCTTGCGAAGAAATTTCCGAGGAAAGGTATCATGTTTTGCTTTCTCTGGGTACATACTATTAGAACATTGAAGTTCTATGGGCATATCTAGATGTTGCAGTAATGAGGTTATTCCATTTGTATGGCATAAATGCTCTTGACTTCGTCTCGAGAATCTATTACCTGTTCTTTAAGGAAAATTTCTTTGTCTTAAACGTGTTGATGGTTATTTTCCCACCTTCAGTTTTCTCTACTTCCTCCATCTGCTCTCTCAGAAAAGGAAAAAGAATGATGCAGTATTATTACATGATCTGGGCCCCAGTTACAATGCCTACCTGACTGACACAAATACAGGATCTATGCAATATGGCTATCACTGCCTCTAGACGGTCTTTTAATCTTTTAGATCTGAGATTGGCCGACTATCTCTTTGAAGACAGAAACAATATGCTGTTGATCTTCTCACAAATATCTCATGTTGATATTCTACATGTAGGTCCTTGCACATTTAAGAGACGGGAGCTTGCAACTTCTTTTGAAACAAGATCAAGGTTTCCTGAGTTAGTGATACAGGAGGAGAAACGTGTTCGTTTTGTGGTGGTAAATGGCTTAGCTATCGTTGAAAAACCAACAAAATCGGTATAGATGATGCTGAGTGGTATGTTGGAAGCTCTTGGACATCAATTAGTTGTGATAGCGTCTTTCTTTACTTAAAAAAATTGGTCGTCGTAATTTTTGTTTTATAAATATGTTATCTCTCTCTTTTATTTGGCCATTATAATTCTTTTGCTGACCCATCCGTTGTCAAGCAGATTGGCCATCAGTTTGAAAATATAGGTAACCTAGGGATATTGGTTTGTCAACATTTAACTGGCCATTAATATTTTTTCTCATTAAGATTCCGTTTTAACATAGAGTGTTCTGGGTGAGTAATATCAATTAGTTAACTCAAAGTTAGTTGAGAATATATTTATTGGATATTATTACTATAACTGAGTTAGAGAGTCTGGAGACCTTTTATTTCCATTTCATTAAAGTGAGATTGTAACAGTGAATTTACCCTTACGTTTATCATGATATAAATTTTCGGATATAATTACTATAGTTTTGTTAGAGAGTTTGGAGACTTATTATTTCCGTTTCTTTTATGGTTTATAACATTTATATTATGATAAGTAAGGGTAAATTCTGTGTACCCCATTACACTGATACAATCTCACTTTATACTCTTAATTGCATCATTTGACCTATCTGTACTTCTAGAAATACTTCAATCATTTCATGTCTCTCTGACATTTTCTATATGGTCTTGTAGTTTAGTTTAATGATGGTCATAAAATTAAGGGTAAATTACATTTTGCCGTCCGAGCTAATATCCGTTTTTACACTTTAGCATATAAACTTTTTTTTGTGTCAACTTGACATCCCAACTTTGCGAAATTTGCACTTTATCATATATGATCATTTTTTTGCTGATTTTTTTGCCAAAAAAGCATCACATGTTGTACATGTGTGAAAAATACCACATCATATAACCCTTAAACCTCACAAAGTGCACTGCATGTAATTTTTTTTTTTACAAAAAACTTGGTGGAAAAATAGTTATAAATGACAAAGTGCAAAATTTTGTAAAGTTGAGATGGTAAGTTGACACAAAAAAAATTTAGATGGCAAAGTGTAAAAATGGTCATAGTTCGGATGACAAAATGTAGTTAACCCTAAAATTAAATAATAAGATTATGACAATTTTTGTTAAACTTCTAACATCTATGTGCAACTACAGTAAAATTTTCGCTTAAAACGTAATCAGTTAAATAGTAAAATATTTCGAAAGATTCAAAACTATCTAGATGCATATTGTGGTCTGGCAATCCACCCTAAAAAATTTAGAAAAAGATGCACACACAAAAAATTATGAAAGTTTATCTTTAACAAATATACATATTAATATTCTTATTGTGAGATTTTCAAAATCAAATAAGAACTATAGTATTGTCATACTTTGAACTATCTGCAGCTTGACTGCATAACACTGTCATCTTAACAAAGGAGAAAAGTCACTTGCAGTGGGGAATAGGAGGGAAACGAATGAACCAAGAGAATATTGAGGATTTCCGAAGAATTTTCTTGTAGTTTTATGCTGTAGTAATTGATTATTGATGGGTAATTTACAAACAAAGAAGATAACAACTTCGGGTCCCACTGTTGAGGAATTATTATTCAATATATTGAACATAAAAAAAGACTTTTAGTTTGAAATGGAGGCACAACTTTATTGTACTGTAAGAATTTTCTACAATAGCTATACAAAAAATGATAAGATTTTTGCAATAACAGTGTTGTGCATGCATGTATGTTGATTTCATGTTGTTGGGCATCTGTTTCCATTAAAATGTTTCCTGAAATATTGTAAAAGTAGCTCTTTGAATTGATTTCATTGTTTGCAGTAATCATACAACAGCCTAATATCTCGATGCTGAAGGCTATAACTAGTATTCCATATGAGTTTTATGACAACCTTTCTTAACCAACATATTCATCACCAATAGGTTTAAAAGATTGACTGGACGGAGTGAAGTTGCTGTTTCTGCTAGAGACTACAAGTTTTATGCTCCAAGACACAAGTATAGGCGGGTTATATCAAACTCCATTTCTAACATACCTGGTTTGCCTGTAAGTTTCTAAGATTTTTTAGCTGCAGTGCTGGTTTTCAGTCTCACTTCTAAAGGTCAATCTAATTAAACTCCTGACATACTTTTCAGACATTCCCTAGTCCAGAGAATTCGTCTTCAATGGCTACTTCTCAAGGCTATCGCCCACCAAATGAAGTGAGATATTCTTTTTGTTGGCAACTAAGTACATTCTTTTTACAAGTGAATAGAGTTTGATGTATGTGCTTTATCAATTTGCTTCTCGCGAGAGAGTTTGATTGTGATTAATTTATTCTAGCAAGAGAATACTTAAATGCTCGATAGCCGAAACCATTTAACAACTATAGGTTGGAATCAAATGCAAGGACATCAATAATGTGCTTTATTCTTTTCCATTGTTATTATGTATACTTTGACAACAACTCTTGAAGATGCTGAACAATTCTATTCCAATTAGAATTCATTTTGGATAGTAAAAATCGTAATAGGAGAAGGAAAGCATCTATCATCGAGTTGGAAAATAGACTAAGATCCTTGGATGGAGAATTGGCACATAGGTATATCTTAGTCAGAACCTAATGGTTTAATTTTCCTATAATTTATGGGATCATTTGTTTAGTCAGGGTTGTTGGACAATCTTGTTATTCACTTAATAATTGATTTTGAGTTTTTTTGGTCCCCATTAATCATGTTATGACTGCATGTTTGAAGGTTTATGTTTATTTATTACTTTCCAGAGTGCATGAACACCTTGGTAGTTGGAATCTCTTTTTCCCTAAGGCTTTTCCTTATTTTTTATATTAGGTAAATAGCATTCATTTCTATCTGGTTAAATAACAATAGCAGCATATAGTTAGAAACGCGCTCGTGCATGCTTCGACAAGCAATTACGAACGAAAACAATCTATCTCTATATGCTTAAAAAAAAAGCTGAAACAATCTAATTTGTAGTTAAGCTTAGTTTCACTTGGTTTGGCTGGAGAGAATGAAAAATAAAACTTTTGTTTAGACATTAAGAGTTAATATTAGCTAATTGGCTTCTGCAGCATTAAGTGCTTGAGATCTGATGTTAAATTTGACTTCACATTTAGATGTGTGCATGTGGTCATCTCGCTGTGTCATATAAATGATCTAGAAGTTTACAAACGACTTCCAAATAGTGGGCAATGTGGTTTGCAAGTGTTATTTAGTTGGCGGTCTTGTTCTTGGTTGATTTTCTTGACTTTGATATTGTGAATGAAAAACTTCTTCCCACTGAGAGAACTCTATAATATTGGGGCAGTAACTTCAAATGACCGCTCTACGTCTGCAGAATTATTGTTCACAAGGTCATCACTGATCGTTTGTTGTCCTTGAGTTTTCTTATCATGTTACTTTGCTTGGAAAACTTTATGACTCTGTTATTCTAATGTAGAGTTTGAATTGCTCTATTTGGTTTTGTTGTGATGTACATTCTTATAATTTTATCGCACATGAATATTCCAAATAAATTAATTTAAAGTCTCAGGTCTATTTTTAATGGAAGAGTTGTGGTTACACCTTTTGAATGTACACACGAAGAAAAAAAATTCGGTCCATAATTGGCTTAATAATTGGTTTTTATATGTTAATTAGAAAAAGATAAGATCACTTTGTGTATGTCTGTATTGTCAATAAGATCTAAATGCATTTTGAATTTGATTGATTTGGCAACAAAAGTATTTGTCTTTTTGTGCATATCTTACTTTTTTTAAAGAATTTTCTCAGATTTTTTTTTACTTCTACTATCTTAGAGTTACCTACTTGAATCAACAGAATACTGAGCAGACTCCACCAAAACAACATATGCAAACACTGGCACATCAGCCTCAGTTCCATCCGATACATCAGGGTCATCATCATATCAATCAAAGTCCACATGCAACTCACTTTATGCACAACCAACAGTGTGTTCCTCCACCTCAAATGCCTGAAATTGCTCACAACCAGCAACCTCTGCCATCGCCCAACATATAGCTTGTCTACAATCTCTTGGTCACGTTGGAGGGCGTCTACATGTGATGGTGGGTTTATTGTTCTTTTTCATCTTTTCTCCACTTCCCTTCATTTGAAATTGAGCTTTACAATCACTAACAACATATTAGAATGGTTTTATCATAATTTGTTTTCTCATATGTTTTGTTTCAACTAATTTCGATAACTCAATTGAGTCAAAGAGCCATAAAGACTAGTTAGGGTAGTTCATGGATAAAGAGACACTTTGAGACTCATACCAAGGTCCAATACTAATAAACTATAAGTAGATTTGAAGAAAGAAAAGGAACAAAAGTAAAAAATCTTGACTAAAAATGTTGATAGCAACACTTGATTATTAAAAATATTTACCTATCCAATATTTATACATTTTACCTCCTCAAGTGGACTATGAAGATCAATCTTGATGGTATAAGAAGCCTTCAAAAACTCTTCCAAAATGTTTTTGAATTCGATAAAAGCTTCTAGATGTGTGTGTATATATATATATATATAGAACTTTTTAAAAACTTATCTCAATTTTTATATTTGTCTAAAACCTTGCATAAAAAAAACTTTCATATTTATATAAATATGAGAACTTTAACATTCTAAATCATGGAACAATTGTTTGTTCGTCAATTTAAATTGTTTAGATCATTACGTTTTTTGATTTTTTTTATGCACGTAAAATAAAATAAAATTAATTTTTTGCTTATGTTTATTCTTTTTCCAATGCAAATTTTTAGGAGTGTTAAATGGTGACTATAGTGATTAAGTGTATTTTGAAAATTTGATACTTTAATAATATCTTGAAATTTTGGTCTTCAGAAAAAAGTAAAAATTAAGGAACATTTGGCTTTTAATGCATAATTATTTTTTCAATTCCATTTTGTTCCTAAAATAATTTCTCATTAATATATTTACTTCATTATTTGTACTTTTATTTATTTTTATTACTTTTATGGAACACTTCTATAAGTCATTGTATTAATATATTTAATTGGAGATGAGCGACTGTACATTTAAATGGATAACATCAATATAAAGTTGACAAAAATAAATAATAGTGTTTAACTTTTCTTTGAAAAATATTGGTATAATAATATTCAAATTTTCTGCTCGCAAAACGTTTAGACTTGTGCTTTTGTAAAATCAGAATGAAGTGAGTACCTAAAGTAGGATCTTTTGAGTTAACTTTTCCATATGATAAGATTGACTTAAGAATTAAAATGAATTTTACCAAGAATGCTAAAGAAAACAAAACCTAAATAGAGAAAATGTACACCCGATTTTCACATTCTAATTTCTCTAGTATTGTACTTGAGCATGTGTTTAGTAACTAGATTTTTATACAAAAAATTCTACTACTTCGACCAATAAAACTTTGTGTTTTGATTTATTTTATATATTTTTTATTAGATTTTATGCTCAAATAAAACTTGAAAGACTGAGATGATCTCAAAGTGAAGGGAAACATGAGAATATTCATAATAGTATCTTTCTTTTTTTTTAAATTAATATTTGTTGTGACTGAAAATTTTATTAATTACAATAAAATTGATAATGTCATGTATAAAAATACACTCATACACAAGCTATGCTTTTTTGACTGAAGATAATCAAAGAGAATCTTTGACTTTTAAATTTTATCCTAATTGTTCATATATATTACATTTATTAAACTATGTAAATTATTATAAATTCTTGAAAAATATTTACTTATTATTTATTAGTTCAAGTTAATCATACATAATAAATTGTATACTTTTTTTGAGGATTTTTATAGACTATTTTTGTTGTCAAATTATAATAGTTTTAATTTTTTTCTATTTTGATATTTCAATCATTTTAATTTTTTCTCAATTTATTGTGTTTTTTAACAAATAATTATATACCTCCTATTCTTTAGGGATATTTCAAAATTTCATTATAAAAAATGAAGGACTAAAATGCATTATAGCATATGAACAGACTATAACGTGTGTATGAAATACAAATAACTTATTCAAAACTTTGTATTAACAAAGCTGATGTTTTTGTTATATTTAATAGTTTATCATGAGAATAACATTTAAGTTATTAATTAGTATGAAATTATATTCAATATAAAAATTGTTGTACTTAATAAATTATGCATTGCGAAATCGTATTTTATCTTTTGTAGTGCTCTTCTAGTTAGATTATTTTCAGTTAAAATAATTAGATCATTTCTATAAATTATAAATTTATTTATTTTGCTGAAAATGATTAAAAAGCTAGAGAAATAGAATTATTAATCCCAAACGAACGCAATTGCACACTCTTATTCTTTGTTCTTTTCTTTTTATTATTTTTTGGTTTGATTGGATGTAAAATATAATCTGTATAAAATAAGATCTATGTAAGTATTTTATTCTTTTTTTTTCGATCTTAAATTTATAGAGTTCTAAATTGTATTCTACAAGAATTAAATATTTAAGAAAATAACTAATGGTACCGATTTAATATTTCAACGACTTCTTGTATAGAGATTTTTGTCTTTTTATAGAAAAAAGTTAAGAAATATAAAATATTATGTGATCTCATACTGCAATAGTGTATATAAAAGTGTATATATATGATAAATAATATCTAGCCAATATAGATAAAATATTTAGGTTTAGATTAGATATAACCTGAAAATTAATTACATGAATTTGTTAATTCTAGAGTTGAATTTAAACAATTCAATGATTTTTTTTTAATACTTTATTACAAGATTGCCTAAGTTCAGTGTTTTCAATTAATATTTTTTTTAATTCAAGATGTGATCAAAATTAAGTTTCAGATAATAATAATAATATTAATATATAAATGCCACTAAATTAACATGATTATAAGGAAATTTTTGGGCAATCAAAAAATGAAACACCTTTTAGCACATTCACCTTTTATAATAGAATAAATAATATATTGGTTCAGTACCTTAGGAGCTAATGAAGGCTTCATATTGTGGAATTTTTAGAGCTTCCTTTGTTTGATATTAAACAGTTCACTAATACTTGCTGCATATTTTATGGATGAATTAATGAGGATTATCTCACCTTGAAATCCATTTATGCATAACTGAATTGTTTCTGGTACACTAATCATTTTCAATTGATGATCATGCGCTCTCTTGTTGGCTTTCACGGAAGTTTGCTGATTCTGTATCTGCTTTTGACATAGTTACCGCAGAAAAAGGATCTGATGAACATGATGCCCTTATATCTATCCATTTTTCTGCATAATTATCTATTCAAGTTACTGTAGTTTCTTTATTTTGATTCTTCTAGGAGTGATATGGTCGTAGTAGTCAATTTGAGAAAGAGATTTTTACCTTGTAGAAACTGCACTTTTTGCCCTGTAGATATCAGTTTCATCTTCTTGTTACTGGTAATGCAGAGGATAGTTTTTTTCTTTTTTCCTTTTTTGGTTTTTAACTTTTTGTCGTTCTTGGCTATGAGAATGTCTACCATTTCTCACATTTTCTACGTGTGATAAATGCTGGTCCATTTTTATGGTAAAAATCTGCATTTAAATTGCACCTTTGATTCAAACTTTGTTGGGGTTGTTTTAGTTGCTTTCGGTATTCGTATTTTATTCTTTTTCCTGTAGACCCAACTAAAATTATTTTCACACCCAACTTGAACCACATATCCCCATTTCTGTAATTTGATCTTGAAACGGAAGAGTTGAAAAGACAATGAGATTGCTTTGTAGCATCAAAAAATTGACTCAAACTTCCTAAGTTACCAAGTCAATCATAAGACTGATGCATGTCTAGATGCATATTAACTGTCCAGTTGGTACGCACTTGGATTAGGAGAACCCGAAACCAGACAACGTAAGTTGGTCTGATTTTCAACCGCCAACTTGCCAATTTTGTCTTGGTGCAGTGTTGATCTTTTCTTGCCACGATGCCTAATCTCTTGTGCTTTCTTCGACCCCACGTTTTAGGTCTGTTGCATCTTTTCCCCGTGCATCAAATAATTCTTTTCACATTGGAGGACTCCTTATTTTTAGGATGGAGAGAAGAAAAACACACTGGTTCCAGAAGTATTCATTTCTTTAACATCTTTCTAGTTTTATTTGCGGATTCTCTTCTGTTGCACAAGGTCTCAAATCTTGGCGATCATCAACACAGTGTCGTCGATCACCAACTTCAGCCCTTGAGTTCTTGTTTATTAGCTTCAAATTATTGATGATGCGGATGAAAAATAAAAGAGCCCATCACTAGGTTTAATTCATCAGTTATGGCTCAATGAGAACAATTTTCTTTATCATCATGTTTGTTTCTTCATTATTTGCAGTTTTAACAACGCATATGTTCTTACTATTTCAGCCAACAAGTCCGGCAAAGTTCTGTGATGAATGCGGAGTTCCTTACCTGAGGGAAACCTCAAAGTTCTGCTCAGAATGCGGTACCAAGAGGTTAGGATTGACCATGTACTCTTTCCCTGTTGTATATTTACTCTCTTTTCTCAGTGTAAATACATGTACCCATTATCACTGTGATAATCCTTTCGTCAACGTCTTCTTTTTCTGGGGGCTTTCTCCAAAATAGGTGTTTTATAGAATGTCGTTTGGACCAAAGAATGGATGGCTTCATCAGCTTTGTACTTGTCTATAAGAAGAATTTTACATATTGATTTCTTGTTGAGACAATTTCTAATAATGCCATTTTCGTTGCTTTTTTTCGAGACGAACTGAGAATGAATTCCACAATGCGTAAGTGAATTGGATTGTGGACAAGGGCCCTTCAATTTCCAGGGAAAAAACAAGTTTCTCATTCAGAATAAATCAAGCACCACATAGAGCAATAGACAGATCTAGGTTAAGTTCATGCAGTCCTTGGGAAGAATTAGACCTAGAGTATGAAGAAATTGCTTCACTAATCTCGCTGGTAGAAGACACATTACTTCTCTGGAATGAAGGGTGATGATGTAAAGACAAAGACAATGACAATTCACAACCATCTGCTTCACTGGCAGAGTGCTGCTCAACCTCCGAGTTCCCAAACTTGTATTCCTGATCTTCCTCCTGCAACGGCACACAAAAAAAACACCCATCTGCATGTTAAGATACACACGTTTGCACTCTTGTAATATACATGAAGCGAGAAAAGGGGGGGGGGGGGGGGGGGGGGGGGGTTCATCATTGTTAATTTAATGATTCACAGCTCATGTGTGTACAAGTTTACGTAGACAATATCGAAGTGAGAGAGAGAGTTATTAGATCTTGCAACTAATCAGAGTCGCACAAGTGACCAATCACAACAAACACGTGTAATTACATTTGTCATGAGATGAGCAAGAATGGGTCCTGCAAACATGCTTTTGGGGAGGGTTTATCCACAGAAACCACTATGTTTGAGGCATAGGATGCTTAAGGATGAAACAACCAAGAAAAGTCTTCCAATGATATTGTAATAATAAAGACTCAAAAAAGTCAAAAGTTTCACAAAAGATAATATGTGTTGTTGAAAAGATAAAGACCATAAATCTTGATCTAAACTACAAAGTCAAGGTATTATGTTGTCATGACTATCAAGCTGAAGAGAGGAATTAGTCCATGCAACATTAAGTGCAATGGTCCTTTTCTATTTATTTTCACATAAATACTTACCACACTTACATATTCGTATTTGTATAAAAACAATTTACACGCAAAAAATATAAAAACACAACATAAATCCCTTTTATAATAGAGCATGATTCATACTCTATACATATAAGAATATCTGAGTCCGACCCGGACAAAAAGCATAATATCTCTAAATAGGGTCGGATACACTTGGCTTCAAGATCCGACCCATTGACAGTCCTAAATGCACATGATGTAAGAAAAGACATAGGAGGGAATGTCAGCATAAAAATTATCCCAAAAACGGATTGCTTCGCACCCCAGCAGCACTATTGCACTGTTTCAAAATTGGTAAACAGTAGTACCCAACTGGTGCATTAAATGGGCTACCAAAACCCACAAAGAATTTACCAGTCAAACCGCACGTACTACCTTATTTTCCGTTGGAAAATATGTTTATTTTTGCTGTTTTCAAAGTTACTGTCTTAATTTCTATAGTTTGTCTGAAAACCCATTTTTTCAGAAAGCAAAAATTCTGTCTGAAATATTTTGTTTCAAAGTGAAATGTCAAGTCAATCTTTCAACTCAACGCTTCGAGCTTTGCAATCAACCACTCCAAGTCCTAACACATTTGACTTGCATTTTCCAACGAAATCTCTCAAAATATTTTCACAAAATGAAATCAGACATTAGGAGTTCAAGATTTGAAGAAAAAAATCAAAGAAATTGCTGCCTGAAAGATGAAATCTTAAATAAAAGAGACAAGAAATTAGTGCTAGTAGAATTGTGTCCAGCATTGCAATGAAAAGGAAATAGACAATTATTGACTGAACTCAGTGTAACAACTCCAAGATTTTGAACTTTACTGCAACCTTTTGTCAATCGTTCCTCAACAACCTAAACAACTTTGTTGGGTTCATGCACCTGTCTTAATTAATGCAGAATTGATATTTTTCTCTTCAATTAATTCATTCCCCAAAATTCGGAAAAGCATCGATGTTTAAATCTGATCAAATTTAAATCAATTACTAGTAAGTGTAATACACTTATCTTGTTATTTATAGAACGTAGATCAAGTATAATACACTTGTCTTGTAATTGACGTACAATTCAAAAAAATAACAATTCATAAAACAAATGTGTTTGATCTGACCAAACTTAATTTTGGTAAAAAAATTTCATTGCCGCCCTATTCAACAGCTGATTCTAGCTAAGAACAAGTCAAGAATCACCCATTTGCTTTAAAAATCAACAAGTGGTTGGTCGGAAAAATGTGAATATTTAAGAATGTCCCATTTCTCATAGGAGAAAAACCCTTCAAATATTTAATACAAAAAAAAAAAAAAAAGAAAAAAAGGGAGGGGTGGCGGTGGGGAGGGGGAGTAGGCTATTGATTATACCTTGAAAAAGTCAGATTCTAGCAGTGGTGGTGCATTGGCAGAAGGGTTTTCATTTTCTTGTGGATTTTCTTGAATGTGCATTCTGAAAACCCTCTTTTCATTATCCTTTATTCCAACTTTCTCAGCCTCAGCCACAGTCTGCATGTAATCATCACCACCGTACGGGTTGGCGACTGCCTCACATATTCTTCTTTGTCTGCATTCCACATCCTCAGACAAGCAGCAACTCATCTTCTCGATTCTTGCTCTATTTTTTTTTATTTTTTTTATTAAAAAGAACATATAAACACAAAACACATTTGTTATTATATGTATGTATATCACAATATATTTATATATATATTATTATAGTACTGATCTCTGTCCCAAACAGACAATAATGTCCAAGAAAGAGAAACTACTGAGAAGATGAAAGGCAGATATGAATCCAAATCCTTCTTGTTTCTTGCTATACTATACATGAAACCAACCAAACCCCTTCTTGAAATTTGAGAAGAAGCTGATCAAAATACCATTTGATTACTACAAAGAAAATAGAGAAGAAAAAGTGTTCACCTTTTTGTAGGAAGAGCAGCGGCAGCAATGAACATTTCATCCTCATGACTACACTGTCTGATCTTTTGCTGTGTTGTAATACTCTTATCTGAAAAAAGTGTTAACCAAACAACACATTTGCACTAGGACAAAAGCTTCAAAACTAGTACTAAACAAACACACACATATGCATTGGCATTTATGTGTTGACATGCTAAGCAACAAGTACAAAACATTAAGTCTAAAGAAAGGAAAGTGAAACAAAACAAGCATATACAAAAGGGTTCTATATATTATGATTAGGGAAATTTGAATGAGTGTGTGTGTTTTATTAGACATGCCATTATTAGAAGATTTTGGAGGGATTGTTTGCTTCAGACAACATGCTACAAAAACAGAAATGAAATAATAAATGAAGTCATGAAGAAATAGACCAATACACAGAGGTGGGAGAAAATTACTGGTTTTTAGGGTATGGGGTATAAAGAATAATGAGTGTTTCTACACACATACATACATACATATATATATATATATATATACCTTGTCTGGTTGCATCATTCTTCATGCTTCTGTACATCTGTTTAACAAGAAAAGGAGATTAAAGGAGGAGGATGTTTGGTGGAATAGATGAATTTAATGAAAGTGTGTCTGAAAATGGGACATGAGTACCAACCTGCAGATGACTTTTGACATGAGAAATGGTGAGCCCTCTTACATCCATCAATTGGAGAACCAGTTTAGGAGTGGCCTCTGATGATCATGATCATCATCATGTGCAGGAAAACAAGAGTCGAATCAAAACATGGGTTTTCTGGAAAGGAAAATTAAGACAGTCCAAGAATCAAGAAAGATATAAATGAATGAGAAATTAGAAGGAAGCCTACTGTCTTGGCCTCCAAGCCTGTCAATGGCGTGGACGAAGCAGTGGTGAAGATCAGGAGTCCATCTCAGACGGGGAACCTTTGATCTTACGTACTGTCTCACACCATTATTCCTCCCGTAGCTGCTGCCCATCTTCTCCACAACACAAGACAAACTCTAATTTTCAATCTTCCCTTACAACCTCAGTTTGAACAAAAAGAAGAAAGACTTTCTTGGTCTTCTCATGAGCTAGAGAGAGAGAGAGAGGGAATTCAGGTATTGATATGGTTGTTGTTTATAGGGTATGATGTATATAGGTGGGGGGGGGGGGGGTTTGAGGAGGAGTAGCAGCACTTGAAAAGAGAAAAATTCTAGTGTAAAAAAAAAGATCACGAGCCTTCTGATCTTCTTCTCTACACGAAATCATTACCAAAATACAAATACCCAACTGCTGCGCTGCAACACTCTCTGCTCCTACTTTGACTCTTTTCTCTCTCTCTCTCTCTCTACAAATCTCTCTCTCTAGAAATCTTTAATTACCATGGTTGGCAGCAGCAGCAGCAGCACCCTCATCATCATCATCATCACAACATATAACCCCACCACCCTTCGAATAAGTCAATAAGTATTACCATTTCTTCCCTTTCAACACTCTTTTCTTACATTCTCTACTATATATATATATATTATTATTATTTAATATTTATTATATCTTTTATACATTAATTTGAATATATAAATGTATATATTTATGTGAAGTACCAAGTTGGTGAAAGTTGTGGAGAATATATTGATGAACCCTTCTCCTCACATAACTCATAGCTAAAGCCAAATGCTATAAAGAGATTTTGAAGTTCAAATCATTTGATTGTCCGAACATTTGTACAAATAGTAATGGTAATTGAAAAGGAATAAAAGTGAAAAAAAAATAATAATAATAAGGGCAATCTTGTCATTGTGCAACCTCGACGAGGCTATGTTTGTCATCTACTTAGTATAATTGATTTAAATTAATTTCGAGAAGCATATATTTTATACTGCAGGTGGGACATACTTACATTTCAAAGTAGCTATTGGAGCACACTCAAAATGTGTACGTAATTTTAGTTTTTTATTATATTTATTTAATTATTAAAAGATAAAAGATAAAATAAAATAAACAACTTATCACAACTAATATTTTTGAATAGTTTTTCTTGACTTTAAATATTCATGAATATGTATTATTAAAAAATGGTTAGTTTATGCAAGGTAAATTACATGAACATTCTCTAAAATAATGTCTAATCACAAACACTCTTTAATGTTATAAAATTATAATTATATCCTCAAGAGAGTGTTTGTATAGAATTTCACCATTAAATAAGGGTGACACTTTGAATCACAACTACAATATGATCAATGAATGTACTTATAATATAGCAAAATGCAAGGAGTATTTGTATAATTAGACTTAACGTTAGGGTTGTCAATACTGAATATGTAAGAATAAATGTGATTAAGGGTACTTTAACTAATACATATCTTGCATATGAAAAATAATTACTTTAATCTTTCTAACACTTAATAAATAGTATAGATAAATTCCAACGAATCATCCAAATAAATTCCAACCTCTATTGTGTTGCATCCTACATAATAATATAGGGATGTAAACAAATCGCATTGAATTAAATGTTATTAAAAAAAATCATTTTGAAGGTATTAATTTAATAAATGAATAGTTACATTTACATTCATTGATTTATGATCTGTTTGCACAAATCATCTCTATCTTTTAGATAATTACACATACACCTACCAAACTATCTTTATCACTTACACAAATCACTCCTTACTTTTTTAAAAAATTACACACACATCTTAAAAATTATTAGTATTATCATACAAACTATCCATATTTTTTACTGCTAAAATAAATTTTATAATCATACAAAAAATAAAAATAATTTATATAAATAATCAGGAGTATAAATGTAATTATTCTGAAAGAAATTCCTCCATAAAGTGAAAATGTACCAAATAATAAATATATAATAGAGGGTTTTTTTTTGGGGTTGGGGGGTTGGGGCACATAGGGATTGGTACTTGGGGGGCAAAAGGGCATTAATTGGGTTAGCAGAGGGAATGATGGAAATTGGTGCAGAATTAATGATGGGATAATATGTCCAAGAATCTACAGTGCAGCATAGTGTAGTGTTGTAGGACTACTCCCTCTCCCTTCCCATCCCTTTTGTCTTACACTACTACTCCTTAACAACCACCCCCCCCACCCCACCCCACCCCACCCCACCCCACCCACCCCTATTCTTACTTAAAAAATTATGAATTTAGAATAATTTAATAAATACTCCTTATAATGAGCTGTTACGATAGATATTTATTAGATAATTTTTAATTTTTAAAAATATTTTGCAAATGAACAGTCAAAATTGATAGAATGAAGTAACCTTAATTATGCAAGAATAAAAAAAATTATTGATAGTAAATTAACTTTAAAGAAGTGGTGGAAAAAATTAAATATAGTTGAGGGTACTTACATTTTGTTCGTCGATGATAGTTATTATAAGCCCTTCCACTTAATTAATGGAACCATTTTGTTTGTTTGTTTTTTTTTTTATTACTAGTTCTCGCTGAACTCGTTTTTTCTCGAGCATACAAAAATTAATGTGGGATTAAGAGAATTTTTTGCATAAAAATAAAGTCTGTTAGAGAAAAGAAATGAAGGTAATAGAAAAAAAGTTATTATAATTATCAATTTAATAAAAATAAATAAATTTATAAAAAAAATATGGAAAAGTTTTGTGTGAGAGAAATAATGGAGTAGTGGGAGGAAAAAAAAAATATAACTGTAAAATTATTAAAAAAAAACTTATTGTTCTAACCAATTTATTTGTTTAAAAAAAAAGTGAATCAAGGGTAAATTTGAGCATTTTAAAGTTGGTACGATAAATAATTTTTTTTATATATAATATAGATATAGATTATGTTCGTGAGGACCGTGTGCGATGGCTTCTAGTTTAATCAAATAAAATGAAAGATGTATTAAAACTAGTACCAAGGTTGTGAGTTCGAGTCCTATCAATATAGGTATTTGGTTTACTTTTAATAATAGTATATTGTTTACTTTGAATTTGTCGCTTGATTTAAAAATATCGACGTATTGCGTAATGAATATTGTAATAATAGTATATTGTTTGATTTAGAACATCTATATATTTAAAAAACAAAACCTTTAAATATGCATGAATAAAAAATAATTATAGAAAATAAACTTTAAAGGAACGTTGGAAAAATAAGTATTTTAGTTCACTCACACATTCTCAACAATAGTATTTACTATAAGTCTATTTAATGTAAAAATTAACAAATAATTATTAAAAAAATCGAGAGGCGTTTGAATTAAAACGCTTTAACAAACAATATTAGATTTTTTTATAATTGAAAAAAAAAACCACAGTCCAAAATATTATTTCGTAATATATCATCCACAAGTCAAAATAAACATCTTTTTATTTATTCTAAATTTTATAGGAAATAAATTATAATTTATCCATATGTGGTAATAAACTTCCATAAATTAAATAAAAATATGCCATGATTAATTCCTGTATAATTAATATATATATATATATATATATATATATATCCCCACTGACAAAGTGTGGAGTCAATCATGAAATATTCCAAAATTGCACCCCCTCAGCCACAAATATTCAAATGTTTCAAGATCAACTTTTGACTTTTGTCATGTCAACTTCCCAACATAATTAAAAAAAAAAGAATATATATATATATATATATATATATATATACACACACACATTTTGTATGCATGCGCTAATATATATATAAAGAGAGAGGGGCCTAAATGCAATTTACCCTTTTTGATATGTGAAATAAGCAAATAAATATCTGTTAAAAAAATTAGTAAATTATCCTTCTATATTTTTGATGGAGTATAATTTGCTTTATTTTTCAAAATATAGAGGATAATTTGCTATTTTATTTCAATCAATTTTTGCTCATTTATTATTTCACATGGGGTAAATTGCATTTTTTTCTACATACATAATAGATATTTTTCCATTGATAAACATCGATTTGTGATATTGCAATACCAATTTTTTTATTATGTTGATACAATTCCTAATTTGGGTTTCTGTTTTAAAAAAAAAAATGGTATATTGATTCGTATATTTTATTCTTTTTAAAATATAAAAAATTATTTATTGCATGTACATAGAATTAACGTGTCAGGCTGCAAACTACTGCCTCAAAAAAATTAAGAAAAAAAAAAAAAAAACAGGTATATGAATAGAATTGAAAAGCAGACAGATAGAGCTTATACCTCGACGAGTACAAAGGCTTGACATTGGATTGGAGGACACTGCTGCACGCTACAATTTTGCTGTCTGAATTTTCAGTCAAACTTTATGCTTTATTTTTGTATTTTAAAGGGTTACCATTTGATTTGTTATAGGAATTATAAATATTTTTTTTTTGTTATATAAAAAATTATAAATAGTTTATAAAATTAACAGTTATTTAATGAATATCCTTTTATAATAGACTGTCACAAGAACATATTTGTTAAACGAACATTAATTTTATAAGGTATTTGTAGACTTTTAAACATTAAGAGGATTTTGAAATTACGATAAATTTCAAAAAGTTAATTGTAATTTACCCCTACATTTTAGTTATTATGTTACTAGAATTTGTTTTTGTAATAATATGTATTTTTTTTAATGTAAGAGCACACGTCGTAAAAATAGTTATAAGATAGTTGTGAAATGAAAAAAAAAAATTAAAAATTTGAGTGTTTGGAAAAAGAGTTTAATACTCACCGTTTTGCCAAAAACTATGGGGAAAATTGCTTATAATTTCTTATTTTAAAATAATTTAAAAACAAAAGTTACAAATAAAAACTTATGTTTTCCAGCAAATAATGTCGAAATAGATATAGAGTGATGCATAGAGAGACGTTCACAAAGCGTTTGATTAAATTTATAGGTATCAACAAATTGTAATGGGTAGCAAAAATTTTCGATTATAAGCCCTATCCTATTCCGGGAGGTTATTCCCAATAAAATAAAAAGAAAGAATCCTATTTTTGTACTTGAAGGATTCTAACAAGGGCTGATAACTTTTTCCCTCGTTATATTGATAAATAAAGTATGAGAAGATTAAAAAGAGAGAGTGAAGAGTTGGTAGAAAAAACAGACGTACTTATAAGAATGGTATAACCTTCGTATATTCAAATATTATAAAGCAAGTGGCCAAGTTGGTCGGAGCAAATCTTCCAAGTTCGTTTTGAATCCTTTCAAGTGGCCAAACATCGAATAGATTTTGTAGACATACTCGTCCATGTCATGGCTCGTATCCTCTTGGAGAAGCTCGTATTTCCCTCTATTTACTTTCTTTAATCATTTTTTATTTAATAGGTACTGTCTTATTTTACCTCTTTCATAGGAACATGGATGCTTTCGTACTTTCTTGTGATTTGTGCATATGAACAACGAGTCTACAGGAGAATCCTTCAAGAGGGGTGGGTGCATGAATTTACCCAACTTGTTTAGTATTATCCCGTGTTAGTCTGGATCTTATTTAATTTCAAAGCTCAGATAGATATACTCATGTGAAATATTTTTGTTTAAGAACTAATAATTTTGCAGGTGTTTATAATATTTCTAATTTATAGTCTGTTTAATATTCCTTCCCTCGTCACTATCCTTCCCAATATTTTATATAATTATACTTAGATTTTTTGTGATTTAAAAAATCAAGAGTACTAAAAATAATTTTTTAGATGTAACAAATTAGATGAGATGAAATAAAGTAGTATCTCGGTGTATTTTAATACTGTTTGAACTAAGAGGTAATTAGATGAGCTTATAAACTTTTTAAAACATCTTATAAAATATTATAAAGTATTTGACATATATACAGACATATTTAGAAAAAGAGCTTAAGCTGCATGGTTGAAACTTAATATTGATGGATGTACGAAATTTGAAAACCCAGGTAAGTCCGGGTGTGGGGGACTATTCCGAAAAATCAAGATGAATTATTATAATTTATTACAGTTATTAGTAAAAGAAAGTGGTAAAAAAAAAAATAGCTCTCCATCTGGCTCAGATACTGGCCATTTGTGCATATGATATGCTCCCTTTCCGACCCATATTTGCACTCTGATGTACATACAACTGCTACTAAAAAAACCCAGCTCCACTCCACCTGTACTGTCGTTTTTGTTTTAGTAATAAAAGGTTAATTTGTTTTTTGTTTTATTAAATCAAAAAAAGGGTTTATAAACTCCAAAAATAAGATATTAGAAGCTCGTAAGCTCATTTAAATAGGATAACCATCCCTTTATGGAATGTTCGTCATACATCCTGGCCTTGGGTACAAGGGAATCACATTACATAAGCAGCAGCCATAAAGGAACGGAGCATTTGACGCTAGCAGCCCAATTTCAGTGTAAACTGGTGTATTATACATGACGATGCAGGTATTTAACTATATCATACAATCGCATTCTGATCTAACAATTCAGAGTTCATGTGGGTACTACGAGGAGCATGAAAGCATCCAATATATAACATTAGTAACATTCTGACTCGGTAACTGATTGAGAATTTAACACAGAATCATTCTCGTAAAAAGTTTGGAGATAGATGTCAAATGGAGCACAATCATGTTTGAAATTTATTAGAAACTGGTTTACCATGAGGAAAGGGAAAAATCAAAGTTAATACTAACATCGTTGTACAAATAAAAAAGAAAAAGCTTTGACTGAACTCCACCACTTCCTGCCACTGCAAACATTTCCAGCTTCTTCCTGGAAGAATGGTGAGAGGTGAAAAAGTTCAGAAGTAAAGAAAGAAGAAATCAGAGTGCCGAGAACTACCTCGAGAACCAGTGTAGACATTTTACTCAATGCAGAGACAGTAGCTTGTCCACAAAAAAGCAGATTAAGGACAAAGCTGAAGTCGATTACATATTCACAAGTAAATATAATCATATGAATCAGTCAAAAATTTCACCCAAAATGAACTACAGTTGAAAACAGAAATTAAAGCACCAATATTATTTGATTCAGAAGAGAGACAAAGAAAGTGCAGGTGCTTTCACAAACTATCCAGCAATGCATAAGCATAAACAGGGTTGAGTCTTGGAATCCAGTGCACATGAATGTGAAAGCAAAAAAGGGTGTTTGAGTCTCAAATTCCAGTTCACATAGTCCATAAGTGATTCGCCACGTGAGTGGTAGCAAATTAGTGTTGAGAGACCTGGATCTGAAGATAAGAAAACCACCCCAAGCATTCTTAGCACATTGGAACAGCTACGAATCCAAACTAGATCCTCAACATATGGAATGAAAACCTCTTACTTTCTTGTTATAGGGCATCCTAAGTCTTAAACTATCAAGATCTCCATTGACAGTGTTACTGCAAAATACTAGAGAGAAAATAAACAGCTACTGCTTTAATTTCCAACTGGGAGCCTCACTTTGCTCAAAATATTATGTATACAATTTGACCATTATCCAAGTCTTGAAGCCTCTAGACTGGTTTTCCATATAGCAAGGTTTTCAGTTTTGATTGTGAAAGCTGCAATCATTAGACATTCTAGAAAATGCTTGTCTTCCTTGAATTAAGGGGGCTTGGGAACCATATGCAAGAGGATACTATCCAGGCTTTTTCATATGAAGCTTCAGTAACATTTTCATGCTCAAACTTATGTTTCAGATATTCATGCGAGGCAAAATTCTGTTGCAGCTGTTATCAAGTTATTATTCCCCTTTGGCCTCAGATTCACTGATTGAGAGAAGAATGTGTCAAACACATGACCAGTTAGGTCACCCTTATTCTAGTGTGTCAGAGAGGGCAAAGTTGTTGTTACACATGATTGCTTATTTGGAACCTATGAAGTAAGAAATATCCAAGCTCTTACCCAGTAGGAAGTTGAAGATTTTGTTCAAAGTGGAGGCTGGCATGTATTATAACTATAAAAGGTTTGGCTTGAGAACATAGTGGCCTGATTTGCCTCCATTTCCTTTGTACAACGGCAGGATAAATTGGCATTAAACCAGATATATGTGGCAACTAGACATTATAATCTGAGCAATACAATAGCATTGACCCTGAACTGTATGCTAGTATTATCCTATGCTGATCAGTGATCATTCTGGCACTCCACTCATCATTCCCACATTCTGCTAGAGTTAATTTAGGAGATGTTTGCATGGACAGTATGATCCAGGGGAAATCCTAAACTATCTCGGAGGAGTGCTGCTGCCATGAAATGGAGACACTGCAGCATGTCTCCGGACATGGAACCAAAAAGCTACATACTCAGATACCGCTGAACTATTTTGGTTAAGGTCCAATATCAGGGAAATTTTTACCACAATTGTTCGTGCATGAAGATATCAGGATAATTTGGTTGGCCAGGTCCTTATTTTGATTACACAACCTGTCTTCAATTGCTGTCATTTGAGTGAGCATACCGATGCAAACATGCCAAGAATATGTCCAATAGTTTAAAACAGGCCGTATCAGTTAAAGGATTCAAAGCCTTACGTCAGAACTCAGACATGGCATTGGTGAATATTTCACATTAGAAAGGAGAACTTCATGTGGCTAGGCTGACAGGATCATCATCAAATGGCTACAAAGAAAAAATAAAGGCATTGTTTGCAACCTTGACAAAGATTAGGAACCTGTAAACCAAATTTGGACAATAGCTCGAATGGAAACTGTGGAAGTTAAGGATAAGTACTCCAAGATAATGACATCAGATTTTTCCATTTTACTAGAGTACCCTGGCACAACAAAACTTTACCTGAACTTCAGGGACTTCTTAAGGTCTCTAGCTATGTCGCCCTCTATCTTGCTTGAATATGGCCCTTTCTTTTTTTTATGCCTCGGGGAGATTGACTGCTCTAAGCGATCAGATAACAAGAGAAGAAAGGTGCTCGACTCTTCTTTATTGGACAAGTATGAGTAATAGGTACTTCACTTTCTTAGGTGAAAGCAAGAAGGATTCTCTTCTGCTTTGGCTTCTTTCGAGGAAGTAAAAAGTCTCCGCTCAGCAACTGATTGAGGATTTTCCTTTGAGTGAAATTCATGAGGACTCTTTCGTAACCTTTAGCCCCATTTCCCATCTCTTTTCTGAACTAGACTGCGTTGACACATAGCTATGCATCTATCTTAGGGGATTGTGAATGTTGATGGTGTTAGATTGAAAGTTCAACATTGCGACTCAATTCAGCTGAGGAATTTTATCAGCAAGCTGATCACTATACTACATTCTGGCTCACGTTAAGGATCTTAATAGCAACGGATGCTACAGTCTTCTCATATCTTTCGAGAAGGAAATGAAGCAGTAGACTGGTTAGCTAACAGAAACAACAAAACTATGGATACAGGAGACAAACTTCAGATGTGACAGATAACATACCACTCACTTTCAATTCCAAAAATTCTTGTAATAAAGTCAACCAATAACTCCTTCTCAAAAAATAACTTTTAAAGTTAAGGATTTTCAGGCAAGTTATAAGGATCAGATCAGCCTCGACTTAACTTTTGAATTTTCACAGCATGATAAAATCAGAAGGAAACCTTGTTTTGAAATTGGCAAGCTAGCAAGGCCACCAATTGAGACAAACAAATCAATTTCCCATTTTCAAATTTAATTTAGGAGGCTGCAAAATGGAGGCATTCTTTCACATTTTGACAAATCTCCACCTTGACTTGAATTCATCCAATCCAATATAGCAGTTTCACACCACCTCCTTACAATAACTCAAATGACGTCAGTACCAATCAAGTCCAAACAATGTATGATCCCGGAAAACAAAACATATTATCAGGATCCTCATAAGTAGAAAACTTTGTCACTGAGGTACCGTCCCACTTGACAATATCATAAACTAAATGATTCGCAATTTCGGTGTATTCAGTTTTCTCATAAAACATCTTATATTTGGTCAAATTAAGAGCACTTTGGTTAACACAGAAAACCACAGTCGCATCAGAACAATAACTAAGCTCCCAAACGCGCCTCTGAATCAAATTTCTATCAATCACCTCTTTAATCACTATTGCCAGAAGTGCAGTCAGTAAGAAGGATTCATCGCAACCCTTTGATATGATTTCCATCCGCAAATATCCTAAAACTCCCAAGAAAATACCCTAGTACTCAGAATTGCAAAACCAAGCACGTCAAATCCCCATTTCCTATCATTCCACTTAAAGAAAAGGATAAAAAAAAAATGTACCCGAAAGAAGGCAGCACAAAGAATTCACCTCCATATATTATTGATGATCCTCATAATCAGAATCAAGCATTAGCAGTTTTAGGGGCGAGGGGAATGGATTGAGCGGACTGGGGCGCCTTCAACTGCGCTTCCCGCTCGCGGATCTTCTGCATCTGCAGCATCCGCTCCATGACGAGCTCGTACTCGCACTTCTCGTAAGTGTGTCGCTCCGCCTCGCACTTCCATGGAAGGTAGAACTCCGCCTGCCGGCACTTGTTGAGGGGAATCAGCAAATGGGCACACTGGTCTCTGTATGGAATCGGCACTTTAGCCTCCACCATCTCCTCCTGCGTCGCTATCATCTTCTTAGACGAACCTGGGACCTCCATTGAAGGAATGAATCGATGAATTCTTTGAAATTGGCGAAGTGGGCTTCTCTTGTTCTCTTGGTTTCGCTCGATCTGTGTAGTGTGTGCGTTGGAAGAGGGATATTGGTAGGGTTAATGCTGCTATGGGTAGTGTAGGGGGTATTAATTATTTTTGGCTATTTCTTGATAATTATTTGTTTTCCCCTTCAAATTGGGTGGATTTTTTTTTTGCGCCTTTTGTTGGACAAATATTATGAAAATTATGTTTCCTAAATACTATGATCAGCCATTTTGATATAATAAAATTTAATTATTATTATTTTTACAGTAAATTACAACTACCTCCCATAAGATTTGACATAATTATAAATACCTCCAATTGTTTGAAAAATTGCAAACACTTCCATAATATTTGATGAAATTACGTAATTTTTGAATGAACGTGTGAAATTGTCAATTTTATTCTCATTTTATTTTTTTTTTAAATAAAAAATTTTAAATTTTATAAACATATCTAAGAGGTGGATGACACTTTTTTTTAAAAAAATATATAAATTTTTATGCACTTAGTGCATAAAAAAAAAATTATAGTTCATAGTCCATAATGACACTTTGATCAGTTAATCATAAAAAATGGATTAAAACCTAATAGATACTAATGAATTGAATTAATTATTAGACGATCGTTAAAATCGATAGGGTATGAATATTTTTCAAATAACGAGAAGATATTCTTATAATTATATCAAACTTTATAAGGGGTGGTTGTAATTTATCATTATTATTATTATTATTGCAGTTTTTATAATTATTGAAATGGAATGGGTGTATGTATATGGAAAAGAAGTGAAAGAGTGAAATCGTGAGGGAGCCAAACTTGATTGTACCAAAGTCGTGCTTGACCGAATTTTGGTGAGTGCCAGTAGAAATGGCGGTATCAATATAGTATCATCAACACTCATTTCCCATTTCCCTCCAGAGAGAGTGAGAGAGAGAGAGCTCATTCTACTTTCCTTTCTCTCTACTCCGTTGGAAGAAGAAGAAGATGAAGCGAGAGAGAGAATTCATCGAACTCTCGGAGGATGAATGGTCCAACCACTCCGATTCTTTCAAGCCCTCACGCATCCTCAAATCCACACCCCCTTCTCAAAACCCTCCTCCCCCTATTGAGTCCTTTGCTTTCTCCAAGTCCGTTCACATAATCGAGAGCTCTTCTTCCGAGGAACTTGGAGACGCGGCAGCTGGGAATGGGAAGGGGAAGGGGAAGGGGAACGAATTCGAGGATTTAGAGGACGAGGATGCTTACTTGGAGGTAAGTAATAGAGTTGCGACTGTGAGTCGGGGGAATCGTTTCGTGATCGAGGACGATGAGGATGAGGATGACCATGGTGATGGTAAGGTGGGTGATTTTAGCGACCATGAGGTGTGGTTGTCGGAGGAGGAAGCGGAGGAGGAAGATGTTGTTAAGAAGGCTCTGCGTAAGTGTGAGAAGATTTCGGCTGAGCTGAAGCGGGAGTTGTACGGTACAAGCTCCGCAGCTTGTGACCGGTACTCGGAAGTGGAGATGGGTTCTTCTGCAGCAAGGATTGTCACTCAGGTATTCATTGCTCCCAAGTCTTTGATTTTTGCAGTACCGTAGGCGTTTGTGACGGAAAAGAGGATGTGAATGTTTTGTGCTTGTTTTTCATTTATATTTCATGTCTAATGGCTGGCTACCGAAAATTTCTTATGATTTGAACAAGTTTGCTGCATGGCAAACGAAAAAGACTAAAGAAATGAACACTGAGTGTTTGAACTCTCTCCAATTAAATGTAGGAGGATGTAAATGAAGCATGTGGATCTGCGGATTTGGATTTTAAACCAATGCTGAAGCCATACCAGCTCATTGGAGTCAATTTTCTTCTGCTTTTGTATAGAAAGAAAATTGAGGGAGGTACTCCTCCTTTTCTACCCTTTTATAATTTATCCTGAACATTTGCAGGGTTTAGGTGCTGATTTCAATCGCTTTACGAAACTTATTCACTCTGGAAACAAAGTACTTCTCCTTTGCTGCTTGATGCTCTTCTGTGGTTAATTCCTTGAGTGGAAGCTATTAGCTGCTTTTAGGGTTTTTCATGATGTTTGGCTCAGATTAAGGTTGTACTGGAATTGATTGTCAGGACTTGTACTAGTGATAATTTCGTGAGTTTATCAGTAACTGACTTGTATGCTAATTTATTTTTCCACCATGGTTGTCAATTTTACATGCTTCTGATGCTTGTTACTTAGCTCGACTCTGTGGATGCTTCTCCTAATCCAAGGAAGTGCATCAATTAGTATCAGAACAGAATGAAAACTGCCCTTTTTCTCTTTCTGTTTCTGGTGTTAACTGACTTATTTTGGAACAAAACTATTTGCATGCAGCTATATTAGCAGATGAGATGGGCCTTGGAAAAACTGTCCAGGTAAGTTGTTTGCCGTTCTATCTTGCCTAAAGTTAATTCAATAGGTTTCAAGCACTCAAGCTACTCTAGTGTTGTATCTCAGGCCATAACATATCTGACCCTGTTGAAGCATTTGGAAGATGATCCTGGTCCTCATTTAATTGTATGTCCTGCCTCTGTTTTGGAGAACTGGGAAAGGGAGCTTAAAAAATGGTCTCCATCATTCACTGTGCTCCAATATCATGGTTCTGCACGGTCAGCTTATTCAAAAGAGTTGAGCTCTCTGGGAAAGGCTGGGCTGCCACCGCCATTTGATGTTATTCTTGTGTGCTATTCACTTTTTGAACGACACAGGTTTGTTTTTTCTACCTGGGTGTTCTTTTTTGCTGAAATTCTCTGTTAGTTTGAGTTTCTTTTCATTCTTAACTCTCAAAGACATTGTTCAGTGCGCAGCAGAAAGATGACCGCAAAATTCTTAGACATTGGAAATGGAGTTGTGTGCTAATGGATGAAGCTCATGCTTTGAAGGACAAGAATAGTTACAGGTGGAAAAATCTGATGTCAGTGGCAAGAAATGCAAGACAGCGTCTGATGCTTACAGGCACACCTTTGCAAAATGATTTGCATGTATGTTTATCGCAACCCATTTTTCCTAGTTAGCATCACATCTTGACAAAATGGACCAAGATAAGGTCATGCACTTTTCTACACGTTTTTGTGGCTTGTATCATATGAGCAGATTAACATACTCCTTACTAGAACTTGTATGACATGAAAAAGAAATCTACCACAGTTTTTATTTAAAATGATGATCACAGCAGTCTGACAGAATTTGAAAAAAATTGTTATTTACAAAACTATTTTGAAGCATGCTGTTGCTCATAGCTCATATAACCAGCATTTGTTATCATAGCACAGTGCAAAGTTTTAGCATAGTCGCAGTGTTCTGGCTAATGCCTTGGATTGGATCTCCGTGATTGATGCTCTCCCTATTTTCTCCACTGGTGTATTGCCTACTTAAATTCAATAGTGGATGAAAGCTCCAATTATGTTGCTTTCATGTGGACTTCCCTTTGTATGCTGACCAACATAAGTGCGCAAGATCTTTTAGATATGTTCTTGAATTATAGAAAAGTGATTTTCTTTTCCTGGAAGTTCATTTTCCACTAGCTGCAGATCTTCACCAAGATCGTATTGTTCACTTTGGAGTGCTTTTCTTCATCTTGCAGGAGCTATGGTCAATGTTGGAGTTTATGATGCCTGATCTTTTTGAAACTGGAGACGTCGACTTAAAAAAGTTGTTAAATGCAGAAGATAGAGATTTAATTTGTAGAATGAAGTCTATTTTAGGACCTTTCATATTAAGACGTTTAAAATTGGATGTGATGCAGCAGCTAGTTCCAAAGATGCAGAAGGTATTGAATTCGTAATATCTGCTAAATTGCCTTCAATTATTTTCATGAATATTTGACTTTGGCTCCTAAATTAAAGTTCATCTATTAGTTCTCTTTTCATCTGCCAACGCTGAATGAGACATTGGTATTGCTGTAGGTTGAGTATGTATACATGGCAAAACAACAAGAAGATGCTTATAAAGAAGCAATTGAAAATTATCGTGCTATATCTCAAGCTCGTATTATGAAGTCTTCTGAAACTTGCCCTCGTGATGTGGCTAGCATCTTACCTCGACGTCAAATTTCTAATTATTTTCTTGAGTTTCGTAAGGTGGTGAAATCTTCTTTATAATTTTATAGACATAATGCATAATAGTATCGGTTTCTTAGAAGTATTTGTGTTTCTCACACTTTCAGATTGCAAATCATCCCTTATTGGTCAGACGTATCTATACAGATGATGATGTTGTCCGTTTCGCTAAAATGCTGCACCCAAAAGGTGTATTTGGCTTTGAATGTACTTTGGAACGTGTGATTGAGGAGCTCAAGAGCTATAATGACTTCTCTATTCATCGGGTAATTTCAAACTATTAAATATCATTGGAATGATTATCTCGTCCCCATTACTTATGCAGCTATAATTTTATTGTCCTCGCTAATCCATGGTACTGATCATGTGGATATTGGGGTACGGTTATATAAAATTTCTTTCTTATCGTACTGAAGTTTTTCTTAGAACTAGACTTCTAGGTGGAACATTTATGAATTACCTACATGTTATTGCACAAAGGATCGAAGACTTTCATCTCCAAGTTTAGTTGGGACATAGCTACATTCTCTTGTTTTGGATGTGAAATAGTATCAAATGATATATTTAATAAGATTTGGGTGTGAAATAGTATCAAATCATATATTTAATAAGAATTGGCCTACCTTGTAAACAAGACGACTCAGTTGCACATTTTCCTGTTCTCTGTTTCTGGCTTACTTTTATTCAGAGTCATAAGCTTGAGATGCCACTTGTGACATATGGGTACTGATATTCAATTGAACTGCCTGTTGCAGCTTCTGCTGTACTATGGTGATGCTGATACAGGAATTCTTTCCGACGAACATGTTATGGTTTCAGCGAAATGTCGGGTTTGTTCCCATGTTCTTTTTTTTTTCTTTTATTATTTTGACAAGCCCAACCATTAAGTAGGGGATGTTCATGTTTTCTTGCTTGCAATGATGATTGTAACTGGCTTTTCATGTGGCATAGGCATTGGCTGAACTTCTCCCTGTGCTAAACCGTTCTGGTAGTCGTGTTCTTATTTTTAGCCAATGGACGTCAATGCTTGACATATTGGAGTGGACTCTGGATGTGATTGGTGTGACTTACAGGCGCCTTGATGGAAGGTAAGTTTGCCTTTCTGTTGGGTTTTCTATGCAGTTTTTGTGCCACTGATTCATATATTCTGGCATGTTAATGCTCTTTCGATGAAGAAGAATTTGACAGCTCGTCTAGGAATAACTTTGGAGTTTAGTTTTTTGCTTTAGTTTTATATATTTATTTACCATTCATTTTTTATTGGGTAAATTACAATTATTCCCCTGAGATTTGACATAATTACGAATACCCTCTCATACCCTCCTCAAATAGAAAATGATTATGCAGTCCCTAGACGGTGAAGTGGACATTTTGTTGATTTTTTTTTTAAAAGTAAAAAAATATTTGAAAAATATAAAAAAAAAAATTTGAGGGTGGGTAAAATAAATAATCTATAGGAAATATTGGTTCACAAAAATGTTCTAGAAAATTATAAAGTATATATAAGATTATAATTTATAATCAAAAGGACATTTTGATACGTTCATCATAAAATTTTTTTGGATGGAAACCTAATGAAATGACCTCATTGTTAGACAAACGTGAAAATTAGAGGGGGATTTGTAATTTGTTAAAAAATGAGGTTTTTTGTAATTAGGCCAAACCTCAGGGGAAGTGGTTGTAATCTACCCTTTTTTATGGGTAAACTCCATATTACCCCCTGTAATATTCAAAATATTCAAATAAGCCCCTGTGATGGAAATGTAAATCGATCCAGAACCCTAACTACCATTCTGCACAGTTGTACATATGGCATCGATCTTTTCTGTATATAGGCTAAAAGATGGTTCTTAAACTGTATTATTGTTAAATTAAAATAACTTTTCTTTAAAACAGTACAATAAGCAGAGGTGCCACTGGATTTTCATGTCTAATTTTGAAGGTAGGCTATTTTACATCTTCAATTTCAGTTCCCGTTCTGCAAACCAAAGTTAAGTAATTATTCCTGGTGTTATTGGTTAAATGTAATAAATATGCCAATAAAGGAAGTTTCTAAACCAAAATTAAGATTAATCATCCCTGATCCCTTGAAAGAGCTAAGATGATAAATAATTCCAACCAACAAAAGATGAGAATAAACAAACTTATAAAAGTTTCTCAAGGTGATTCCAATCACCTTGATACTAGTCAGTGAGAGGAGCTGCTGATATTGATCATTTGAATAATCATGTCCATAAGTAACTTGGTGTAAATCAGAGATCTAAAACAAATCTGAGAGATTTAACTGATTAAAGACTTCTACAGTGGATCACAGGAAATACTAAGATCAATGCCAGTAGATCGACCAACGAATATAAATTACTTCTTGTCTTCAGTTACTTCCAAAAGAAAAAGCGATCAAAAAGGAGGATTGAAGTCACATGTTGGGATGTGTGCTAATAGATTTTGATCGTCCACAAGTCGTTGACTAGATTATGACTTGGTCGAGGAGAAGGTCCTGATTGAGGAGTGCCTGGTCGGATAGGTTACACCAGATGGTTGGAGCTTGAGTCTAAGAATATCGGATAAGTCTATTATTGTCTTGTAACAACTTGTATATTCGGTTGACAAAGTAAGCATCAAACTTTTTTGAGGCTGTTTTGTTTTATTAGTTGCCATTATTGGAGCAAAAGCTGTAAAATAGATGATATTAGTATTCTTCAGAACTTCTCATTAGTTCACGGACTTTCATCTTTATGCCATATTGTTGTCAGTACTCAGGTGACAGAGAGGCAGACAATTGTGGATGCCTTCAACAAGGACACTTCAATATTTGCATGTTTGTTGTCAACAAGGGCTGGAGGACAGGGTCTTAACTTGACTGGAGCTGATACTGTTATAATTCATGACATGGATTTTAATCCTCAGATTGATCGACAGGCTGAAGATCGCTGTCATCGCATTGGGCAAACAAAGCCTGTCACTGTATACAGGTAAGATCTTTTCCTCATGTCTTTTCTTTGTTCTATTGTGATCCAAATGACTTGAGTACCTTTATCTTATTATAATAAGGAAGAATTTATCCAGTCATATAGTAGATTGCAAGGTGTCTACTAAACTGGATGGAACTGAGGAAAATGACCGAAAATTTTATCCATGTCTCTGTTCTCTGAGTGGGAATTTTTTTTAACTTAAATACCAAAAATAAGTTGTTGAAGAGGAGAGTCATTTGATATTTAATCTCCCACCCCATCACGCATGTATCTGGTGTTCTTTTTGTGAAGCCTGATCCACGAAACTCTTGTTTCTTTAGATGGGACAGTGAGATTTGGACTCGTGTCCCTTTCTAAAACCATGGGTCTGATTTCACAATGAATTACCATAACATCTAGAAGTTTAAAATGTCAGGTAGGAGTGCCTTTTAATGTTATCTTCTCTGACAATAGTATTTTTGTGGTATGCTGGATCACAATCAATATAGGCAGTGTTTGAGATTTCCAATTTCAGTAACTAACTATAAAATCACTGCCCATAAGTTACTGGATGTCACTGTAGTCCCACTTGCACGGCCAAACTCTTCAGTAAACACAATGCATCAGACCCATGTCTCTTATGGGGCAGGAAAGAGATACAGGTGATGAATTTGTTATAAAAAAACTTTTTGCATGTCTACCCCAAAAGGCGTAGACTTGCAAAACTACTGTGGGTCGTTAGCTAACTACTCTAGCCCGCTTACTTTTATTTTTTCTAATTTGTTTTTTGCCTTTTTTATTAAATTTTGGGCTGAATTGTTCCATTTTTTTTAAATTAAGGTATAGTTAATGTTTAATATTAATATTAATATTTTAAAATTTAAAATTATAATTTTATAATTATTAATTAGTAATATGTTAATTATTTTTAACAAATAAATATTATTAGTCTTTCAATAATTAATATATATCTTTATTAATTAAATATGACCTATAATGTTACATTGTTTACAAGAAAAACAAAAAAGAATAAAAAAATATTACAAGATGAGTGATGATTTTAAATTTTAGTACTGTCAGTCCCACAAGTGTGCCGCCGGCATTGGTGTCTAGGTCTCTTTTGACCATGTGATAACGAGATTCTGACGGCGGCCATTATTAGAATATGCAATTATCACTAATTTTATCGTAGTTTTATTCTCTCTTTTTTTTGTACACAATATAATATTATAGGCCATCATTAATTATTAAAGATAATTTATTAACTGTTAAAAATGTTTTAGTATTTTAATAAATGAGCCAATAGAGTTGATAGGTGAGACAAGAGCCAATGACACATTTGTGACTCACGAACATTATTGAAATTTGTAATTATCACTATTAATGTTATTAAGATAATATTATTAAAACTTTAATTAATTTTTAAAGTTTATTATAAATATGCTAATTTTGTCATTTTTAGTTTTCCCTTTTTAAAAAATCTTTTTGTACACAATATAATATTATTGGCCATTTTTTATTTATAAAGGTATTTATTAATTAATAAAAAACAAATAATATTTATTTATTAAGAATAATTAATATTATTAAGTAATTATTATAAAATTAATAATTTGAAATTTTAAAATAATAGTTCTTAATGTTAAACATTAATTAAGTATCAGTAGTTATTTAAAATTCTCAACTAATAATTAAAAAAAAATTAGAAGAAAAGAAATGGAGTTGTTAGCCCAGGTAACGATTCCAGGCTAACGATTCAGTCCAAATTTTAATTAAAAAATAATAATTAATAAAGAAGCAAAAAACAAATTAAAAAAGAAGAAACTGGGCTGGAGTCTTAGACTTGCATTTTTTTTATAATATAAATATAAATAAGCCAGGTTACGGTGTCATAGTAACCCCAGTAACCCCCACTTAAAATACCATTCAAGGGGTCCTATTATCTACAGCACTGTAGCCACAAGATAGAGAAATTGTGGACTTGCTTTCTGAAAGAAACAATCTCCGAAGTAGATGTGTTGCTATTGCTTGTCTGGTAGCTTGCCAAGCACTTACTCTATTCAATTACATATAAATTAGTGATTAGCAGAGGTTGCTTGTTGGCCACAAGCGTTGCTGGGACATTGTCAATCATCTTCTCAACTTCTCCCGTTCTAATTAATAATTGGTGCTTGAATATGGCTCAAACTTCTACAAATGGGGGCTCAAGTGAACTGTTTCTAAGTTTGAGCATAAAGATTATATGCTTGATGAGCTTGAGAAGTTTGTGAAATGAGCTCGAAATTAAAGGGTCAAGGAACAAGGTTTTGAGCCTAATATATTTGCTTGATGAGCTCAAAATTAAAGATCAATGAACAAGCTGAAGCTTTAAATATGTGTGGAGCTCAATTTTTTGCACCCCTACCTTTATTATTTTTTTCATCCTATGGTGAATGCCCATCTTATGTGGTTTGTTTTACCCATAGTAAGTGCCAGCTGTAGTATTGGAAGTATGTCTGTTAGAGAAATCTCTTGGATTGTGTTTGGAGGAGATGGATTTAGAGTTAAGAATTTCAAATCCGCTATAACCATCCTTTGAACTTGTTTGGATAATTTCGAGGGATTTCAGATCCTTGAGTTCCTATTTTGAACTATGTTGTGGCATGTAATGGATTTCAAATGGAGTCATGCGAAATTTTTTCTCCAAATCCCTAATTCCCAATCCGAGTCATGCGAATTTTTTTCTCCAAATCCCTAATTCCCAATCCATTCTTCCAAATGTAGCATCACTTCAAAAGAAATTCCAGTCTGTTTTTCACACCAGTGCATATCTTGTGACCAACAACACTTGTAATCGTGCTTCATGAATATATCTTGTCCATGGTGAGGTTATCTCTTCGATTCTTTCATGCTTCTGTATATTTCGGAAAGAAATTGTTCAACATTTAATAATTTCTTATTTTTAAAGGCTTGTGACAAAGGATACAGTTGATGAGAACATTTATGAGATTGCAAAAAGGAAGCTAATATTGGACGCTGCTGTGCTGGAGTCGGGGGTAGAAGTCGAGAATGAAGGTGAGATGCCTGACAAGACTATGGCGGAGATATTATCATCATTGTTGTTGCAATAACTTTATTGTCCGGGAAGTGAGACTTTTGTTAATGCACATTGATTTTTTTTCTCTTAAAAATCGCCATTTTTGAAGCGTCAGGAATGCTGTATCATTTAAGTTCTTATAGAAGTATGTCTTGTGAAAGTAATGATTCTTTAGGATTTGTACATGAGAACAGTAGTGAGTACGTCATATAAACACTTTTATCTGAGGTTGGCTTTAGATAGTCCCTAAATTTATAGCTACTTCATTGTCTGTAGGTACTAAAGCCTTAATTTAAAGAGACAGAAATTGACGACAATGCATGCCCATTGTTGCCAATTTTTAAGCTTGAATTTGTCATATTATTACCATCTGGATTCAGATATTATTTGTATGCAAAAGGGAGTTCCACCTTCCTTAAGTTATTATATATATACTTACTGTTGGGAACACATGCATAATAGAAAATCCAATTATACAATTATCTGTTCTTCCTCAAGCGTTTAAAAACATCCAAACAAAACTTACATATTTTAAACATGCAACTTGGGCCATGTATAATGGTCCTCGTTTATTTTGAGATGCTTCCACACAAATTAGAAGTAAAAAACAATTATGTGTAGGTCCTTGTTTAATTCGTACAATTAGGTATGATAAAATTATTTCTCATGTATAATTATACATTTGATTAACATTATTAAAATTTGGTATTGATCTTATTTATAATGATTTATGGGATAATGAATACTAGTAATTATTACAAGCCAATATTAAGAATACCTTTCCTCATTTGACCTTCCATTTTCCCTCCCTTCCTTTTTTTTCCCTTTTCCTCCCCATCTATTTTTCTCCCCGCGAGACAACTGAAACAACCTTCCTATAAGATCGAGTATTTTTACTGTTTTTTCTGTTATTTATGAAATACATGCATAATTACAAAAAACATATTTCAATTTATAATAATAAAATATAACCAAAAAATTCTTTATTTTTTTTGGGGACTTCAGAAAAATATTTAAATTTTGACTAGTTATCAAATTGAATGTGTATTTTGAATTTCTACTTCTTATGGATATAGAAGAAAATGAAATATAGGACAATTTAGTTTTATTTTAAAAAAGATTTCAATAAATAATTTGGTTATTCACAAACTACAATATAAAAATAAAATAATTTAAAAAAGGATATCTTAATAGTTTTTTTATATGTAATATATTGCATAATCTCTTCAACCTAAAACCATATTATATTATCATTTGAGATATTACACATATAATGTCTCAAATCAAACAACATATAATAGAAAATTCGATTAATTATCATTCAATTTTTCATTCTACCCAATCCCATCAGGTCTAATCATATTTCACAAACCAAACGATGCTGTAGAGTAAATAATACAAAATATATGCTCCAAGTAGGATATTTTCATCTTATTCACTCTTTTGAAGGTCTTTTTGCTCTATGCTACTAGAACAAACCCAATAGCAAATTCCCTGAATGAAATTCCAATGGACCACGAGTCCATGACGGAAACGAATGATGAGAAAGTGATAACTGCGTACTCCACAGTAGCACTGTTCCAACTGTTATGCACATTTTTACAAACGGTAAATTATAATGACTTCCGTTTACAATAATTTTCGTTTATCATAATTATGAATACTCATTTATTATTTGAAAAATTGTCAATACTTCTTGAAATTAGCGGCCGTCCAACAATTTGCACATTCCGTTAAGTCTCCATTTCATCCATTTTGTACAATGAATTGACCAAAATGCCCTTGTAAATTAATAATTATAATTTTATTTATATTTTTTTATTGACTAAGTGGATAGTCTTTTTAAAGAATTTCAAAATTTTTTGTCCACCCCTTCCAGTCCTTTTACAATAACTTTTATTTTTATTTTTAAAAAAAGAAAAAAATACAATAAAGATAGTTGACAATTTTATACCTTTATATAAGAATTACATAATTTCATTAAATATCAAGAGGTATTGATAATTTTTCAACCAGGGAAGTCATTGTAATTTACTCTATTTTTATAATAGTTTTGCACAGAATATGAAAATGGAGACGATTTGGCTATAGAAACTTGTTCTTTCTCCTACTTGCATAAGAAAAATCGGGCCGAAGCTAAGAATGTTTCTTTAGAAACTGAGACAAGAAACATATATGGTACCTTGTAAAACGGCGGGTGTCTTGACTCATATTTACAGTACTAAGTGCAAAACTATGTTCAACCAACCTCAGCATCCGGGTCCAATTGCTTTTCACTGACAAGCACACCTTCATCCCATAACTCTTGAGACCTACGGAGCATGAAGATCACATCAATCGACCAACCAAAGAAATGAAAATACAGAAACTTTCTTTGGGTGAACATAGAACACCAGCACAAGGTTAGTAACTTGGTATGTGGAGGTCATTTCGTTCGTGTTCTACAATAACCACAGCTAAGAGCAACTCAATGAAGTATGATCAGTATGTTAACACACTGAAGGAGGCTAAAATTCAAGCAGAATCTTCACATGGAAGCAGTCACCGTTGAATATTAGATTGCATTTGATACAAAATGCTAATCACCTTCTGTTATTAAAAATAAATAAATTGTTGAGTAATCCCCGCATAGGAATATACTTGTGTATAATTGTATTCCCCAGAGGGCTGGGAGGGGGAAATTCTAACTCATCCTTAAAATAAAACTTTGAAAGTCATAAACTCAAGATAGAAGTGGCCTTTTAAATATAATCCTTTAAAACATTAGAATAGTTTGATTTAAATACAGCTGGGTCTAATACATGCTTTAGTCGCTAACAATTATGAAACAAGATCCTGCTGGGAAAACTTTGGAGTGTTACTATTAGACTTATAACATTTTTACTAAATTTTCTATTGCGGTCATCAATTTTTTACCTAATTCTTTCTTAAACTTCAAAGAAAAAACAAAAACATCATGGTCTCATGAATAAGGCCTTCAAACCTTTGATAACTATCACGGGTTGCTTGGATCTAAATTAGCATACAGTCTGCAGCCAATACCAAACATCAGATGCCAGACTTCACTGTAAATGAGCATGTAAATTCCTTGTATAAGGGTGTGCATGTGAGTGTTTTACAAATCTAAGATTTAAATGGAACTTCATTAACTTCAGTATTCACAAGTATGTCGGAAATGGTAAGTCTTAAGAAAAGGACAAATAAGCATATCCGATGAGATATACCATCATCATATGTATCACAAACCAGATGGCAAAAATCAGATGAAAAAAAATAAGTATCGAGGCAGAGCTTTGCTAAGAAACCAAACCTTGTCCCATCAACATTGATACGAAGAAAGTGGCCGTGTCGCCATCCCTCTTTAAAGTGGCCAAAGGAAACATCACCCAGCTTTGAGTAGAAACGGCCTTCTCCATTTGCCTTTCCCTTCCAAAAGTTCGCAAACCATCTATCCCCAGTATGAAAGTAAATCCAACCCTATGTAAAAGAGAAATACAAAGAACATAGTCATTAAGACACCATTATGGGCACTTGTTCAAATCAACTTAATTTCTACAGAAAGAGAACTAGAACTAAAAACAGTACTCAAGAAACTAAACCTTGAATGGAAGGTGCCATAAGGATCAAATGATTCATCATTTACACAGCTACATATTACTTATTGTGGTTATTTGAAAAATTGATGAAATGAATTGGGCCATTGGTGTAGGAGCAAATACTAGAAATTAATACAGATGCAGCAACTCACATAGAAAGGCAGAAGTTCCATGGAACAACAAACATACCTTGCCGTGCATGACATCATCCCTCCACGATCCCTGAAAAACATCCCCATTGTTGAAGTAGAATGTTCCCATACCAGATCGCTTACCATAGCGCCACGTCCCGTCATAGATGCTTCCATCCCCAAGCAATAGGCGACCCTGACAGACTCATAGTAAATATACCATCCTTTTTAATAGGATGCATCTAAATTTGAATCATTAAAGCTTTTTAGATATAACTGAAGTACCTTTCCTTCAGGAAGTCCACCTTGGGCACGCCCCCTGTATATTCCTCCACGATATTTCATTTCCACCACACGACTCCACTTCTTCTGGGAATCTCTCTCTGATTCCTTTATATAATAGTCACTATTTAAAACAACCTTATTGGAGAAACAGTTAACAGAAAAAAAAGATACATATATTTGGATGGAGAAATGTCCACTACAGTTCGTAACAACATCACATGCCTGTAGAGAAGAGAAAAGTGATGCAGTCTTGACATTTTATTGGAAAAGGAAGTACCCCAAAGCTTTTCAGGGTTGATAGGAGATCACAGGTCTTAAAGCTGCAAACTTCTCATATCCGTCAGCTCAAGCAATATATTTTTGTCCTTTCCTTGCATTTATGCCTTAACAAAACTCTCCAGATGAAGAAATATATTGATCTATTTCTAAAGCTTACAAGACACTGTGTACATCAAATCTTAAAATGCTCCCCATTCATAGTGGATACTATTCAGTTCATACTACATATGAAATTCTGCCTAACTTTATTCCCTATAAACATGGATGTTAAACAAGGATATTTCGAAATAAAATCTGTTCAGAAATCTGATAAGGATAACATAGTAAGAATTTACATTGTAAGTTCTTAAGAAAATAATACCAATATCAATAACAGGTAAAGAAGTTGATAAAAGATCCAAGTACAAGGTGGCAAGGAATAATGTGAGAGCTATATTGAGGATTGATATATTACATCACAAAATATATGTTAATAAATTATAAACATGCTGTTACACTTGTAAATACACAAATATTTTGAACAAAATAGATATCATGGACAATTGGAAATCAATTATTCCTCGGGTCTTAATCCCTTGGTTAACCCTAGTAAATCAATATTGCCAAGTATTGGTTTTGCTCCAATCCTTTTGACATTTATGATTCTTGTTGGGCTCTTAATCAAGAATAATTTTCAACTTTTGAGATAAGCAGCATTATAGAAGTGTATTTCGCACAAGACTGCATTTTGCTTAAAAGAGGGAAAAACAATGAAAACTTCCACGTCAGGGTATGGATAAAAGGGCAGCATAGTCATTTCCAGGCATAAGGTTTATGGAAGGTCATCTTAGAAAACTGTCAGCCCCTCATAGCTAAACGTCTGTGCACACATCTCTAGCAAAAGGTTAAACTTCGAGGAATGGTTTGAAACATGGAGAGAAATTCCTCAGTAAGAAATGGTCCGGTTCTTTAAGTTTAAGGTACACACAATAAGCATATGCAGAAAATGGAATATACCAACATGGATGCAGCACGAAGGGAAAGAACTCCATGCTTCTTAGAATTACTGATGGGATTTCCTTTGTTGGATGAAGACACATTATTGTTGAAATCAGCATCTGCCAATCCAGCCCAAGACATAGTTGGTCTGGCATAATGCTGTTTCTTTTTATTGTCCTCAACTCCCCATGCGGCTCCATGCGTAGTTTTTGAGCTGAGAGACTCATCTTCCAACTTCTCTAAATGTTTTACACCCACAGGAAGTTTGTAGATGCAGACACTATCAACCAATGCAGTTGCCTCTGAAAAATTACTTCCATATTTGGGTAATTCACTGGACCAACCTGGCCCCAGATTTCCTCTAGCAAGTATCTCCCTTTTGAAAATAGGGTTTCCTGTATAATCCATTCCAAACCGGATTCACTATATGGCAAATGGAATACTGGAATGGTTTTAAAGCTGATATTTGTCATCATTAATTAAAGAAAAACAAGAGGCAGTGGTACCATAGTCACCATTAGATGAATGATTTTGAAGGAAAAAGTAAAGAAAACATCAAAGAGTTCTACCTTCAGAATTCAACTCATAAGATGATGTAGAGTTGGACTCCAATAATTCTACCCCTCCTTCTTCAGAACTACAATCATCCGTATGTAAGAAGAATTTGTCAATGTTAAGATACATTATTGGGAATAGTTATGGTGAAATTGTAAGATGCATGGACAGACCTGATAGAACAGAATTCATCATCACTATCATCCGAGGGTGGTTGCAGGTTGTCCGAGAAAACACCAGTGTCTTCAATTATACCAGCTAAGGGATTAGTCTTAGGCAAATCTCCATTGACAGGGGGATTTATGGCTTCAGAAACATCCAGACTCTCAGATAAAAAGGCTTTCTTGGAGTTGTTAGTTCGCCGATGTTGCTTATTAAAGAGATTGAAAATGAAAGGGAAATGTTGACCCAGGCTAGAGAATATGCCATTTTTGGGAGCCAACTGCTGTCTGGTGTATCTGTTAACACATATACAACATAATTAAAGAAGTAGAAGCTAAATAAAGGTTCGCAAGAAACAAACAGTTGTTAGATGTTTCCTTCGCTTAACACTAATGAAAAATTCAGCATCATTCAAATGATGCAGAACAGCAGACACACAAAATGTAAACATGTTGGAAAGAAAACCAGAGTTTCATTCTCATTAGTCAACTGATATATCTCCATAAACAAGAACATGGACTTTAAAATTTCGGAACCCAACCAGAAACTTCACCAATACTAATGCTAAGTTTCAGCACTCGTACAATAACAAAAGATCCGACAAGTATATCCATCACTTCATCAAGCATTTTGGAATTATGCAGGGTGGCAACTTGAAACAGTTGTCAGAGAGCATCTCTGCAAAGAGATCAATCATGAATCTTACTCCATTGACAGTACGATTTCCAATATGCACAAGGACAAGATATATGCATTTCTCCTTGGAAATTTTGGTTACCAACTCAGTACGAAGTGCATCAAGTCATCCACCAGAATTATAAGCATACATCCTCTCATACTGTATTTCATGCCACATTCAAGTTGTCCACCAGAATTTTCATCTCTCAAATATTATAGTGTAATGAAGAACTATAAGGAGACAGTAGAAAAGACAGAACTTCAAGAAAACTGAAGATAACCAGTTTAATGTGGATGCATCGTCCGTTTAGTTAACTTGGTTGACAAGGAACCTTACCCGAAAACAATTATTGTTGCAAGTATAGTGTTATGCTCCTGATTAGGCTCACGAACTATAGATACAATAATTTCACCCTTGCATTTCGTAATTGCACGAACAATATTTAAAATGTTATTGGCATCACTGCAGTCCGCAACACCGGAACTAGCAATGATACAAAAAATCGCACCATCAAAGTCCTGTGTATAAATAGCAAAAAGAGGAAGCCTGAATTAAGAAGAGAAATCAAATGGATAACAAACTATTACGTGGAAGCAATAAGTCATGAAAAATTAGGCAAAACGTTATGAAATAGTGCAGATAAAAGGTAATAAGGTCAGTTGCACCTTTATGTCCACACCCAGGAAAGGGCAGTCATTTATTGCTCGCAAGAGTGAAGTTTTGACATTGTAACTGGCCCCAAATCCAATACTCGCTTCATTATAACCCTCAAAAATCTGTAAGTGATAACCTTAGAATTTAGAAGATCAATTGAAATATGATGGAAAAGAAATGAGCATAATGATTGACATAAGAAAAAAAAAAAAAAATGGATCCACGTTGCTGAGTTATTCCAAAGAATTGAGGAGGTCCGATATCAGCCAGAAAGAAATACAATCAAGATGGAAAATATCTGGGAGTGCGCGTAACTAAAAATAACCTAGCTATTTATTTAGACAGAATGGAAGAGAAAACTTATAAGAAATAAGACTGTAGCTGGCTTACTTCCCTACACTCAGGGAGTTGAAGTTCTCTGGTTGAATTATCTTTGTGTTCAGAAGCTTTATGTGTTTCTCCTGTTAATGACAATAAGAGTTGTTATTGCCTACAAATTAAACAATAAAAATAATAAACAGATAACTGTTAGCAAAAGGCAATTAAAGAATTGAAACCAAATAAGAGTTTGCTTACAGATAAGAGAATGGAGATGGCATTCATGGCCATCAAAATGGCATTATTAGTAGTCCTCAAAGCCTCATCCAGAGTTACCAGATCATTTTCTAGAAGTGTATCAGTATCAAGAACTGCAGCCATGATACATCAAGGCAGTTGTTAGAAACCTAAGCCATGAATAAGAAACATCATGTTCTAGTAGTGTATCCACAACTGCAGCTTTCATATATAACATAATGTATCTCTGGGACTTTATAATTATCCTCTATCCAAAAAAACTTGGTTTACATTTTGGTCATACATATGGTTTTCCAGTGCTTAATATTTTATATTCTATTTTTCTTGAAGAATAAAAATAAATATATTTTTGGAATTTTCCAGGAGAAACAAACCATGTTGAGATAAAATTTTCAGCCAAAAAAGATAAATGCATTTAACAAATATCTTCATAATCACCATGGAAAAGTTAAACCATGTCATTTACTGAGGACGGTTCCAATTGACGCAGTATCCAGTCCTGGCAAATTGTCTTTGAATTAATTCTTGCAGTCACCTTCATTATTTATCTTGTTTCTTCTTTTTAATTTTTCTTTTATTGGGAGATCAGCTGCAAAGAAATATAAAGTTACAAGAGGCTCTGAGCTGGGTTTGTAAGGAAGAGCGTCAGAAGCATTGTATTATAAGAAACTGAAAGGCAAAATGAAAACAAATGCAGTATAAACTTTCGTGTTTATTGCAAACCAATGGACTGCTGAGGACAACTAGGCTACTCAATACTCAGCATTAAAAAGGAGGGATTTAAGTATATCCATAAATATGCAACAGATCATCATGGACCCTACATTAACGGTTATCTTCCTGATGCTGCTAGGGTACTAAACATATAGGAACATGTTCACATATCTTTGAAATTTAAGGAAAAAAAATAGGAAAAACAACAAGAAATAAGAAAATAATTCAGTTGTGCTACTCAGATTCTCACTCGGCAGCTCAACATTCAATAGTTGTAGTATAGATACTAGTTAGTGGTTGAAGTTATGGGACCAAAACATTGTACAGAAGGACTTCAACTACTCACTTGAGAACCAGCTCTAGGTACATCATAACCAGCTCAAGATAAAAAGTTACTCACCTATACAGAAATTCGCCTGCTTTTCAAGTTTGCCTACCAAATCCTTTACCTAAAGATGGGATAAGTACCATAACATCAGTAAATTTTACCTTCAACATTGTGTGGTGATATGGTCACCTGCCTAGATCAACATGGTTTAACTGTATCTATTTGGAGATATTAGAATTCACAGATATATTAGTATGTGAACAAAAATTATATTCGAAACAGAAAAGGAGAAAGATGCCTCATCTTGGCGCCTTTGTCCTTCAAAGCGAAATGGCTTCAATATTATTCCCACAACAAACCCGTTTCCAGACTTGACATTGCTAAGAACCTCGAGTGCTGTAATATGATCCGAGCCATAAGCAGCACTAGCAACCTAACAAAAATAAAGGAAGAACTAAACAAGCTCAGCGAATATATATATTTTGACAAAAAAGCAGAAAGAAGACGAATATAAATAAAGAACATTCAGAGTTTTTTCTGACTTTCTTCAAAATGGAGAAGTATGAAGAAGAAATGCATGCCATCTGGCAAGATGGTGAGAACTATGAATACTGGTTCTGCCTTAAACCAGGCTCCTTGCAGTTGAAATGATAACTAGAAAGCATAAAGAAAAGCTCAAAACAATTATCTAGTTTATGTCTAAATTACATACAAAAATTTCAGGATCATATTCTTGCAATGATTCATAAATTAATACTGCTTCTTTAAAGTCTTCCCAGTTGGTCATGGACTAGATTAGTTATGCCAGTATTTTGCTTGCCTATATGATAGTGGTTTTTATATCATGGAAAATCTTGCTTATGTGCTATGTCTTTCCCAGCACTCATCTCACTTGGGAATGGAAGAGCCTTCTCAGTGAGGCAGCTGGGATCAACATTTTGTTGTGGTAACACCACATGAAATGGGACCAGTTTCCTCATCATTATATCCCAAGCTAAACAGAAAACATGACTTCAGAGTCTGGAAATGACTCCAAACAAGGCCAAGAATGTCACTGGAAATAAAAGTTAAAAACTTAAAACTTTAAGAAGCTTAGATTGTTTCCAAAGCTCATGTTCTTTCTTAACTTCCACAGAAAAATTATATTTCACTAAGAATTTCAAAGGTTCAGGTATAATTAAAAGATGATATTTAATATTATGTTAAATGAAGGTTCCGCTTAAATGCAGGCATAGTTTGCAATGGTCTCTATTTGAAGCACAAAAATACTTCACAACTCAACAAAGCCTTACCCAATAGCACGAAAACCAAAGGGATAAACATGGAAAAGTAAAACATAAAACAAAGAAATATAAGAGCAAGAGGTAGCAATGTACAAACAAGTATAACAGCTTTACAAGATGACTGCCAAGCCAAGAAATCTTCCACTGTTTTGTGCTATCTGCAAAACCATAAATAAGGTGGGAAAGATGGAAAGACACACTAGATCACAAACAAGAAGCTATAAATGGCTATGCTTCAACAGAAGTTGCCAGCTATTATACTAGTAAAACAAAAGTAATAGCATAATATGAGTCAATTTCTGTCATTTCTATGGGAGGGTTTGTGAGAGCTTCGGAATGCTTTTCAACTTATGGCTTTAAAAAAACACTTTTAAGGTGTTTGGAATGTCATCTGCTATAAAAAGAACTTTTAACCTAGAAAGCACCTTCTAGCTGCTTGCATTTTTTTGTACATAAATTCATCTTCCTTTTAGACTACTTTACCCTCATTATAATAATCTCAACTCAAATTACTCTTTTTAATTTATTTTAAAATTGCATATCTAAAGTTGATAATAGAGTTTTCAAATAATGTGAATAATTTAACACAAATACAATTTATACTTCTATATATTTAATATTTTAGAATTTTATATTTTGTTTGTTTATTATCTGATATTTTTTTATTTGACATTATTCCTATATCATAGAAAAATAAAAATTAAATTGCTATGATTAATTAGTAAAAAATGTTTTTCGCCAATCATGCAAGTTAACTTATTGTTTATGAATGAACAATTATATTGCTAAGTGGGATCATTATTGAATTAAACATTTAGTTTCTCTATTAGTATTCAATATTTTAATAATATAAATAACAAATATTTACAAAAATTAAATATGAAATATACTAATTGAAAAACTTATTACTTTTTGAGGAAAAATAATTATTATTAAAAAAGACAAGTGCAAATATTAAGCAAAAAATAGTATTTTTTGACACAGGGATAAAACGATTTGATTAAACTTGTTTTAGAAGTGTTTTGTCCCAAACACTAATCAATTTAGTTTTTATCTGCTATTCATTTTTTTCTACAAACGCTACCCACTTTTTATTATGCTACAACTTTAAACTTTTTCTACAAAAATTCACTTTTCAATAAAAGAAAAGTTTTCGCAAACACTACCTATGCCCTTCCATTATAAATGGCTTTCAGTTTCCGTGTATTGAGAATAAGAACTGTTTTATACAATACCACCTCCGACCCCCAAATGAAAATCCAAAAGTGAGAGTATTCATACGGCAAGCTTTACAGAACTTTAGCACTCAATGATCCACAGAACAGAGTTTGGTTACTTAATCAGGACTCTGAGTACTACAATTCACTTGAATATTAGACATTTAATCTAAATAGAAGAAAAAAAACAAGGAAATATAACAATAGGTGGAAGAGACTCCATTCACCATCGATGGATATCTATGCAGGAGAGACCTATGTACTGAATGTATGTGGGGGTTGAATATAAAGAATTGATAACAAAGTACACTGAAGGTAGCAACCCCGTGATAGTAGGTTAGACAAAATTTCAGTGTGAAGGAAAACTGAACATTTTATGGCATAGTTGAATGGCATTTGTGAATAACAGACTTGGGAAACCTGTACTGTAGTGGTGGTTCCTTACCAATTTACAGAACTGAAAATTAGAAAATGATTAATTACTAACTAAAACATCCAAGAAACTCCTAATATTCTGATCACTGCACATAATTACGAACCTTTGACTTACGCTTAGAAACTAACAGGTGGATGCTAAACAAACTCAGACTCCTTTGGTGCACAATAATAACAACTATAATGACAATGAGCAGTAAACTATCAATAATAGCGATAGCAAATCTGAGGCCTGCAACAGCATAACCACTGAAACAGAAAGAAAAAGCATACAAAAGAGGATAACATACTAGGGTGCATAACACTCTCTGGGGTATCTTCTAGATGACCCAATTCTGGCAACAAATGCAAAGGCTCAAATGCAATACCTAACACCTACAGCTGAAAGTATAAGGTCCAACAAGTAGTCAGCAGCCCACTCATTAGTTTGTGGCCCACTGTGGTCTGCTAATGGACACTCAAGGAACCCCAGCGACACAAAGAACTCAATAATTGTTAAAGAAAGTAATGCTTAATAATGGCAAAGAAGTATGAGACAACAGTTGGTGGCAGTGATAGTGATAAAGTATTTCGGATATGAGCAGATGATGGTGAGTATATACCACCATAAGATGACAACAGCAAGCAGAAGCAACATGATTGAGCAGTTAAAATAAGATCATAATGAAGCAACATGAGGTTTTAGAATAACATCATGATGGTGGTGTTGGTGGCAATTAGCAAAGGCGGAGGATGAAGATGATAGAACAACAATTAACTGTTTGGGAGCCATGATGATGTGCCAGGTTATTGGTGAGCAGAGGATTGATGACAGTGGGCCTGGTCATTTGGAATTAAGGTTTTTGGCTTGTTTGCTTTGTCTAAGAACAATTACTATATAGTAACATTTTGGCTCTAAATATCATTCTAAGGGAGATTGTTGTGGGAGGATTCATCAGTTACCCTAAAAGTGAATGATTCCTGGTACTTATATTAGTCGCACTAAGGTTTTCAGTGGCTAATAACCCAACATAAAAAAACAGCAGTTTATAGCAATACGTAATCAATAGAACACTAAGCAATATATTTGCTATACATTAATCTATGAGTTTGACCAAACAGTAAAAGTTCAATTACAGGCCAAAAATGGACAAACTGAATTCAGATGTTTGACCTTGGCTAGTAAACCTTTGTTGCAGTTTCACCTGTTCTGAGTCACAACCAAGAATGTTCCTGCCATGTAGTCAAAGTTGGGATTCAGTAGAGAAACCATATATTTAGCACTGAAAAATGAAGTCAAAGATTTAATCAAAAGCTTACTGTGGTCCAAATTACAAATGCAATTTAGAACACCAAAATGTAATACAACAAATTTGTCTAATACAAAAGGAAAAACAATGCAATAAACCTAGCAGAAATAACGATTGTCTAAATTATAATTCCAGAACCAGCTAAGCCTAAACAAACATGTCAAGTATAGCATGTTATTTAGACAACATATCAAAACCAGCATGGCCAAAAAAGGCAATCCCATCCTCAGAAGCCCAAATTGATAAGCCTGCAATAGTACATCAATAAATAAAGAGAATAATGTTCCCTGCAAGACACCAAAATGTTACAAGCACATCAAGCATCACCTGAGGCATGTACAGAACTACGGTGCTATAGCTACAGCATATGCTCTCACTGCAATTCTCTTGAGAATAACAAACTTAATAGCAAAGTAAAAGGAATTGGATACGCGCAACCACATTCCATAGTGAAATCCTATCTTTCCTCCCCCCAAAACACATATATTACAAAGAGACTTTCTTAACTTCCTTCTAAGGTGTGAAGCTCACAGTAAGAAGAGATTTCCCTACCATTATTGGACCAATTACTAGATGCAATCCTTTTTTGTTATGATGGGTGTTGACACAACTTTCACAAAAATCCTGCATGACCCTAGGCTAATTCATTACTAAGTAATTAGCAATAGAAAATCTTGTATTTCAAGGTTTAGATGCAATCTTTTTAGTGCAAAATTTCTGTATGACACTATAGAATGGTTATCAATAGCAACCAAGCAACAAAAAATCTTATGCTCCATGGTTTGGTGGCTTCTGAAATACTCAATACTTTACCATCATCATGCACAGATTACATATATGTATTTTCTCATCAAAAGGGTTTAGCCCAAACAATTATCCATGTCTAGTTTTGCATTTGTAGATCACTTATGAACCCAAAATAATATGTAAAAAATCCAGCGGATAAAAAGATCCATTGAAGATTTGGATACACATCACTCAATTGCCAGTTATAACAATTTTTTCTTTATTTTTTTTTGTTTTTGTTTTGGTGTGTGTATATGGGGTCCGAGGGGCGGGGTGCGGGGCAAAATATTTCCATTGTTATTCATTTTAAGGCACTTAAAATACTGTGAAGATGTTAGTACACCTTTTGTGTCAAACAAAACAGAAGTAATTGTAGAACTGTAGACAACCTGTGCAACTTAATAACACCCTTGCCAGTGCTGATTTAGTTAACTGAGACTGATCTCCATTTGTCCATTCTCCGAGATGTAGATAAAGCTTATTGCATAGACCACCAATACCAAATTGCTTCTGCTTTTTTCCTCAGTGGACTGAATCCTATCTACTACAGTACTACTATTCCTGTCCCAGCTTCATATCCGTCCAGCACTATCTCTTTTCCTTGATTCTCCTGTCTGTATTTCATATCTGTAGTTTCCAAGCTAGAACGAGAAAATGACAAATCATTTTCAAGAATAGTTTTTAGTGTCCGCCAAGCATATTGAAACACAGTATATAATTTTTTCCAGATCTGAAAATGACTTTGTAAGTTAAAGCCTTCACTTTTGACACCACATTATTCAACTCAGTTATGCGCATTTACTAGTATGGCCACGTCCTATAAGCAACTTCACATAGAGACCGTACTAAATTTAAGCACAACATCAGTTTTGTGATGTTCGTCATCTTCAATTAAACTTCCCAAGTTCTCCATCATAAACCTTTCTACGCCACAACATTTATTCACATGCCTCCCGGCAATAACTCTAACAGAACAAAGGATTTGACTTCCATGACCTAAAATCACATCACAAGATAATTATAACACAACTTCCCTCACCACATTTATGCATAGTTTTACCACCATTTTCCAGAAGCAGAAGCACATAATCCCGAAACCCACGTATATGCACTCACAGTGTAAACACAACATCCCATATACGCAATACACAAGAATTTAATATTACAAACAAAAATGAGGATCAGAGCAGCACATATACCAAAATCTCAGAACAGGGGATAGGAAAGGCGAGGCGGAGCAGAAGTCCAATACACCATCCTTCCTGCTCCCTACTACAATCACTTCCACGCACTCCTCACATTCTCCCCACCTATCACCACCGCCATTTTTACGACCACTACTACTGTCAATACCAGTAGCAACGCACCTGCAATCCAATTTAACTGTAACGGAACTCGAATTCCATCCCAAAAACAGTTCGGGCCCATGCCTTTTCCGGGTTCCGCGAAGCGAGAGGAACGGCAATGGGAAGACTGAACCCCACGAAAGCGAATGAGCACCACCTGTATTCGGGCACAAAAGCTTCATGTGTTATCCACGGAATTCCAAGAGACGGAGCCTTCGGTGGGGGTGACAAGGCACAATGCAGATTGCAGAGATGGAGTAGTGCCTCCACATATTAAACCAGCAGATTAAATGTGTCCAAATGACATTTTTGCCCCTGTATGCTTGTAGTTCATTTTTCATTCTAATCTGCTAAATCAAATACACATAGTCTGGTATTTGATATAATTATAAATATTTTTCATTGATTGAAAAATTGATACATTCCAATTTTTATTCATTTTTTAAGTGAATTAATCAAAATATAATTGTACAATATAAATTATAATTTTATTTATTTTTCAATTTTTTTAGAGATTTTTATGGATTAAGATATTTTGTTTTATAAATTTTTAATTTTTATTTTTTTTTAAAAAATATATATATATATATAGTAAGGATAAATTTAATACTTTCATATTTTTATTTAATGACTAAATATTTTTTGGAAAAATGATAAGTTTTTATAATTATATCAAATTCAGAAGAACTCAATAATAATTTACCCTTTCAATTATTATTAACTTAATAAATTCATAGGTAAGTCATTATTATTTATCTGATAAGCCTAGATTCGATTTATGCGTCTAATGATCACATAGAGACACGCTTTTAAACTAGTACTATGCTACTGCTGCCCAAAAGCGTACCTCACCAAGTTTAAATACAAAAATCATTATTAACATACAAATTAAGTTGTGGTTATAATGCAAGAGTTGCTTGAACGTCTCGTTTTGGTCCTCATCAATACTGCAGTAGGACTACCATCACTTCTCATGCTATTTAATTGCTTCATGATGGTCGGAGTATTATTATTTTACATTTGAACTCTCCAATTTGGATTTTATCGAAAATATAAAATTCGTCGTTTTATATGAGTGTGCTATGTGATGGTGGTGGGCGGCTGACCAAAATTGGATAGTTCAATGTTATATCGCAAGATAACATGATTGGTACATATTGTGAGATGAGACGAGGTCGCAAAAAAATTACGAGGCATAGCAGTAATTGTTTTCTTTGAAAAGCGATTGAAATATGCTTAAATAGAGATCATCTTCTTTCTCCCCTTTTATATATAATGGGTGAGAGGGTATTTATACTAAGTTTAATTACACCACTTTCTGTAAGGTTTTGTATAATTACACGTAAAGTTTTATGTAATTTTCTTATTTGTATCTTTTTTTATTTTGGTATTTCAGTCATTTATCTTTATAGAATAGCAAATAGAAACTTTTTAATTTTGAATGATTTTGGTCCTTCAATCGTCAGAGTTTGCAATTACTACCCAAAAAAAAAGCATGTGCTTACACATGATTTTTTTTTTATACGGGGTTTTTTTTTTGTTTCTATTGTTCCAGTTATACCAACATGGACCAGATTTTCGATCATGTACTTTTTACATTTTAATATTTTAATATTTTAGTCCTATCATTTTAAGGTAGCAAATAAGTCCTATAATTTTTTAATTTTTCACGACATGGTTCATTAAATTGACAAATGAGAACAAAAACCCCAAGATAATGAAAGCACATGTTGGGCACATACTTTGGCAATATTTGCAAAATCGAGCGAATAAAAGATCAAAATCGTAAAGAAAAATTAAAAAGTTACAGGATCTGTTTGCTACCCTGAAAATAAATGATAAAAACACCAAAATGCAAAAGATATAGGAAGAAAATTGCATTAATCTAAAAATTACATCTAATACCCCTGTCATTTAGTTTCGTCTAAGAGATAGATCGACCCATTAGTAAAATTCATGAAATTGCTGATATTTGCAAAAAAAAAAAGTTAGAATGAAAATTCTTATTCACCTCGATTGATTTTTTTACAAACTTATCGCAATTCAAATAAATATTTTCTAATAAACTACCCTCACTGACTAATACATGCAGGGAGGTACATTTTATCCAGATAAAAGTAGTTTGCTCATAAAAAATTTATGTAACTTAAAATAAATCTATAATAAATCAATTGAGGATGATTATAGGTTTTCTTCAAATATTTATCAATGTCAATGAATTTCATGAATTTTACTACCGATGGATCTATTTGTTTGATAATAATAAATGTCAGGGGTAGTAGATTGGCGGGGGTAATTATCCCTTTATACTATACAAGTACATTTATGACGACTACAATAAAAATACAATATTGTCCTCCAATAAATTAACAAAACATGTTTGTTTTTTTGTGGTGATGGGCCACTTGGTAATTTGCTTGATAGGTCATAAATGTGTAGCCTTCTTTTGATTCTCCCTAATTGAAAAAGTTCCATTTTACTATGATAAGTTCTTCTTTCTTCCATCACAATGAAAGTTCTGCTTGATTTATTAATGTGTTGGTGGGCCTACAGTGATGAAGTTAAGGCAATATTTCAATAAATTTTGGCGAAATGAGCATTCCCTCCTTTTAATTGGGGTGGCAAATAACAATGAGTTAAACAAAGGTCGTGTGTTCAGGTCCTACAGATATATATATATATAATCTATTTTTATCAGTATGTTATTTTTTTATTTTTTTTAATTTGTTGGTTGATTTAAAAATATTTATTTATTATATATTAATATTGTAATAATAGTATGTTTGCTGATTTAGAATATATATTTAAAAAAACCTAACTTTTTAATTATAAAAAAAATATGGGACTCAAATTTTTATCTCATTTTTGCTGAAAATTGACATTGGAGCCCAAACTTGTAAGTGGAGCTGAGCATGGCAAGAATTTAGGTACAGATACCATCTTGGGAATCTTATATTTATAGTGGGCCGGCCCAATTCAGTAAACTGTGCACCCCACCTGCTCCATATTAGTTTCTTCCGGGCCCAATCCATCCATCATTCCTCTACTAAGAAATCATGAACCTAGCTTGAAAGCATTTTAATTTGACCTAGGGATGATAATAGGATCAAATTATTTGATGCTCGATTTAAGATTGATGGTCAAAAGATCGTTTCAGCTCGATTTGTTTACACATAAAAGCTATGTCTGGGCATACTTTTTTGTTTGATATTTCATCAAAATTGATTTAAAATCGACTCCATGAGGTATATATGTATAAAATATATATCAAACTACTCCAACATAGCACATGCTCGGATTTTAGATGTTATTTTTCAAGTTTGATATAAAAATTCAAACAAATCAGAGTAATAATACTTTCGACTCAAATTGATCGATTGCCAGGCCGGGATTAGAATAGAAAAAATGATAAATGCCAACTAAAAACTCTGAATACGAAATAAACTCTCCCTTTTAAAACATTACTGTAGTCGTTGTATGCGTTTCTCGCGAGCATATAAAAAATATTACGATATGAGATGGAGAAAGAAAAAATTATGATGAGAAAAAAAAAATTATGAGAATGAACAAACGTAGGGTGGGATGATAAAAAATAATATTTTTATAATTAAAAATTTATTAAAAATATAGAAATTTATAAAAAAAAAAAAAGAAAAAAAAGAAGAAGAAGAAGAAGACAAACATGGAGAAGTTTAGAGAGAAACATGAATTAGTGGGTGAGAGAATTTTTTTTATAAAATTGTGAGGTTATTTAAAAATTTTGAAATTACTATTTTGACCAAATTTATTTTGAAGAAAAAAAAAATTAATTTGAGGGTAAAATATGACAATATAAAATTGATACGCTTAAAGAGAGTTTTCTTTTATAATAGTATAGATAAGTTCTCTTAGGCCACTTTATACGACCCTAGACATGGGGGTAGATTAGTAATTTGAAAGAAATATTGCACTATATTATTTGTATTTTTAGAATAATATAATCTTTAGAGTAAATTACAATTTGTCATTCGAACTATACCTGTTTAAATATTTTGACATTTAATTTTTTTTTTTTATCAACTTGGTATTTCAACTTTGCGAAATTTGCACAGTATCATATATGATCATTTTTGCTGATTTTTTTATTGGAAAAACATCACATGGTGTGCATATGTGAAAAATATCACATCACATAATCATTAAATATCACATGTGCGCTGCATGTGATTTTCTTTTTCGAAAAAACTTAGTGAAAAACTAGTAATAAATGGCAAAATGCAAAATTCTGTAAAGTTGAGATGATAAATTGACACAAAAAAATTTAGATATCAAAGTGTAAAAAACGATTATAATTCAAATGATAAAATATAATTTATCCTAATCTTTATATAAAAAAACCACTATATTTTATTATAATTATGTTATAAATATTAATTTTTAAAATATATATATATATATATATATATATAAACAATTAATTTGAATAAAAACATTTAAGGGTGAGACATATGCATGATGGTAATGAGTATGATGGAACATATCTTTTCCAACTTTCATCATCACATCATATCACACTATAAATGTCTCCACCCCTTCCAGAATTTTGACCAAGTTTTTCAAACCCACAATTTCCAACCACTCAAAAATAAAAAATAAAAAATAAAAAATAAAAATAAAATAATTCTTGAAAAGAAAAAGAAAAAAGAAAAGTGAGTTGAACGAGATTGGTGTGTGACCCCACAACAGCAGGAGTGAAGAAAAAGTCTCCTAACCAAAAACAAAAGAGAAAAACAGTTGGAAACCATATCTCACAACATAAATTAAAAAGACAAATCCATCCCACCCTCCAATTTGAATATTTCTAAAATTCTTACTCAAATTAGATTTGGTCGAATCAAATTAATCATAAAATAAATATAATTGATCACTTTTTCTCAATTATATATCAATAATACGATAAGTGGGTTACATTTGTTATATAATTTATTTAGGTCCTGCTGAACCCAATCTTGATTAGAATTTTCCCCATGTACTCACTATGAACACTGAAAAATTTAGTTCAGATCAAATTTGATCAAAATTGAGCTAGAACGTGTTTGGATGAGCTTATAACATTCAGTCACCTGCTGACAATGTTTGTAATAAAAAAAATAATTATATATATATATATATATATATTATCTTTTTGTCATAATAAGTTTGTAATAAACATGTAGGGACATGGATGCTAATGTGTATTAATATTTTCTTGGGTTTTTTTATATTATAAATTCTATTTTATCGTCTACTACATTCAATATATATACACTACGTGGATAAGTACGACATTAATATAATTAACCAATTAATCTGTTTTTCATGTATATATATATTTTTTACTTAAATCAGGTCTGATCGAATCAAATCAATCGAATAATAAATATATCATACTTGCTATATAATACACAATTAATATATTATATTTATCATATAATTAATCTTGATCTGATCAAAACTCGATCTAAGTAAAAATTTTCTGACATACATTCTCTCTTACATGGGTTTTTCAAAAAAAAAAAACATTTGTCTTTCCATTTCCATGCTATAGCAACATGTTATGATAACCAGTGCAATAATTTAGTCCCCCACTTTACCCCACCAAAAATTCACACAAATATGAAAAAAGCAGCACAATTTCCCGAATCCCAACGAGCAAATCATATCCATCTTTTTCCCCCTCTTCTCTTTGACTCACTGTTATCTCCTCCACCTCCTCCCCCAAAATCATCAATTTTTTGTCACTTTATCCCTCTTTTTATGCTTTATTACCAACTACTCCTATTATTCTGTTTTATTTTATTTTATTTACCTTAATTAATAATCAAACACACACACACACACATATATATATATATATATATATTATGATAAAATGAAATATCATGTTCGAATTTTAATTAATTTACTATAACATGGTACCAACCAAGTACCCTTTAATGAATGATAATTGGTTCACAAATTATTACTACGAACAAACTTAAACTGTGATCAATGATTTTTTTTTATCAAAAATTGTATAACAATTAATAAGGTTCAGATCCCATAATCTTGTAATACGAGGTTTGTGCGCTAGAATAACACAAATTATAACTTATGTCGTTTTATGTAATAATTTGTTATTTTTATTCATACTTTAATTTAATTAATTCATAAAAATGCATAATTGAAATCTTAATTAGGATACCCAAAAAAAATAAAAATAAAAATCATTTCTACACTCCCACTAGTGTGTATCATGTGTGTACATATATAAAGAAAAAAATTCATATGATAGGTGAGATGATCTTCACTCCATTGCTTTCAGCAGTTGTAGTCATAACCTACACAGCTCTTCCCTAGGTTGGGATTTCCACAACCTTGGAGTTCTCAACACCATGTCTCAATGTATGTGCATACACCCCCCTACCCCTACCCCCCCCCCCCCCCCCTCTTTGCTTTAATCAATTACATCATATATAGTACTGCTGCTGTTTATATATAACTCTTGCAACTGATGATATCGTTCTGATCTTTCATCAGCAGATCATATGGACAGCATCAGCAGCCCACCTAATTCCCATGATCATGTCTCGTTTCTTGATGATGATGGTCATGATTTCTCGACGGGGTATCTCCAGGATGCTCTGTTTGAGTTCAGCTCTAAGCGACGACGCCTGCTCATGTTCGCCGACCACCACCACGACGGCGGAAGATCAGACGTGGAGATCAGCTCGATGCAAGTGCGTAAATAATTATGATTTAGTTCATGTTACGTACGTAAGAATTTCGATCCCTCGTACGTACGTATTTGTGTTTAGTAATTATACGTAGAAATTGTGGTGTCTGCAGAACTGCTGGACTTCAAATCTCATCCAGAATTGTTGCCAGGAATTCGACAGCTTGACCCAAATCACCAAGTCTAGTACTGACGTGATTTCAGGTAATCAGCTGCTGTTTGAAATTTTTTACTGTAAATTATTACAAATATTTATTTTTTTAAAAAAATTAATTATTCACATGACAGTGTTTATATTAAATAATACATTAATTTGAAATTAAAAAAAAAAATTGATTTGATTCGACCAAAAATATTTTGCAAATTAACATGTCGGAATTATGTTAACGTTTGATTCGATGTTTTGACAGAAATGAAAAGAGGTGAAGAGCAGACAGTTTCAGAAAGCTACGAACACTATTCTTCATCGTCGTCATCCCAGAAAGAAATGTCATCAGCAGACAACCAGTGGACGACGACACCTGAGAAAGGAAATCTATATTGCATAGACGACCATGACACCATGTTTTCTTCTGGTAACAACTTTTTTTTCAAATTTTTGCTCTTTTAATTATCTGAGTCTATAAATTTATAAATAACGGGAGAAATACAAGCAACTCCCGTGTGATGAGTAATTTTTTTTTCATATAAACGAAAAAAAAAAAGGTAATTTACTTATTTGTATTTTTTAAAATACAGTAATTTGATATTTTTTATTATAAAAGGATAATTTGCTCATTTATAATATTAAAAGAATAAATTACATAAATCCAATAAATAAATAAATAAAATTTGGTGTGGGGGTGAAATATATAATAATTGTTTTGGTAAGAATGAGGAACTTTATTTATTCCTGAAGATGTTTCTGCATTTGTCTTTTCCTTACAAAGGCTGCAAATTGGGATTGACCAAATGCACTAATTAAACTGCACTACTTTAGGGGCAAAAAGAGAAAAAAGAGATCTTCTTCCTCTTCCTATTCTATGCACTAAATAAATAAATAAAAAAGACTATCCCTATGTCGTGATGGACTTGTTTCCTCCTATATAACTTTGTCTACCATATTATTAAAATATATTTATTTTTAAATATAATAAATATTATTTTTAATGAAATTATACATACTCGTATGATCGGTGTGCATTTCTCCTCTTTGATTGGACATTCTTATTTAAGAAATTATTATATTTCACGATTTATTTATGAAAACGAGAAATTTTGACACTTCTATGTTGTCCAAATTTTCCATCTTTGTCCAGTGTAAAATGTTAATTAGGGTTAGTTCGTCACGGTGAATGACACCATATTTGTAGGAATGAGGTCATACACCTTTTCGAGCCTTCGTTTGAGGGGTTTACGAATGTTGAGTGTCCGCTATCATCCTATATTAAATGAGGACAAGGAATTTAGATAGCATATAGGGCCAAGATCACTCTTTCTTTAACTACTTAACATGTTTCTAGGACAAAATCGTGAGTTTCTGGCTAAGCAAATACTGTGTACGTTGTGCATAGATTGTCCAATCTCACACAATAGGGGGAAGTGCATACCACATCACCATAAATATAAAATTTTTAAATTTTATAATTGTTGTGAAATAATTTATCGTCACTATAGTTTTTTTAGTGTTCTCTCTTTTTTCGTGAATTTTTTTTAGTTTAAATTGAACTAATTATATGATGTAATTGGTGTACAGTTTATGAAAAATGGTCAATCATATAACAACAGTAGTTACACTTGCTATTCAATTAGTTCGACCCGACTAGATCTGATCTGAAATTTTTTGTCAATATTTCAGGGACAAATGAGAAAAGAAAGAAGAGGGTGCTAGCAAAGGTGGTGTATCCGTTTGCCCTAGTGAAGCCGGGAGGATTCGAAGGGGACGTGACGTTGAACGACATCAATGAGAGAATCCTTATGCCGCCTACAAGGCCGGTACGCCACCCGGTGGGCGACTTCGCCTGCCGGCCGTTAGTCTCGCCCGACGGGCCGGGGCTGTCCGGCAAGGCCGTGGTGGCGTTCACAAGAATCCAGACACAAGGGAGAGGCACAATAACTATTATAAGGACAAGAGGCTGATCATGCATGCATGTATCATGATCATGATCATCATCATCATCACTACATATATAAGTGCATGTATCCCATGATACATACATTCGGGCAGGGGTACTTAGAATAGTCAAGGAATTTAAAATCATGCAAGGGTTTGGAATGTATAGATTATAGGATGTGAAAGAGGTTATGTGTATGTAGTTAATTATATATATATATATATATAGTACGTAGGAGTGTAAACTAATTAGACACTAGTTTATTTAATTTGGTAAAGACTATATATTAATTAATTTCATGTTATGCCTATTATTGATATATATAAAATAATTATATAGGGATAATTACACTTCATCTATAAGTTTTGGTGTAATTATACATAAATCCCATGTGGTTTGAAAAATTATATTTAGCATTCTTGAAGTTTACTTCCGTCTAATAAATAAGTCACTCCGTTAGTCAAAATTCACGAATTTGCTAATATTAACAAAGGAATAAAATAAATCCTTATTTACCCCCAATTCACTTATTATTAACTTATTGCAGGTTAAATAAATCTTTTTATGATCAGATTATCCTTATATATGTATTCACACTTTAATGCATGTGAGGATGCATATCTTCATTGTTATATGGGTAGTTTAGTCCAAAAAAAATTATTTTACCTGCAATAAGTCAATCGAGGGTAATTATAAATTTTTATTCAGTCTTTTTTCTTTGTTAATATCAGCAAATTTAATAAATTTTGACCAATGGGGAGACTTATTTGTTATACGGAAGCAAACATCAAGAGTGTTAAATGTAGTTTGAGAAATTATATAGTCTTGGATTTTCTTGAATTTAGAGAAAATGCGTCGATAATTGATATGAATAATTGTCTTGTTCTTGGCCAGGTCTTATTGTTTAGAGGTCGCAATTTTTCAATGTACCATTCATATGAATTTTTTTTTTTTTTTTGATATTTACCTACATAGGCGATGTTTTTGTTTGTGTATTGATTTTATTATACGCTATTTAATTTATTTATTTTGTAATGTGTTTAGATCTATGTGGCTTTAGTATTTATACTTTAATCTAGAAATTATATATATATATATATATGTATAAGCTTTAATTATGAAAAATATTTTGTCATGTGTGACAGATTTTGACATCGCACTCTTGATAATTTTGTTGTGCACATTGATCTATTTGTTCATACATGTGATAAGGTTCGTTTTATCTGATTTCTCGAGATATCATAATTATTCATTACGTACTATTTATAAATAAAATATATAAAAGAATAGAGAGAGAGAGAAAGGAAAAAAGAGAAGCAGAGATTAACTTGATTCGGAGAGAGAGAAAATAGAGAAAATAATTTATACTCCTTTTATAATTGAAGATTTGGGAAAATAATTCCATCCTTTTGTAAGGTAATGGTTCGAGTTCGATCGGGCAAGTGGGTATTTATTTAATTTTAACTTCGTATTTATTTTATTTTATATGAATTATCATAATTTATTTTTTTATTAGTATATTGAAGTATTGGTTGAATTGATATATTGATCAATTTATCGAGATATATAACTTAATTATGAATGTAATGACCACTAAAAAAAGACATTCATGTTCCCATCATCTGCATCTGAAAACAATACATTTTTTATTTAATTATTTACATATATTTAATTTATTTTTCCCTCTCTTTTATTCCTATGTTCGTAATATTTATCTTGTAAAAATTATTTATTTTTTATCATAAGGTATTACATTTCAAAATTATATTCATTTCATTTTATTCCAGTAAAATATTTTTTTAATCACAATTAATCAAATTATTCATCATACATCTACCTAAGATCAAAACACTCACCACAGTTTTTAGTTATATCTAAAGTTTTGGCCTTGCTGGTAGAAAATTTCAGTTCATGAATTAGAATTCATCGTAATTTGTTCACTTTTAATAAAAAAAAAAAAAAAAAGATAAATTACAACAGACTCCTCTGAGGTTTTTTTATAATTACAGTTACCCCTAATTGTTTGAAAAATTACTAATACCTCTTGGTATTAACGATCACTTAACAAATACTATATGGGATATTTATCAAATAATTATTAATTTTTAAATAATAATAAAAATTTAAAAAATTGTATGGTTTTTTGTGATTATTGATAAATTGAGTACAGAATGAGGAATGTTGGATTGGGAGAAGAAGATGGGTGCATTTATTATTATTATTGTTGTTGCGTTGCAATGATGAATGAATGTGGGAGTGCAGCTACGTACGTACTGTTGTAATCATTCTGTACGTACCTCTCCAAATTATTGCCATCGTGGGGATGGGGATATAACCCATCACATTCATTAATGCGTGGAGATGTATAAGAATAATTTGGTTATAAAAATATTTATTTGCCTGTAATAAATCAATAATAATTCAATAGGTAATAAATCTAAATTTCAATCTAGGTTCTTTTGTTAATATCAACAAATTTGATCAATTTTAACTAACATGTGACTCATTTGTTAAACGGAAGCAAATCTCAGGGTACTACATGTAATTTTTCAAACTATAGAAAGTTTACGTATAATTACAACAAACTTCGAGAAAAATGAGTGTAATTATCTCTCTTTTTCTCTAATAAGATTCGATTTATTTTTACATCATCCAATATATTTACATTTAAATACTAATTTAATATATCAGTATTTCTAAATCAACAAACTTATTTAAAATAAACAAACAAACCCTATTATAAAATATATATTATACTACCTACATTCATAAAATATACATGAAAAATGCAATTTACCCCTATAATATTGTATATGTGTAAATTACCCTCTTATGAAGAAAAAAAATAGTAATTTATCCCCCTGTATTTTTTTAAAATGCATCAATTTACTCCCTGTATTTTTTTTTAAAATGAAACATTTACCCCCTTAGACAGGTGGGTTTATTGCTTCATTTAGAAAACAAACAGGGGTAAATTGCTTTTTTTTTTTTTTTAATAAAGAGATAATTTACTCATTTACAATATCATAGGAGATTAAATTACATCAAACTCAAATTTATACTCGTAAATTTTTTTATTGTGAGGCCTTCATTTCAGTACCTGCCATGACGATTTTAATTTGTTTTGGAGCATAAAAGTCAGAGAAGTTAGTATGTCGTTTTTAGTCATAGGGTCGTTGAAGTTGGGAATTCTAACTACTCTGACCAAAACATCATATGCTTTTGTAATAATTTTTTTTTTCTTTCTGATTTCTGGTCAATAAAATAATTATTATATAATCGGGGATGATGATTATATTTATATACTATTATATTATATAATCAATAATTTAATATGTCTGATGATAATCAAGAATCATATATCATAAAAATAATAAGAACATAAATGAGACAAATATTTATATGATTGATAAAATTATAACCTATGACTTATATTCTTGTAATTAAAATCATGAGATTTCGATCGATGATTGACGTTTTAATTTAGCGGTTAAAGTTGAGGTGTTGGGAACAAGTTTGAGGTATGCGTTCGAGTTTTAGTGCAATTCAAATCGAGTTTAGTATATATTTTCAAATATTTTTAGTTCTAAATATTCTTTCAATGTTAAATTAGACTATCCAAGAGCTCTTTATATATATTAACAAAATTTTATTATTTAGTCCCACTAAATATATATTTGAAATTAAATATCTTGAAAGAATTATTAATATGTCTTAATTTTGTGATTAAAGCTATGATCAAACAAATAAATTTGAGGTCATTGGTTTAAGTCCCACTAAATTTATGAGTATTGTCGCACGAGCATACAAAAAGAAACTTGATGTGAATGATAAGAAAAAAGAATTTTATTAAAAGAATAAATTATAAATTATAATAAATATGGAGAGCTAAAGAGAAAGAGAAATGTGAGGTAGTGGATAGTTATGAGGAAAAAAAATTAAAAAATATTAAAATTACTAATCTAACCAAATAATTTTAAAGAAAAAAATGAAATGAAGGGTAAATTTGGACAATTTGAAGTTGGTACGCTAAAAAAGAGTTCTCTTTTATAATAGTATAGATATGTGTTTATTATATTTTTTGTTATGAAGATATAATCATATAATTACCACTTTTATTTGAAAAAAAAAACCCTTAGACATTACAATTTATAAAGTGAATTTATAAAGTGTATAATCACCACAAAATTATCCAAATCGAAATTTTCGGGTGAAGATTGAAAATATACTGTAAATTTTATTATCATTGTTCTTATAAATAATTGATGCAAATAATTTAATTAATAAAATGGTTTCTATTTTTAAAGAAAAAAATCATTTGAAAAAAAATAAAACCTTCTTTCTGAAAAATGCGAGATTTAAATTTGAGGCTGGAGGAGCATAATTTAATTAATTAATTAAAAAAAAAAGAGAGAACTTTAGTTGTCGATTGTGTTAGAAGAAAAGTAGAACATTGTCGCACTCACGGACCATATATTTAAGTTTGCAAAAAACAATTATTATTTTTTGAATTCCACAAAAGTTTATTAATTAGCCCAAAAAAAAAAAAAAAAAGGACTGAGTTCTAAAATAATGATTGAGATCACATTTTTGAAACAGTTGAGATATAAAAAATATTCACAAAAGTGAAAATCTTTAATTGAAAATGAAAATAATTAAAATAGTGGTTTATACTTTAATTACGTGGTTGATGTCCATTAGTGATGTCTTGGAAAGTTAGTGAGACACAGCTGTGGAATTATTTTTATTTTATTTTATTTTATTTCCAAATCTTTGACAAAAAAGAAAATAATAAAAAAACAACCACAATGATTTGTGCAGGTTGAAGAAAATTTTGATGACGTTTGAGTGGCAGCCCACATGTTTTTTCTTTTTAAATTTATTAACAATAATTACATTTGCACCCCTAATTTATAATTTATTTACACAAATAATCCATATTTTTCATGTGTTGTATGATGTTGTTGATATTTTTGAAGGATGTTATATAATTTTCCAAAAAGTAGAGGTAGTTTGTGTAAGTGATATCGGCGTTTCATGATATATGAGTAATTATCCAAAAGATAAGGGTGATTTATATAAATAAACCACATATTAGAAGTATAAATATCTGTTATCCCAAATTATTATTAACAAATGAAAGGGATTGAGACTGACTAATAAGACCTACTTTAATTTGCGAAGTCGAATTCTTGTGGCATGACGTCATGTGTTTGAGTTTACTAATATATGTGGGTATTTTTGAAAATATAGCAATGTCTCTAAAGCAAATAAGATACTATTATCACAGTCCGTATGCAGTACAAAAAGATTTCAACAACTTAAGGTGGAACAAAGAAACAACATACACACGCTATTACAAAAGTAAACTAACACCTACATGCGTAGATCTTTTGGTTGAGGGTATTGATCTATTTTAATAATAATATATATTTGATATTGATAATTAACATATATTGATTGTTAGTGATTGAAATTGAGAATATAATTATAATTGATTGATTTAAAAAAAGAAAGACAAATCAAAAGGTTTGTGTCAGGTAATAATATCAAAATTGGAGTATGAGTGTATAGCCAACTAACGTGGAGATTGAAATTTATGTTTATCATGTGATGGGGTCTGCCTTAATAATTCTGAAATAATTGATGAATTATAAGATAAATGTAAATTACTATTTTCCAGAAAAAATATTGTTTTTTAGTTATTGTAAAGTTTAATAAAGCAGAAATGATTCAAGTATATATGAGAGCTAGACTGGGTTAAGCAGAATAATTAGCAAAATTCAAAGGTGAAATTATTATTATTATTATTATTATTGACTACATTTTTTTGCTCCAAATCTAAATTCTCATAAATTTAGCAAAAAATGTAATCCAATTTTGAAGCTACATGTCAAATACACACACACACAACTCTCTCTATCTCAAATTAATTTATCTAATTTTGGTACCTCGCGTTATGTGAAAGTCGAACAATGAGAAACTCGTGTAATTTTACGTCATTATTAATTTTTAATGCAGCAGTGAAAAATTACTGACGACACTGATTCAAATGATATCATAGTTCTAAAAATGAAATGTTTAATTTTGAAAATCATGTCTTATTTTGGGACATTTGGAAAAAAAAAAAAAAAAAAAGAGAATCTCTAAATTTGCAGAAAAGAAGTATATGTTCTTTACTTTTTTATGAAGAAATGAAAAAGTAAGAGAATATCAAAAGAAGAAAAGGAAAAGCAGTAAAGCAATAGGGGGTGAAGGGACCTTCCAGAGAAGAGGAGAGACAGAGCAGTGATGGTGCAGAGGGAACAGAATAAGTCTGTAGACAACAGACATAAACAGTCTGCCTGGGGATCACTTGCTATAACAGAAACACGCACTGTTTACATACATACTCGTGCTCGCGCTTTTCTTTGCTTTTTTGTTTTTCTGCCACAATATCCCCACTTCAACTTGGGGAGTTGCTCTGCACACTTCTCAAAATCCATAAGTTACAAATAAACTTTCTATTTTTGGATATGGATTTCATGTTTGGTGCTTGGAATCAATTATTGTACATTTAATAAGCTTAAATTTGGTTATTAATACTTATTTAGTTAGTCTATATGTCCTAGTCTATACCATCACCCTTTGAATCTTTATTCGTTGTTGCCGATTTGATTCATTCACCCTATTCCTAGCCTATGCTACTTGACAAGCTATTAAGATGGCTATCCTTTATTTTGAATTTTTTGTAGCTTGAACATGTATATAATTCTTGAATGGAGCTAGCGTGTTGCTTGCGATCCGTGTAAGACCCTTTGGATTAGAAGGGCAAGGGTGTCTTGACATACGAACCAAAAGCAAAAAGTTCTACACGTACGTGAATCATTAATGATTCGTTTTATTCAAAGCACAATCTTCGTTATCATATACATACACATACTTTTTTGATTGATGTCTGATTAACTTCTGGAAGCGTAGAAGAACTAATGTACCTTTCTAGTTTCCAATGTGCACATAAAAATTTCAAGCTGTCCTATAAACACAGACAAATTGCTAAGTGCAAGGGAATTGAGAAAGCAGATGAAGTACAGTGACTATAAGGGCTTCAAGGAGCTTGACGAAAAGATAGTCTGCTTGGTGAATCGATTCTCACGATATGTTCATCTTCACAGCCAGAATCATCACTTGACTCGTCTCTTGTCGCACGACTTTCATTGAGATGCAACTCTTCGTGTTGCATTAGGTTGCTTTCCGGCTCACTTTCATGCATATGGAGTTTCTTCCGCAATGTGGTGGAGCCTTCTGATTTAACAGAAACCATGGCAGGTGCATGGCCTGAAGGAACTCTTGGGTATGACAGACTCTGAGATGGTTTTGCCCTCCTACTTCTCGGGAAACTTCGAGTACGTCGTCCTCCGATGTTTACCTAGTGATTTAACAACATTGTAAAAAATAAAAAAGGACACACTCTCAAAAAGAGAAGGGGCAAGAAAGAATTGGGTGATGAAGCATGTTAGTTAGAGCCAAGATGTAATTTGAAATGATTCCCATTCTGCGCTAGGGTGTTTTTAAGCAATAATATGGCAAGTATTTAAGTTATAACAAAGGGGGTAAGATATTAACCTACCATGCTACCATAGATGCTTAGCTGCAATGCCCTTGCAGACAAATTATTTCCTTGTTCATCCGCTGCTTCCGATCATGATGTTTAGACTTGGAAACTTGTTCAGGCCAGCTCATTAGACCACTATGCTCTCTACCAAGAGGCCCAGAGGGGTGATCAGCTGAATGTGATATTAGGGAAGATGACCTTTTCTGGAGAGTTCTGCCGGTCTCAAATCCAGCAATTTCAAATATGATAACTCTTGCCCTTGTCTCAACTTGATACAAAGAAACTTGTTGAGAGAAACTTCCTGCTCAGTTAAGAATGCAAAATGAAGTTATACTACGAAGACCTAAGAGCTGCTTCCACATGAAAGATTACAATCTACTTAAATTTATTTTTAAGTAACTTTATGCAGCATTTGGAGGTACTTTCAATCAAGAGCTACAGTAACACCAATATGCTTCTTAATCATATACAAAGCTGTGTACTAATGTAACTAATGACGCATCATGCGCTCTAGTGTTTCTCGGCAAGCAAAGTTTAGAACTAAGAAGATAATAATGGTGGAAATTGTATCAGTACAGACAACAGACATGCGCACTGCTCCCTTTTTTTTTTTAATCCAAATATTAGTCAAGCTTCCAAGTGCCTATAGCATGAGATAAAAATTTTCAATTGGACAAGACCTTTGGAAGTATGATACTTTCCATAGAACCATGGAAGTAAGATCTCAAGGACATATCCAAGAGACAGAATTCACAGGGAAATAAGAGTTTTCTCTTTCGATGAATATGACTAAAGAGAAAATATGCTGAAATACTATAATCATAAAACATGTGAAAGCCTGGTCATCAACGGTAAATGGAAGTCAAAACTGGGTGAATGAATATTAAAACCTTGGTCCTTGCTCAAACATGTTGTTTCAACCTCACTATATTCAGCAAATACTGCCATGAACATTACTGTATTACTACTGGTCAGTCTTAAATGCATCATTGATACCATGTATGATCTGTCACTACTTCCCAACAGTCATAAGTTCAAAATGAACACCAAAAAATCAAATCAGAAGATCAAGAGAAAAGTTGAAGACACATCAGAGATATACAGACAGAGATGCGTGTAAATGCAAGCCTGATGTGTTGGTTAAAAGGAGAAAATTATGATAGTACATCTATTAGCAAAACATGTAGCTGATAAGCGAGAACTAGCGTACCCAATGTTCCGGATTGGCGAAAACTTTGATCAACACGAGGCAATATTGCTGCAGGAGCTGTAAGCAGCTCTTCTTGCCCACCTTGCACTTTTATAAAACCTTCCAATAGGAGACCAACAGAATGATGAAGTAATTCAAAACTCTCCCCCCTTATGTATATATTCATCGTTGATCTTTCAGCAATAAGTGTTCGTATATCTTGCATTGCCATTTTCTCAAAAATATGAGGAAGCATGAGTTTGGCAAGAATAATGATACTTTCCTGCAGAAATGGGGCTAATTAAATAACAATAGCTCAGGAAAACTCGTAATATATTTGAATGAAAAGATGTATTTTATTCTGGTAAGATGGAAAATGAAAAATAATCTAGAGTATGCTGCACTTACATCAATGATAATCTATCTGTTGTCCCCACTTATAAATATGCAGGAAATGATACGTACATGAACCTTGTTTTGAAACTTACTATGTCAAGCAAGCAATAAGAAAAATACCACTAATACCATACCCGCCAAAAGAAATCTTCCACTGCAGGATCAGATCTCAATGCAGAAAATATCTTTTCAGTCTCTATAAAGAAGCATAGTACCAGAGTCGGTTACAATATCGCAGATGTAGGGCTTTGAAGCAAGCACTTCATACAAACCCAGAGTACTTCCATGCGTGAAGGTTGGGTGCAGTAAATGCTTATTACTCATATTTTTCCTTGACCACTGCCAAACAAAAACTTCTGTTCATAAGTCACTCAAAAATTAGCGTTGAATGCAAGTTATGTGTCATAGTGCCAACTATATAATTGCTCAATACCTTCACTACTCCATTTGATATTAACCAGATACCAGCTGGCTTGGATCCCTCCCTATAAAGTGTTGCTCCTGATAGTTTCATTATTTCTTTCGTTGTTCCAACTAGTGTCTCACGTGCTGAGGCAGGCAGGGCTCCAAGTAAAGGATTGGCAGATATCAAATCCCGTATTTTTGGAATTTTGACCAAAGGTGGATTTCTTAAGAGCCTTTTCAAGTCAGTCTGTACACAAGTGCAAATTTTATTCAGTGTGACTTTCAAACTTAACATTCGAGGATAAGCACAACATGGATGACTACAGTGTACCTGGACAGCATCATGTAGATGAGTCATCTCTTTTTCTTCTAATAAGCCAATCCTCTCAAGATTATGAACATAATCAATCAAATGATTCAGCACAGAATATGTGACTTGTCTTGTTTTACAACACGTAGCACCTGAAAAGGTTCCCAATCGTAAATCTTATGGGGCTTTTATGCTGCAATAAAGGTCACAAATTTACTGTCCACATACCTGAGGAAATGTAACACGCACATCTTCTAGAAAAGCCCTTGGTTCTTCTCCTTCCTGCTCACTTTCCCTAATTACCATCGCTGCAATCTCACTGTCTCCTGAAGTATCAGTTCATGTGTAAGAAACATAACTGAGAAAATTGCTTTTTGTTGAAAGATGCAAATTTGGAGATGCATTAGGAATCAAATTAGGAAATAAAATATAAATATACAAAAAGTGCCTCTCATAATCAAGCTTATTGGGAAAATTTCAACCGAAACTAACCATTGACAGCAACACATTACATTCCAAACAATGCTAAACTTAAAACAAGTATAAGATGAAGCTGAATATGCTGACCAGACAAAACTAGGATCAAGTACAACATGCAATAATATCTCTCAGAAAGACTTGATCCTGTGTAATGTGATCAACACCACCTATGATTTTTTGAAGCAAAATATAGGTGAAAGAACAATTGATATTTGAAAAGGCGGCTCATGGGAATATGGATCTAGAAGAAGTAATGTTATGGTTGCTGATGACAAGTATTGCGTTTAATAGTTTAAATAAAATTAACAAGAAGTAACTTCATCACAGAAACTGTGCATTTCTCCAGGTAGCAGCAGGAAAGGAGAAAGAAAATCATAACCATGGAGCAAACCATGAAAGAGATTGAGCAAGTACTATGCTAAGATCTGAGTTGATTTTAGTTATTGCAGAATAGTTTCTGAAATTAGACTTAGAGGATCTAAAAAATGAGTTTTGAGCATGTTTGTCTGAGTGTCTGTATATGTGTCTGTGTGGAGGGGGGCAGAGAGGGAGAGAGAGAATTTTCTATATACTTCACACAAAGCACAATAGCTAAAATTTTTCTGAGGGTTCTTCTCTTTGTGGAGATCATAAACAACAATCCTTTGACAAAGACTCAGCCCTTTCACATAATGTATCATCCTCACATTAACATATAATGGCTTTTGACTTGGGGGGGCCTAAAGAGCATTGCTCATTAGCTATTATTGCTACTGGCATACCAAAGAAAAACTTCAGGGCAGCATAATATACTAATATCATTGAGAAGTTGTCTGCAATTCTGTTGATAAGAGAAAGTAGGTGGATGCAGAAGGCTCAACCCTGCAAGGTTCCCCATAAAATAGGAAAACACTAAAAAGTGGCATAACTCGCTTCTGAAATATAAAGATGTTAATCCTAACTATCAAGTACTTTGCTTGCAGGTATATCCATTCAAGCCTAACACAAGACAGTTTCAAGTTCTTGTTTGAAATGAGATCTTTTAGACTAGGGCTGAATTTTATGTATAGGAAAAAAAAAATGACAAAAGAACGTAGTAATTAGCTTTCATGTATACTATTATAAAAGACAACCCTTTGAGCGTACCAACTTTAGATAGCCCCAATTTACCCTTCATTTCATTTTTCTCTTTATAATTATTTGATAAGATTAGTAATTTCAATATTTTTTAATAATTTCATAATTATTTTTTTCCTCAACCACCCACTATCCATATTTCTCATTCTCCTTACTTCTCCATATTTATTATAATTTATAATTATAATTTATTCTTTTAACAAAATTCTTTTTTTTATCATCTCACATCAAATTTCTTTTAATATGCTCGCGGGAACCGCATGCGACAATATCTAGTAATATGAAAACAACGGCAAATAAAGATTGCAGTAAGTTCTTACCAATGAAGTCATGTAGTTGTTGTCTTGCAATTCTATGGGCACGAAGAAACGCAGCACAAATATAGCATGCGGACTCTAATCTCTCGACAGTGAAGTATGTAACAAGCTTTTGAGGAACAATGCTCGATTGAAGAAACTTATAGTGATTCGGGATGTTCACGTAAGATTTTAGACCTTTCCAATCACACAAAGCTTCATCAGATACCAGGTCAATTGCTTCATCAACAGATTGCATCAGAAGATTAGCAGTTGTCTGGTTGATCCTTCCTTCATCAAGCATGATCCAGTAAGCTGCCTGAACACCTATAATCACATTACCTCCTTAAATTAAACAGCATCTGCATGCTATTGCAATTAAAAGAAAGTGTCCACATAAGTACTGTACACACTCTATTTGTTGGATACAGATTAAACTTAAGAAATCATGCATGACATTCTCATGCCCTCTCAAACAAGAACAGCCTCTTTCTTACTCTCAACTTTGGTATCTGAGAGCAGTTAATCTCAAATAACTTTCTGCTTCCCTGGGCATGCTCAAGAGCCTCAGGTTCAGAGGTTTGTGATGGAACTATTTTGTGCTTAATATCAGGTCGGAAACCAAACCCTAGATTCACCATTAACATGGACATATATTAAAAATAAACCATTTGTTCTAGATCAGTCTGATAATGCTAATTTCTATTTACAGACGGCTGGAGTTTCTTCTTAAGTCGCATTATTTCCGTAAGCATCAGACCGTCATTTGATTTTGTTGAAGAATGAAGAAGAGATTTTAGAAAATTTAAAATAATGTGATTTCTTGAGATCATTTTATCGTACATACAATTCCTTATTTAATTCTTTACTATTATTTATTTTAATTCCATTAAAGTCCCAACACTAATTAACTTAATAAGTTTTATAATTCCCTTATTATTAATATTTACTTTGTTTCAATTTCCATTAGAATTCTACTATCATTTAACTTTGTAAAGTGATTAACATCTAATAAAAAAGATAAAATCACTTTATACAAATTAATAATTTACCTTTTATTTGAGGATTATAATAGATATCACAAAAAAAGAATGTAAAAAGTACCCCAAACTATTGTCGGTACTAAAGAAACTTGAGGTCAATGAAATGACGCTAATCCTGATGAACATGCGCCATAACAACTTATCCAACTAAATTACATAAATTAAAAACTTTCAAATCTGAATCTTGTCATGTCAATAGCTCAAATTATAGCAAAGTAGTTGTTCTTTTGAAATTGAAGGGTCTATATTGCAAAAGACTAAAGATCCTTGACATAATTCAAGGACATCATCTTTTTATGAGGTGGAACGACTATTATATTTGTTTCTGCGATTTTGAACTATAAGTTGACAAATAGATACTGCTATTAGATATCAGCATAAAATGAATAAACTAGAAGGTCCTTTCTTATAATTAAACAATACTATGAATGGGATTATAAGAGTTGCAAACGCTATCTTTCACATATATCTAAAAATTAAAAGTAAAATAATCAGCTATTGTAATTTCAGATTCAAGGATATAAGGTAATAGATTACTTACCATTTAAGAAGCGCACTCGAATATCTTTCAAATTCATATTGTCAAGGTTGTCATCATTTGCAGATGAAGAATGTGGGTGAACTTGTTCACTATCCACATCATTTAAGCTTTTTATGTATCGTTTAACAGTTGGCCAGTCAGCAGGTCCTAATTCCTCATCATCCCCAAGGTCACCAAAGGCCTCTAGTGCTTTGTTCAACATTTCATACTTTGTATAATTTAATATTCGCCTCTGCCAAGTATGACAAATAAAAAATTGTTAGTTAATAAGAACCTTTATGCGAGTATAAAAACTACATTTACACAATCTTATGCACCACAGATGAATGCATATTCATTCATACATACAGTACACACGTGCATATGTTAATATTTCAGTTGATAAACTCATAAATATAACACACTTTATTTTAACAGGTGCAATATGAAAAACATATCCATTGTGACTAAAATACATATTTGCTTAATTCTAACAAACAATAGTAAAACTCTGTGCTCACCGGCTAAAATTTATAGGTGAACAAAATCAGAAATAGTAAGTGCTAGGACAAATACACGAAACCAATGAGTCATGATTGAACACCCTTGGCTAACATTTTGGAAGATCCATCTTCTAGAGGATGGACTGATTCTCCAAACTATGGGTAGCGAACAAAATTAGAGAAACTATCATAGCTTCCAGCCATTTCATCAGCAGAACTCAAACTATGTTACAGGTACGTACGATTGTTTGGACACAACCTGACAATGAAATGCCCTGAAGAGGGAGGAAAAAGTTCAAACAAAATGACTGCTAGAATCTATATTTGCTATTTTTTAACCCAAATTCCTAGTATTTCAAATCGCATCCTATCCAAGACATGTCAGATACTCATACTGTTGGTGTCAAATACCATGAATGCATGTTCTTTTTCCTTTTTTAGTTTTTTGGATACTTCGATTGGATTTGTTTTTCTTTTCTTACTAAAAACTTCTAGCATTCAAAAATATCCATTTCCCCTCCCATCTAAACATGTCAGATACTCATATTGATGGTGTCAAATACAAGTTGTGCCTGTTTTCTTGCCTCTTTCAGTTCTTTGGACACTTCATAGACATATTCTACCTGCACTGCATCCATCCCTACGCCAAGAGTATTAGATTGTATGTGAGTCGCTAGACAACTGGAGGAGAACACCCGCATTACATGTGAAACCTCGTAACTTTCCAATTATGTGGATATACCTTTAAATTTTAGTGGGAAAAATATGTGCTAGTTGGACCACAAAACCATTAAGCTGTGTGACTCGTCAAATTTCTAGAGAGAAAAGCCGGGAAGTACAAGTATAAGAAAAGGATATGGGAGCTGGAGCTTCCTACAAAATTTTATGGAATTCCTAATGTTAGAGTAGCATGGTATAAGTTCTCATAAAAATTATAATCCTGGCATACATCCTGAAAATGAGATAGAACATGTAGCAACTGAGCTTTTCTCTAAAACAGGTTATGATCCTCCCCTTGTTCTTGAGGAAATAAACCTTCTCAACAATTAAAGGTTGCATCAGAATCAAGAAGATGGAAAAGCATACAAGATGTATCAACTCATGTTCAAGGACTGATGGAATATTAACAACGCTGCCCATAGACAACAACTCCAAGTAATGGATGAGGCATCATTTGAACTATATTTTGCTCTTACTTTCTTGATTGTCTATGTAAGCAACTGTTGCTTATTGGTGGTTTCATGTGATTGTTCTTGTATGTATCTCTAATTCTCTGTTACACTGATTGTCAAGAACATTTGAAAAATAGACACAGAATAACACAGAGATCAAAATAACTGTACCTTTGCTGCGGATAGCTTATTCATCTTAAGAATACGTAGAAGAAACTGTGTAGTTGATCCATTCACAATAAGTGTAAGGAATACGATTCCACCAGTTAAAAATACAACTGCAAAATAAAAAAAGTATAGTCATATAGTAACTAAACCTATATACACAAAAATCACCATGTGTCAGTTGATCGAATATAGAGACCATATATGTACTTCACATTCATTATAGTGAAACTAGCAGTTAATTAATTTGATTTTCACATGGCGTACCAGAGTTCCAGTATCAGAACTGATATATGGTGACCTGTCACTGGAACGCTGAAATACCAATAAAGACAAAAATTAGATGATTATCAAATTTGTTGAAGATGAAGAACCACCTCATTTCTTAGTTTGAGACTCAGGTTCTTGTAGCAAAGTATGACAACTGTTACTTCAGAAACTCATATAATTAGTGTCTATTTATACAAATAGCAGGCGTGAATTTAAGCACGACACATCCAGCAAGTGACATTATTCCTCAGCATGAAAATAGGAAACAATTAGAATTCATGCATGCAGAACAAACACAGACTCATAGTGAATTCAAATGGTACAAATAAGAACCACTAAACCAAAGAGGCTCTTCAACTTATAGAAACTTAGTGTTAGTTTCGATTTGTTTTGAGGAAGTTCCAAACATTTTTTTGAGAAATGACATGCAAAAATGAACTGAGGTTGTGAAGTATGATTGGTTTTATTTTGAGAGAGACATTTTCAACTATAGATGTCTTTCGTGTAAGTTTCCGTCTCTTTAGATGAGTCACATAGAATTGTTATTTTATTATATATATGGTTACTGTACTAGTGTGTGTGTATATACGTGTGTGCGTGTGAGTTGAGTATACAAGTATATATCTTTGTCATATTTAAAGATATATAAAGCATATAAGAGTTGCAGGATCTGCATCTTTACTATATATCAAATTGTGTATTTTTAAAATATTCATTCCTATTATAGGAAGACATACATGCTCTTGTAAGACATAACAAAAGTAATTACCAATAAAATGTTAACCAATCATACTTAGGGTACTTAGATTCCTAAACCAATACTATATCTTAATAAAGTTATAATTATAAGGTCAAATAGAAAACAAAACTAGCCTTATTTGTTCTGAAATATAAAAGTTCAAATTATTTTTTAGGGTATATTACAATGACTTCTCCTGAGATTTGGCATAATTACGAATACCCCTTTATTGTTTGAAAAATTACCAATACCCCCTGATTTTAACGATCGTCTAACAATTAACCCAATCCTTTAGGTTTCTATCCATTTTTTGTGATGAACTTACCAAAATACCCTTGTGGATTAAAATCATAATTTTTTTATGGACTAAATGGATAATTTTTTTATAATTTTAAAAAAAATTCATCCACACCGTTTGATTTTTTTATAAGTTTTAATTTTTAAAAAAAAAAAAAAAAAAATATTGGAAGGTCAAAGTTGACAATATCATACCTCCATCCAAGGATTACATAATTTCATCAAACATTAGAGGGGTATTTGTAATTTTTCAAACAACGAGAGGGTATTTGTAATTATGTCAAACCTCAGGGGGGATCGTTGTAATTTACCCTGTTTTTTAACTTGAATTTGTAAACCTCATATTAGAATTTACATAGAGGTAGCATTTATATTCACATTAGTAAAATTGATGGAAGATTTTTTCATTCTTAGTGAGTGAAAGATCCATAGCTTGTAATTTTTTAACTAAATTATCATTAACCTACTAATTACAGTTATTGAGTTTAGTTATTTTATATATTAACTTCCACATTTTTTAATTCTAAAATGTAGAGTTAATGTTTGAATGTTAATTCTTATAATATGTTGTGTAACATACCACTATTTGTATTAATAATATCAAATTTTAGTTAATGGTAAAAAATATTAAGTTAAAAGTTTAAATAAAAATAATAAAAAAATAGAAATCACCAAACAAAAATACAAGAAAAGATTATGAGTTTGCCAAAGATTTCTAAGCATCATCCTTGATTGATTCGCATGAGTAGATTTGATTTGGAAAACAGTTTGGATTTAAAGATCCTAAACAGTAGTATCAGTTATAATTTAAATATGTCCCTTGAACTAGCAAAACTTTTTTTGTATTTCTTAAAAATGGAAAAAAAAAATTACATCTTAAAATGAAAAGAAAAATACCTTTAAGTTAATTAACATGTTTTAAACTTCACACAAATTCAAAATTTATTATCTCATAAAACAATTTTATACTTAACGCATGAATTTCCAGTTTGCAAATCAACAAGACAGAAATTCTATCACAGATTCAAATTTAACCGGTGGATTTTTCCAAACAAAAAGTTGGTTGAACGGGTTATTCAAATTGAAAATTATTTTCATTAGATATAAAGTTTATTTTTAGGAGTTTTATTCTAATCTTTAACCGAAAAATAATCTTTTAAAGTCAAGTAAGCCAACCAATTGAAGGCATTTTTATAATTATAATGTGTAGTAAATGCACTCCAAACTAATAATAAATATTAATAATTTGTGGCACACTCTATGTGCGTCTAATTGTATAAAATTATTTATAATAGAAACTTTCACATAATTTTTATTATTCAATAGTAGAGAAAAAAAGCATGAAAAGATTAAAAAAAAAGAGAAAAAAAAGCCTACCGAAAGATAGTTATGCAAATCATAATACGAGTTCATCCATCTTATATTATATACACTACACATACATAGTATAAATGCTCAAAATTAGATATAAAATGGACATGCGTAAGTAAAATAAACATGTGAAAAAAACTTCAAAAGGAAACATTTACAACCCCCCATCCTGTCGGCCCAAAAAATAAAAAATAAGAGAAAAGAAAAGGTAAAGCTTAGAAAAATATAAAGCAAAAATTACACAATGAAGACCAAAAACTCATAAACTAAAAATTACTGACACTATTAAACTGGCATTTGACAATAAACTCTAAAACAAAATTATCTAACTAGATGACTTAGTTTTAGTGTCAAACTATTTTTTGTATATATCTATTTTCATTTCCAGATCATCTATCTTTTATAATATGAAAACCAAAAAATAAAATGCAAGTTTGAATTGCAAGCATAAAATCAATAGCATAAGTTAATATGCTATTCCATACTATTCTCATTTCCTATTTCAAGACATCATAAAACAAGACTTCATTCCCTCAATGAAATTAGTTAGTGATTGCAACGGGGCGGGTCTGCCCGAACCCGAGAACCATCCGCTTCATGAAACCCCGCCCCGCCTCCTTGAAAACCAGGCCCGGTCCAGCCCGATTTAAAATTTTTATTTTTTAAATTAAGTAATATAAATTTAAATTTAGTAATTTAACATAGTTTTTTTTATCTAAAATGAATTATATAATACATATAATATATTCAACTAATTTTTTGTATAAGTAATATTAAAGGTAACTTAACCTAGCTTTTTATCTAAAATAAATTATATAATTAAAATAATACGTTGAACTATTTTTTTTTTTTTTCGTATTTCATATATAGAGTTGGATATATGTAAAATTATTTAAAAATTTACCTATAATATTATAATTTTTTTATTAATAATGTATTATATATGAATAAATAAATATAAAGAAAAATATATCGGGGCGGGTTCAGGGCGGATCTAGTATAAAACCTGTAACCCTCGCCCAAACCCGATAATATGAGTACCAAACCCGCCATTCCGGGGTGGGCCCCCAAAAAATCGTGTCCGATTTCCCTCCCTATTCCTAGTTCCTCCAAAACCATCATTTCAATTAAAGTAATAAAGCTACACCATTAACTTCCAACTGCTAGTTCGAATCTTCAAGGACAACCTTTAAAAGTAGACAATTTTTTATACTTGGGTTAATTTCATTTTGCCATCCAAATTATGACCTTTTTATACTTTGTCATCTAAACTTTTCTTTTTTTGTCGACTTACTATCTCAACTTTACGAAGTTTTGCACTTGACCATTTATAATTGTTTCTCCACCAACTTTTTGTAAAAAAAAAATCACATGCACACCACATGTAATATTTAAAGGTCATGTGATGTGATATTTTTCACATATGCACAACAGGTCATGTTTTCTAGGCAAAAAAATCAACAAAAAAACCCTTATAAATGGCAAAGTGCAAATTTCGTATAGTTAACACAAAAAAAATTTGGATACCGAAGTGTAAAAACGTGAATATTTCGGATGACAAACTGTAAGTACCTTTATCTTCTTCCAACTCTTATTGTACCTTAATTTGTTAAGAGTATGATAATGGGAAGTAAGATGTAACAATTTTTATACTTGACATATACGTGTATGTGTGATACTTTCTAATACACGCATATGTCAAGTAATGAATAGTGTTTCTTTATAATATTTGGGAAGAGGTTTAATAATGTTACATTTGCTTATGTTTTTAGGAACAAAAACAAATTTCGACAGGAGACAACGTATACATAAGCAATGCCATCAAGAACTGAAACAAATATGTACTCAGGCCTCATGGAAAGGTAACCCAACGAAGCGGAATTCTGACTAACACTGACTTTGGTCACCAGCATCAAAGCGACTGACAAACTCAGTTTGTTGCCACTAGCTTTCTTATAGCTAAGGTCAAGAAGCGCAGGCAACGTAAAAAGTTCACAATTATCATCACATACAAGTAGCATTGTACGTTCAACCTAGCCAAAAGTAATACTTCACCATACGGGGAGAAATCCTGGAAGGTATTGATCAACTAGACTCCAAATAACAGTGAACCAAAGCTAATGTTCATAACTTTCCCCAATACTATCCAGCAGATTAGCAAAGTGAGATCACACCGTATATCACTTTCGGTCAATATATTATTACATTGTACAGAACTTGCACAAAGTTAACATTCATGTTACCATTAACCAGACCAATCAAGGGAGAGCATTACCAATTCTAATCAGGTAGGAATCTCAAGGGATTTTGCATATTTGTGAGATGAACATAGAATCAACCAGATACAAATATCAGAAAGAGATTAAAACCAAAACACGCACATCAGAAAGAAAACACTCTCGGTAAGTGCTCGTTAGACAACGCAGGAGTCTATCAATTGGTAAGTAGTAATTTTTTTTTAAAAAATTGTGAAACGAATCAAAATAATAAAGCAAACTCAACTGAATCTTTCACTTAAAAAATCACCAAGCAAGTTTATATTTGCCTTCAGTTAAAGTTCATTGCAGGATTTTCAACCTGTTGGTCCTTATGTTAATAGATCAAAGTGGACAAACAAGTTAGAAGTAATGATCATGGTAAGAAAAAACAACACAAAGTCGAAATCACACTGCCTGAAGTCAGAAAGGAACAGCTGAATAAAGATGTTAGAGTAACTTACCATAACAGAGAGTGAAAGTGACAATGCTACTGCCCCACGTAGACCAGACCAGACAAGAATAATAGCTTCTTTCCAGTCCAGACCATAACCAAACAATAAAAACAACTACACTCTAGCAACTTGAACGAAACATATAGAAGGAACAGATAACCCCAAGAATGTTCTGTGATAGAAATAACAAAAGTCAAGAGAAAATAAAGTTAATAGTAGAAATTTATTATGAGCAGGGACAATGTAATGTAGAGGAACACCAATGTCATGTTAGAGTTTTGACCTGATCAGGAATTCGTTTTAACTTTCTTGGTTCGTCTACTACATTATATAGTATTAATTAGTTAAGAGTGGGCAACAGACATGATGTATTTTGGGACAGTATGCGTCAACTTCAATTTTGTTGGCTATGAAGTCATTGAGGCAAAGTTTGCAAACAAATGGACGACACAGACCATTGAAGAGGGTAAGAGACATGGAGGGTATCCAATTTTGGGTTTGAAAAGGGGTGATGACAGGGAGAAATCTGAAAAGGTAGCATAAAAACAACAATGGACTGAGGAGAAACCATCAGAATTGAGATGGATGGTAATATAAACAACAGCGACAGGTCCAAGAAGATAGATACAGGATACAAATCTAGGGAATAATGATGGCGAAGATGGAGATACTTCGACAGCTGCAACATTCCAGTTTGGACCTAAGGTTGTAGGACAAGTGGCTATAACCCCATTGGCAGTGTTGGCATTTTGGGTTTATGAAATAGCAGTGGCAGCTCTTTTTCCTATGTATTTTCTTATATTTAATGTTATTGCTGTATTTAGGAGATTAGACTCACGCTACCATGTTTAAATAACAGATTCTGGGGCGTATATGTTATTCATTACTCAACCCATATGGATAAATACAGAAGTAGCAATAATTATAGAACACTGCTAACTTAAAACAATGAATTATTTGCGTAAGTACCAATCATGCCCTACAACTACATAAATTTAACAATATAGGTCGAAAAGTATAACAAGTTAAAGAGCTCATAAACATGGGTTGAATGCCCTTTCTTTCACGTGTGTTAATTGGGAAGAAGATTTTGTACCATGTGTTCTAAATATGCTGTCATTTTGGAGAATACTTTCAGCTATAACTACTCCACTGCAAAGAGAAAAACGTAAACAGGAGCACTCAGTAAATAATAGCTTATAGCAATTGGTTGATACAAAAGAAATTATGTCAAATTCAAAAACTCAAGCTAAGTAAGATGTTCAAGCACAATCCCTGACCACACAAAAACCACAGATGTGGAAGATAGTCAATGTTTGGGCATCAATTTTGGATGGGACGTGTGCCCAACAACTATCTTTGATCAGCACTTTAAGAATGTAGAATGTTTTTACATTTTTCTGATAAAAATATTGATTATCTTTCTCTAGTTTGAAGAGTTGAAAAACAATGGAATGAAGTTGAACCCCAAATAGCAAAAGAAAGGTTCAAAGAAGGTACAAGAATGCTAGAATGCATTTCTTACCTTAAGATGAAGATTAATGTATTGGCAATATAAGCCACATTTCCCTGAAAATAATTTACACATAATAAAAACCCAATCTTGCAATTGATATAAGCAGTGGAGCAGTGTCAGAACATAGCGGAAACTTATTAAGGAGAAAATCACAGGAGACCAACAAAACCCATGGGTGATGACATGATGCTGGAATTAATTATTGAAAAGCTTATCATTGAGTTCATAAATTTAATCAGTGTCAAAGGCTCCGCTTACTGATGCTATGTTATGAAGTACACGAAATCAATAGGCTCTGTTGTATTATACCAATTAAATCATTTTAAATAAGTATGAATATATATCTACACTTTGTAAGATACGATTGTTTTATACATCTTTTATTTCGAGCCACCCTCTAAAAGTTTCATCAACTAAAGTCAGAAATAAACAAGTGCAAGGTAACTACATACACATACAGGCACATAAACATATAATTTTGAAAAGCTAAATTTCACATGAACCAGTATGCTCGCCAACCCAGTCATATTTCAAGAAAGAAATCTACAGTTCTCAATCTGCTAATTAAGGAATGTCCAGATTCACAGAAAGAGACCAGTAGTTTTTAGAATGACAATGATATAACTAACGACATAAAAAATGATCTGTAATCCGTATTTACAGATCTTTGCTTCTTGTCTTCTTCTGAATCTCTGCTAGCATGAAATATGTTAAGGCACAGAGTCTTGCAATAAGAGGTGTTTTTATTTTACTACAAAACTGGTCTATGATAAGTAATGTGGAGATAATACATAGTCAGACAGGCTGCTTGTACCCGAGGTAGCACCTTTAATATCTTCATAGTAAACTTAGCCTTATATCATCTTTTCAGAAAATCCTAGTTTTTGTGCACCAAAACCCAAACAACAGAGAGGTCATATTTTGAAAAGGAAAAATTCATCTCCACGCTCATATCAGATTTTGGGAGGCATTACAGGATTTTTTTACAGGGTCCAACCCAAGCAACAGAAATACCCTGTAGAAAGGTGCAGAGGTTGTTCTAGTCCTGAATTTAGCAGGAGGATGAAAAATATGCAAGTGCTAGAACTTATAATAGATGCCTAATGCATACTTTTGGCCCAATATACAATAAAACTGATAGTTGAACTAAGACCGCAAATCTTTTCTATGTTTACTCAAGGCTGTAATGCAAACTACATAAATTATTCGACCCGAATGCTCGGTGGAACTTTTCTTTGACTCATACTCATTCTCGACGGTTAGAGGGCGGTATCCACAGCTCCTTTCACCCAAAGATGTAATGATAAGCTAAAGTCTCAAGAAGCTTAAGAAGATGGTGCAGAAATCAAGATGCCACAGCATCAGCAGGTCAGCTGCATTTGATGGGTGGATGGAAGCTTGCTGCAGTAATTGAAGTCTTCCTTTTCTCAAAAAACTCAGCAGAGTTTCAGGGATGCCATGGATATAAGCGTATTTCGCAACCACAAAACAGATGATCACAGGTTATGCCAACATACTGTTTGCAGCAAGTGATTTGACTTACCAAGATCTACTAGAGCGGATCCTCAATGCAGACAAGCTTATCAAGGGGCAAAATGTTAATTTTCAGGGTTACATGGAGCTACAGAAATCATACAAATTGACTCTTAATACGGGGGCTCTGATACATTGGAGAAATGAAACTGGATTACCTTTTACATGGTAAATTTTTAAGAGTGGCCAACTGCTTTGATTTTAGTTCCTATTATATTCTTTGAAGGAGTACTTGCATCAAACTTCTTTCTGCAAGACTTTGGAAAATTAACTTCCACTAGCGAGAAGTCTGACAGGGATTGTGCTGGCATTGGTCATTTACTTAAAAGCTAGTAACTATTGTTGTCACATTCAGTATTGTATCTAGACAGTGATGTCATCACATAAATAGCTCTCTTTACAACTGCAGCTGCAGAAAGTTGATTAGTTCACATGAAATTTGGTTGTTAGAAACAATCGAATAGATTTTGAGGATAGGAAAACTACAAAACTGAAGCAGCAAATTAGGCAAACGCAAAAGGACATGCAACATAGACATTAAGCAGAGAGAAGTACCAAAAATGATGCAAGCTTTGCTGACTTTCACCGGCAGTTCGAGCAACAGCAGAGTAGAACCTGTCCATGCATCAAAGTCAATCAACAATTTAAGAACATCCCCAGTCATGACTGTCAACACTCCAGAAACATCAAGCCCTTCTTGAGCCTGTACAAATAATTTGCGCTCAGTTTTTGCATATCAAAGACAATGATAAGAAAAAAATGAACACTACTATCTAACAATCAGTACTTAAAAATTCGCAGTTTAAAAAGCTGCATATCTTGTTGGCTAATCAAGAATTTATGACCTTTTGAAGCTTCTGTATAAGTAAAAACACATTTTAGAAATCTCTATTAGATCAATCATCCAAAATTAGTAGGTGCGCAACCAGGTAACTGAACCAGCTAACAAACAACTTATACAGAATCTCACATTTTAGTCCTTCAAGTAGCAATTGCAGCTCATAATCCCTGAAGTTATGATTACAAAGTTAGTCCAATTAGCAGCATCTCACTCAACAATTAGCTAAAAGCTTATACATAGTCATGTTTTCAACAGCCAAAATAGGGTCAAATAAACTATAGAGAGTAGGAATGCTAAAGAAGAGGAAGAGAAAAAGAATGGTTCCACTAATATCATAGAACTGGATTCAATGAAACGGAAGTGGAATTGCAGGCTCAAGTAGGTTATTATCTGATATTGCATTAATTCAATTTAAAAATGAAATGTTATAGCACTAATGATTCCTTCATACAGCAACAATTTGGCTAATTTATGTGATGTGTCTGAGCAGAATTTTTTGTATTTCTTAACTCATTATCCTTTAACAAGTATGGGACTTGAAGTTATTTGGTACAGAAGCTGTTCTCTTTCTCAATATATTTCAGAATGATAACAAGGACACCTTTGAATGGTTATCACATGTTTGTCTTCAGGGAAAGCCCAATGGTCCTAAAATGAGTAGAAGCCAAATGTCCATAGTTAGCAGGATACTTCGCGACCATATTCAAGAAAACATTGCGTGAAACATGTCAAAGCAACTGATTCTACAGTATGATAGATACTTAAATCTCACTTATAAAACTTGACGATTGCTTTTAGTACATTACACCTATAACTCATCTAAAGGTGCAAGAAAAAAAACATCGCATGATATAGTACACCCAAATGAATAATGGAGAACCATATCATTAAGGTGCATAGGTTTAGTAAGGTGCATACTGTGAAGTAGGCCACATAGCTCACTGCAAGTGTCAAAGAAATTTCAATAACCGTGTCATTGAATATAAATCCCAGCCACAGGACAGATGCTATTCCAAAAGCAAGACCAAGACCTACACTGTACCAAGAAAGAAGCAAATAAGATAAATATATAAGGCATTATTGTCTATAGAAATTATATGATGAACGTACGCTCCGAGAGAGACTTGTGTCAAAAATTTGATTACAGCTCCCCAATTAAAGCTCCAGCCACGGACCATCCGATAAAATAACTGATAGACCACAATTGCTGTCCTGAAATGACAGATGCATTACTCTTAATGAGGGCACACCTACTCATGCCAGACCATCTCTTTTGGACAATTTTAATCCAGTAAAACAATTGATAATGATACCCGTCATTCATCAAGGACTCCCCTTCAATTATAGTACTCAATTTTTTGCTAGCTCCCAGCTCTTTCAGGAGGGCTACAACAGCCACAGGATCAGTAGCACTGAGGAGGCCGCCCAATAGTAATGATGTTTTCCAGCTCCAGTTATAAGGAAAAGCAAGCTACAGTTTCTTAAAATTCAGCAATTGAAGAACAAAACCAAAGGGTAAGAAAGACGTACTCTAGAGAAGATAAATCAGCAATCGGATCCTAAGAGGACGATATTGCTGTTTATCAACATCTAGAGAGAGGGAGCTCAACAAAGCGATATCTATTCAGAAGGACTCAAAGAGGCCATTCTGAAGGGTGATAGCTCAATGAAGAGCAACGAAAAGTTAAGAAGTCAGAGCTCCTGGTTTTAGGACTCTAGCAGCACCCTGACCACTTAGCGAACCAAAATCGCAGCTAAAGCAGAATTTCTCAAACCTTTAGAGCAGCTCCAAGACAAAAGGTTGAAATGAGCACACCAGGGCCAGCAAGTAGAAACATTTGCATTATACACCTCTGTATTGGATGGGAAAAACAAATGGCAAATGGTTATTATATATTATCTATCATAAAAGCACAGCATATTGAATAACAACAAGTTACAATCAAAATGTAAAAGATAAATAATGTTAAGGCAAAAGGCTATAGAGCAACAGAAAGCAGGTTAGAGTCTACACGAGTCTGGAATGATAAAAATAACAACAATAGCAATTCAGCTCAAATGCTTGGTTGAGTATACATCAACATTTCCTATACCAATCAAGGAATAGTGATCACTCCTAATCTTGATGTTAGGATTGGCACAGAAGATAACAAATGGAGATGTCCAAATTCCAATAGCAACCACTCCAAACACAAGCTTCTGCTTCTAGTGAAACTATTTACACAATCTGCAACCTCTGGAATCTCCACAAAATTAATTCAGTGAATGGAAAGCAATTTCCATCTGAGTATGGAATTCAGTACGCAGCGACAGGCTTCTTGATCTAATTGGAGAGAGCTTGGCAAAGCAACTTAGAATAGTGGTGCAAGAAATATAAAAGTCTAACACTATGTTTCAATGTGAATCAAACATTAAGTGAAAACATTGGAAGCCTAGAAAATATACCTCATGCAACTAGGGCAGGGCCTCACAATGTAGCTTCAGTCGCTCTTGCAAGTTGCAACTACTTACAAAGGTAAAAATCCATTAGAATTCTGTGTGCTATTACAAAATTCCCTCTCTGTTCCTTTCTTTTTTTTTCCTTTTGAAGAAAAAGGGCCAAGAAAATACCCCTAGTTTTTAAACACAATGCAGAAACCCCATATACTTAATGGAGTGTGAAACTCTCACATTGACAAACTGAGTATGGATAGCTTCAATTTTGAATGTAAATGTTAAAATACCATGTTGTCGCTCTTATTTGGGTAAAACCAAAAGAATATCTTTAAAAAGGATACTGTATTATTTGATTTAAAGTTGATTGGATCTAAATATATTTTAGATTCAGTGGGTATGGGTCTAATCCAAACCCATTTTCCTATTTCATTCAACCTACAAGCCCCCTCTCCCCACTCCCAGCACCCACCCTACCCTTCAAGTCGCCAACCCCAAAAATTGAGCACCCACCCCGTGCCATCCACACCTCTACCATGCCACCACCATCAAAACCATCTCCACTCTTCAGTCAACTAGGTGCCATACCCATATCTCTAACCATCCTGAACACCCCACCCTGTGAACCAGTGCCAATTGACATCCCATCCCTCCAAGTTATAGTTCAAACTAGCGGTGTCAGCAATAATACTGATAGGCGTTGTTCCACATAAAACACGGTGTATCGGGACATTCTAGGGCCATACACTGAAAATGCATTATAGAAATCCAGAAATTCCATATTTTAAATAACTACTCACAACTTTTCATATATTTTTTCCTCAACCTCCATTTTTTTCTCTCTCGACTTCCATTTTTTTTCCTCACTTTCTCTAAATAACTACCCACAACTACTATCGTTTCAATATTTTTTGTTTATTTACCTGAAATATATAATCTAAAAATCTAAAAATATAATAATTATATCTTAATATTTTAAATTAATTGCGCACAAATTTTGATGTGCCACATACACTAGTACTAATAAGAAAATATACATTGTAGATATAATATGTTAAAAATATCACACTTCGAAGAGTTTTCGGAAAAAAAAAAAAGTTTAAATTTCACTCAATGGACATGGCATTGCAACAGTTTGATGTTATCACATATTATCCCACTATAGCTGGTAATATCATTGTATTTGTGATATCTTCTAATACTATTGGATATTATCGACAGTACATATATGCTTCAAAATTAATAGGTATCATCCAATATTCTCAAAACAGCAAGCACTGATACGATGATATCAACCAATATTTTGAACCATGCTCCAGGCCTATCAAACCCCCAACCCAAAAATTTCTTACCCCAAACAGTCCTCTGTCAACCACCCTAGAGACCCCATCTAATGTTGCTTAACAGACATAACAGACACTTCAATAGGGTACTTAATGAAGGTAAGGTTAAGTTTCAATAACTCATAAAAAAGAGAGAAATCCGGTAGAAAAGCTATATAGATTGGTTTAACTCATAGCAGTGTCCATAAAAAATGTCACATTAGCAAAAACTATCCAAAAACTAAAGCATGCAGAATTATTAAAAGCTGAAATAAAGCAACTATGCAGATATACTCTTAAATTAGGTATTGCTCCTTCTTGTTCCTTTCACGAAATTGCCACATCAATTATTGAAAGCTAATTGATAAGCCTTCCTACAATTTAGACGACGACTTTCAAGTTTACAATAAGCACCATTCAGAAAGTATGAACATACTTCGAATAGCTATGTTCTAGAATTAAATGCCTTCAAGGCGCTTCACCTCTTTGAACATAAAAATAATCCATAGTATTAGAGAGACTGGATAAAAGGGAAATTTTATATGATCACATTCATCAAAAGGAAAATAAAAATAGAAGAACCTTTATCTGGTGCACTTCCATTGAAAATGAACTCTCAAAGAGAAGTGCAGGAAGGAACAGCCAAGAGAAGATCAGGATCAATATTAGCCCCTACAAAAGGAGAACAAGACGCATTTTACAAACAGCTGTCAGATTATCAGATGTATAACATGTGTTTTACAGTAAAATGCATGAAGCAAATAATTTTCTTTCAGCAGCTGTTTTTGGAATATTCAAGAAAAGTGAATATAAACTTACATAGACGAATCCATCGCCAATCTTTCCCAACCGGTGCTTTGTCCCATATTCTGCAAAAAAGTGCATTAAGATCTCAAAACTTGACAAAATTTGTATCCTTGATGGACTTGTGACAGTTCATAACATTATGCACTTAAAATGAACCGAAAATCTCTCATCACCAGAATCACAACAAAACAGAAGAGGAACCACCACATAATGAGAGAAAAAGAGATATGGTACAGGTTATTTCTGAATGAAGTTGAATCGAAAGGTAGCTTTCTTCCCCTATCAATTCTCGGTACATGGAAGAATAAATAAACAAAGACAAGAACAAAGTCCAGCTTTCAATGAGGTCTACCAATACACTAGCTGTTATTAGAGGTAGCTTGGAATTCAGCTGCCATCAGATAATTCAGTTCCTAATTTGCCAGACTGCACGATAAAAATTGGTTCCCGATTATCTTGCTACAATACAGGTTAGTTTTAGACGATCACGTGTCTATCTTCAGGAAGAAGCTTATAAAGATGCTACTGCAAGCATTACTATTTCACAAATGCAGGTTTAGTAAGAAGCCTATATCATGGCAGCTTAACTAATATCACTAGCTCAGTATTCACATATACAGAAAGCAATAAGGAGAATCTATCCACAATTCGAGAAGATAATTTTGGTAGTGGTGACGATTAAAGAATGGACTCCTGATGTAAACCTTAAGATGCACTTGAAAAATTGAAGATCAAGAATTTTTGTTAGCCATATATTTGAGAAAAAGGATTTCATATAGGAAGATCTAATATGGATGAAGGTATAACATTGACAGGTGCAACTTTTGTCCTCTCACTTTCTCATGTGTGTGGCATTTGTATGTGTCCCTATCTATGTCACACACAAACACACACATACTCTGTCTTGTAGCATGGACTGCTGAAAGAATGTTCACATCTATGGTTCAGTCTGCTTTAGATAGTAGTTGCCCATTTTTCAGAAACTGAATTAATTCATACTAGATGTTTCATGTTGAGAGTGTTGACCAAACTGCAGATTTTTCACATTAATTTGGTTTCTCAATTAATTAAAACAAGGATTCATACTAATAAGTAATAGGTACTACTATCTCTCTAATGCACAATCCATTCATTTAATTTCACACCCAAAGCATATTCCTTAAAACAGTAGAGACGAAAATAATCAATAAAATCTGCAAAGAAATTTCACAAGGATTTTCTTCCAAAGGCATGAAAGTAAATTCACAAGCAATTTTACTTTTGCTCACAGCGATTGCAAGGGAAGAAGAATTCAATAAGTTCCCACAACAGCCTCATCAATCATTTGGCAACGTATCTTCGTACATAGCTAAATTTACCCTTAACTCAAATACTAATCTTATTTCTCCCTAGTTCCGACTTAAGAATCAGATAGCCAGAGGTAGAGAAATTTCATCACTTCCATCTATGCCAAACAGATGACAGTAAGCACAGTTACAAAACATAAAAATAAAATAAAATAACACCACTAAACGAAATACCCATTTACATCAAGCGACATGCAGACAAAACCAGTTCAAGAGCTGATTAACAACACAAACCTAAGGCACCAAGGCCAATGCCGAGAACAAGCAGCGCGACAGTGTAGGGCACACGCGTGCCCCTGAGCGCGTGCCGAGACGCTATCCCAACTGATCCCGACGAATATCACCGCGTCAGTCGGACTACCACTCGAAGAAGCAGAAGTCTCCTCCTCCAACACCCTCAGCTGCAACGACACAGTTCCAGGCGTCAAAATCGACGCCATGATTTCACTCCGCAGTTGCTGCAACTCACACTTCAATCTTCGTCCCGGTTCTCATGCAACCACCAATACTTCTCAAGAGCAAGCAGATTTCAACCTACGCTGCGGTTCGCAGTGAAAGAAAGAGCACAGATCCGCAAAGCAACTGCCAACTCCGTAATACGATTTACTTCTCAATTTACTACTGATCAAAGAGGATGGCATAAATCCATAAATCTGTAGGTTAAAAATGGTCGGCCAACTATTGATGTCATAGATGAAAAGGAACAGATGTTAGGCAGTGTCTGGCCAGATGCTTTTGCTGTCACTCCGAAAATATTAAGAATTTGTCTTGTAATGATGAAAATTTTAGTTCTACTTGAAACTAATTATATGGAAATGATCAACTTCGTAATATAAATATTTCTTATGTGATTGATTTGATTTTATATAAAAAAAAAAAAAAAAAATCCTTGTAACCATGTGTGATTAGGCACTCTGATGTCTGAGTGGTAGTTATTTTATTACAAAGACAGTCCACTATTTATTTGTTCTGACTAAATTATTTCTGTGTTTGTGTATTAGTCAAAGCTTATCACGATGCAATTGTGACAATGACACTATCATTTCTGTAATTCCACGCTAATATTAATAATTTGACTAATGTTAATGGCATATCCGACAAGTGTGTATAATCTATAATTCATATCAAATAAGGTGAATTAAAACATTAACATAAATTATAATAAACTCATAAAAAGTGATTAAAACCTAATTAGTAATAATATTTTTAGACTTATCCAGCTTAATTAAGATTTTAAAGAATGACTTTCGTATCCACAATTCGTTCTTTGACATCTTCATTAGTAGTTCACCGTCATCGGTCTTCTATTGAATATCTCAATACATAATATTTCGTAATAAATTGTACTAAAAAAATAATAATTTTCACTCATAAATAGTGATTTGTAACACCACAATATCAGATGTTGGAATACCAATTATACCAAAAATATCTTACATTATATAATTATTAATTTCTTCCAAATAGTACGTATCAACTTTTAACTGTGAATTACTATCATATTTTATCCACGACTTTCAATCATACTTATCTTTTGTTCCATGTATTAATTTTGCTCTTAAAATCTACATAATGTGAATTTGATGGTATGCACGCAAGTATTGCATATTCGTGGATGTCTAGAAAATATTTGTTGGGGGTTTACTGCAATTTAGTTCCTTGTGATATTACAAATGAGCAAATTACCCTCTATAAAAAATATAGCATAACTAGATAATCTAAGTTAGCAACACTTATTATTTTACCCCTGTCTAGGGAGGTAAGTCGCTTCATTTTAAAAAACACAGATGGGTAAATTGCTGCATTTTAAAACACACAAGGGGGTAAATTGCTAAAAAAAAAAATCATAGGAGGTGAATTGCTACATTTTAAAGAGCACGGGGATAAATTGCTAAAGAAATTATAGGGGGATAATTTGTAAATTCGTATTATCACATAAGAATAAATTGTATTTTTTCCTATTTGTTGGTATATGTTATGAGTCTACGATCACTTTTATTTATTTTTTACCCAAACTATAGAAGAAAAAAAAATTATCCCCTTAGGCCACATTTACTTTGAGTGATGTGATTAAAATGGAATATATTAAATTGTGATTACTATCATGAAAAATCACATAATATATCATGCTTAAGGCACTAATCACAAACTAATCCAAAATGAAGTAAACAAAAAATAAATGGTGATTAGGCATGATATCATGGCTAATCACCCAAAGTAAAGGTGCCCTTAGAATATTACGTCTTCTCTTGTAAATATTTATTCTCTTATGCTCTATCACATGGCATACTTTTATATAGGAAGCTTGCAAGTGGTTTAATTAAAAGAACATATGGGATGCCTTCCTATATTATAGAATTTGAATTTTCAATTTTAACTTGTTCAGTCTTAATTCATTTTTTACTTTAATTTTGATTCGAGTTTTAATAGTCTATTTAATGGGAATAAAAATACATTTAAGGGCAATAATGAAATTTCATTTCAAAAAAGATGTAAGGAGAATCTCACAACGATTAGAAGACCAATGTACTGATTTGCCTTTGCCTAGCAAAATTACAGTTAAGGTTAAAGTCTCATGAATAAGTTTGAAGTTACGAGTTCGAGTTCTACTGAATATGTGAGTGTTTGTCTCACTTTAATTTTATAATTCATAATCATATTGATGTATTGATCATACTTATAATGTATTGTTTAATTATCTAATTAAAACATTGATACACATATAAGCATCGATTCTATAAAAAGACAAAAAAGACGCATAATTGCAACCACATAAACATAGTAGGGAAGATGGACTAGGTGCTCATTGTTGCTTACAATTTCGCTCTACTAAGTTTGAGTTTCATTAGATATATGGATATTTATCTCATTTATGTAAGTTATTGTAAATTTTATCATTGTTGGTCATACTAGTGTATTAATTGAATTTAATTATTATTTAGGGCATAAAAATAAATTATTGTAATTTAATTACTGTTATTAATTAAAAAAAAAAAAGGGTTGGACAATAAGCATAAATAATCCCTCAAAGTTGAAGGATTGCAAGAAAGGGAAAAGAAAAGCTACCAACTTTCTTTTATTTGGAAGTGGGGAAAAATACATTTTGCCCTACGTGGTATTGTTGATATGCAAAAATTACCTTATGTAAAGAAAAATAACAATTTATTTTTTTATGAATAATATTAAAAAAGAAAAATTTATGAGAGAGTATAATACACTCGCCGCCTCTTCTCCCCTTTCTTCGTCGCCCAACCCCCCTTCCATATTTTCCCTAGTTGCCCGCCCCCTTTTCCCCATTCGCCCCTCTTTCTAGATTATATATAATTTTATATATATTTACATCTATATATTATATGTAATTTTAATTACATTATATATATTTATATAATTGTATAATTTATACCGTTAACTTGAATCAAATAAAATCTAAATTGTTGATCTGTAAGTGAAATCTGGACTATGAATTTAAATCAGATCAAATTGCTTCAAATAAGGATTATAAATATAATTCTAAAATTAAATAAAAAAAGCACCTGCAAACGCAATGGAGTAATGGGCCCTTTTGTTTTATTGAGAAAGACAATGGAGTAAATTGCTATTTTTTTTACATGATTTTTTTTTCTCTCTTTTTAGTTATCATATGGGGATAGTTTGTATTTAACCATTTGAAAGTGTATTTCAACAAAAACTTTTTCCAAAATAATTTGCAAGCTCATAATTAAAAAAAAATTATAAAAAAATCTATAAATTTACTAAATGTATTGTATCATTTTATATATTAAATATTTTAAAGAGTTTATAAGATCATCCAAATATCATTTAAATGTACTGTGTTACTCGATTTATCCCTCGAGAATAAGTGATATTCTTATCCTCTAAAAAATTTGAGAATTTTTAATTATACAAATTGTAAAAGTATTAAATGTTAGTGTGTTAAAGAATATATATATATTTTTTCCAGAGTAAGATTCCGTCTTCCTTAATTTTCTCAATTTTCAAATGCCAACTATTCAAGATTAGAATATGGAACCTTGTCACATGATCTTGAAATGAATATTAAAAATAAAGGAATTGATTTTGACTATTATTTGATTTTTTTTTGAAGGGATGTTTTTTGATTGCAAGATAGATACATAAAGTTTACTTCTGTGTTTTAGTTATGCGTAAATGAGGTTAGTGTATAGTTCGCGGAAGTGAGGTTTTATGATCATAATATTATGAATGTAAATTCAACTAATGTCTTAATATCGGTCTATTTTAATAGTAGTCATTCGTGTCTCTTATAAGGGTAAATAATATCTTTCGTCCCATAACTTATGATTTTTTTTATTTTTGTCACATTGGTTATGAGATTCTTATTTTTGATCTCGTACCTTCTAAAAGTAGTATTTATTATCTCATGTCACATTTTTGTCATATATATCATTGCTTATTAGCACGTGGTCGTTGAGACTTTTTACCTTTACACATTTTGTTTCATTGGTTATATGATTATCACTTTTTAGTCCCATATAGAAAGGTAGCATTTTTTACCCCATGCACTCAACTGTCATGTGCCATTTTTCGTTAAATATCTAAACAAAAGTATTACAGGACCAAAAGTGGTTATTTTTTCAAATTACGGAACTAAAAGTGCAGATCTGATAAACAATGAGACCAAAAGCGAAAAGACCCTAAATTACGAAACGAAAAAATAATATATTTTTTTTTTATCTTATATCATGAGTTCAAATTCCACTTATGTGTAAATGGTGGTTTACTTTCATAGTAATTATTTTTCTACCGTCAATAATTGTTCAATTACTTATAAATGTCTAATATTGATTATTAATATATTAACGGTTGATTTTGAAATTTACATTAATATGAATCCCATACATAGAATTAATTGTGAATTTCATCGATGTATGAATGTTGATAAAATATATAAATACCATTATAAACAATTTAATGAAGCCATCCAGGCTCTTTTTGTAACAAAAAAATTAAAAAATAAATAAAAGATGAGGCATAACATGCACTTTGAAAAATGAAATAAAATTCATAATTGCCTCATCATGTGGTATATTAAAAATAACAAAAAATGGATTCCTATAAATAAATAAAAAAAGCTCAGTAATATTTTACATTTCTCAAAAAAAAAAAAAAAAAAAAAAACTCTACATAAAACCTATATTCTACCATATTTAATTGAGTTTGAGATACATGTGATCAAATTTACATCATTTGCACGTTCGATGTGTATGCTTAGTTTTAAAATTCAAAATTCAAAAATATTATTAATTTTTTATGAAAGAATTTTCGTAATTATCTAATTTTTTTAATTTGATCATCAGTGAAATAAAGAATAAGTAAAATGAAATAAAATAATTGAAAATAAAAATTGAAAGCTTAGATAAGAAAAGTGAAATAAGAGATAGGATTGAAAAGAAAAAGAAAAAAAAAAAAGGAGAAAGAGAAAATTAATTTGGTATTATCTTTTTCAATATAGATAATTTTATTAATGCATTAAAAGACATAGCAACATGCGTACAGACGGGCTTACAATTGACCCAATATGTCACAAAACGACGAAAAAAAATAAAAAATCGTTGAACCAAATTGATATTGTAGCAATCATTGTCGATATTTATAGTTAGTAGTAATAGATTGAAAATGTCAAATTATGCACTTCTAGTTACATTCAAATAAATTTAAAGATTGTAGAGGCTCAAAATTAAAAAGAGTAAATTACAAATAAGGTTCTTGATATTTGTTATAATTACAAATATCTCTCATTGGTTGAAAATTTATGAATATTTTTATAAAATTAACGATTGTCTAATATTCTGTTGTGACAGCTCATTGTAGGCGAATATTTGTTAGACGTCTGTTAATTTTCAAATGAGGTGGTTGTAATTTTTTCAAACACAAATAAAATACGTATAATTACGATAAATTGAGAGTTCATGTTGGAAGAGAAATTGATGGTAGAGATGGAGATAGGATTACGACATGCTCCCGCGTATCTCAATCGTGCAATATTTGGGAGTTGGGGAGCTGAATGATGCGATAAATAAACACTATTTCATTAATGGAAGAGAAATCGTGATCTATGATGGCGATTGACGGAGAATATATATAAGATTAATTATATTTAAATTTTATTTTGTAAAAAATTAAAATTATGTTTACACCGTTTTCTAAAATCCATTATTTACACTTAAACCTTCTGATAAAAGTGCTGACCTCAGCAAAAAAATTACATAAAATTCTAATTTTGTCTCTTATTTATTATTTTCATGCAATAATTTTGTACTTATAAGTGAAAAAATATAATAATATTAACATTACTCCAAACACACACACATATGTATTATCCTCTTATAAGTATAAAAATATATATAAAAATGTTAAATGAGGAGCAAACTTAAAAATTCATGTAACGTCAACATTTTTTATCAAAACCATAACGAAATGGGGTTAAGTGTAAACTATAAATTTTCGGAAGAGGTGTAAGTATAATTCTAATTTTTTTTTATAAAAAAGCATAATTTTATATTTTCAGATGATGTCTAAATATAATTAATCATATATATATTATTACTAATTATAAATATCGATACAGGTTTTTAATAGTGTTAATTAATTTTGATCAAATGCTTTAAATTTCACCGGTACAACTTAGGCACACGGTCTCATTCATTTACTCAAAGAAAGATTACAAAAATATGGAGTGTCTATTTTGCCTCCAAATATTTATAATCTTCTGTATTTCTCCCTAAATTTATGTAATTATTATCATAGTATTTTAAATATTACTCAAAATCTTATCTAAAATAAAATTTAAACACACTCATGGAATGAGCAGCAAAAGACAGTAAATTATGATACCCCCAGTTTAGTACAGTAAGAGAGTAGCACTACTACAGAATTGAGATTCCCATAAAGTCTTATCTGATGATGTTTTTTCAGAGTTTGGTCTCCACAGTCTCAGACCATTTCTTTCTTGCACAAAGTAAGTAAAAAATCCCAATTAAAAAGGAAAATTCGTTAATTTTTTTAATGTGGATGCCTAATATATAGTATGAGAAATGGATGTGCTAACGTTCGGGATCATCGTGGCATAATTATCCTCTTTCTCTGCGCCGTTTGCTTCATCGCAGTCGAAGGCACCTGCAAGAGAAACCGCTCTTCTTGAACCCTTTTGAGTTTTGAGTTCTTGGGTTGCTTTTCCTTTTTGTTTTCTGTAATCCAAAAGGGTCAATGGGTGTGTTTCAGATGAGCGGCGGCGGATCTGTTCCTATGTGTTTGGGGTTTTGGTGGTGGTGGGATTTGGGTTCTTTGTGGCCGCAGCTCACCAGTGTAGCCATGGCCACCACCACCACCATGACCATGAATTTTGCATGATGAGGTTGTGGGGTTAACTAAGGAGATGAAACGGCAGCAGGTGCTTCTTCCAGAGGAAATGGCTGAAGAGGAAGATCTGAAGATGATGTGGGCACATGATGATCATGACCATGATTTTGAGCTTGTACATGGGGGGCATAAGCATGGTGGTCATGTGGAGCTTTCTGGGCTTTGTATGTAATTTCTTTTACCTTTTGGGGATTTATTTCTTTTTCATTTTTTACTATTAAGTTCCCTAGTTTGATATGGTGTTTGTGTTTGTTTAAGCTCTGTTCCTGTGAGATTTTAGGTTAACTAAGCTACTGTTAACATTACTAAGTAAAGGGTTTTATTTCGTGTTGATTTCTTTAGGTTGAATAACTTGGATGACCATGTTTCCTTTTAGAATGGGAATGCTTCGCATTTGTTTACTGCAGTCTTCTTGTGCTTGGAATGATCACTTTGTGCCATGTAGTTTGGTTGCAACAATCAATCAACCGAGCATGGCTGCAAGATCTGTACTACTTTGTGTACTTTTACTGAGTTATTCAGGAACTTGATTGATTTTTTGCTTGTCACATAAAGGGTTAGCATCAATGGCTGCATGGGTTCCATAAATGCTTGGTTATGCTATACATTTCGGGAAGATCTTCCACTATGAAGATTTTGTTATTATGGTTTGATTTCATTGTGTTAACGATCTATTGTAAACTTTAGTTATCTGTGGATTGTTTGGCAGGGCTCTGGCTCCCATGCTATGGTTTGCTCGTTGTTGGTTAACTTGGCTTCGCTGATTTGCCTGATTTTTGTTATCTGTGGATTGTTTGGCAGGGCTCTGGCTCCATGCTATTTGCTCGTTATTGGTTAGCTTGGCTTCGCTGATTTGCCTGATTTTTGTTATCTGTGGATTGTTTGGCAGGGCTCTGGCTCCATGCTATGGCTTGCTCATTATTGGTTAGCTTGGCTTCGCTGATTTGCCTGATTTTGTTGCCTTTAATATTTAGTGAGTAGCCCAAACGCATTGCTTGCCTTTTTTCTTGGTGTTGGAAAGATGGCAACTCATGCTTATAGCTAACTAACAAAATATTGGGTTTTGGATACCTGCAGTACAGGGGAAGCCGTCAAAGACACTTGTTGATTCTTTAGCATTATTTGGGGTTGGATTTTCTTATTCCTCTCTTCACTCTTTCTTATGTGCATCCTTACTAACTTGAATTTGTAGTTGTTGCCTTTTGCATTGGGCTAATGTTTTTTTTTTTTGTGTTAGTGGGTATCAAATTACTTTTATCTTGCCAAAAGAGCTACTCCAACATGTTTATTAACAACTTGTCATCTTGTGACGGGTTTTTCAATTGAAGAAGCTTACTGTAGTGAACTTTTGGGCTCAGAGAATATTATGTAATTTCTTGGTTCTTCGGGGGAAAAATGGGATTTCTGAATTGAGAAATTTTTAGTTGTTTCTCTGGAACAAACTGATGATTTTTCTAAGAAATCACTTTTCAGGAATTATATATTGGCACTTTAGGCATATTTCAAATCTCAGCGGGATGAACTCTCCAATATGCTCACTCTGTAAATGAATTTTTGCTTTTGCATAGTACTTATCTTATATACATTCTTTTCTCATTTCAGTTTCTCTAAGAAAATGGTGGATCACCCTATATTGCAGTCTGCCTATAGAATTATCTGGAGTTGGTCTGGCCAGATTTCTTATGAAGTTTTCTTATGCAGGCTGGAGCTATGCTGGGTGATGCTTTTCTTCATCAATTGCCACATGCTTTCGTATGAATACAAAAAGAGACTTCCTCTGCATTTTGTAAACTATCAAAGCTTACATTCGTCTGTATAATAGTGTTCTGTATAATTTGTTCATAAAATGATGGCAATGTTTGTGTCATTTATTGAGATGTGATTTATTTATTATTAGTATGGAAAACAAAAAATTTAAATTGCTGTAAAGTGAAGCTCTCACTTTCCCATGTGCCTATTATTGGTGGATGAGAGAATCTCCAAGACAAGCAGTTATGTGTTTCAATGGAAATTAAGATTAGAGTTTCTTCTTCTGTAAAACAGGGCATCATTTTAAGGTGCATTTAATTAGACATACAAGTTGCTAATGTTTTTAAGACAACTCTGATATTCTTTTACTATCATCTTTGGAGGAGGGCGTATGCTCGTAGTGAGTGAAAAAATTGAATACATTTGTTGGGTGGTTTATTTTCTAGTGAAACTAAGCTTATGAAAGTAGCTTCAAGTCTTCCTCAGCCGCATTTTGTAGATTAAAGCTAACCGCACATCACAGTAAGAGATTCTTTCTAATTGGAAAATATAGATGCTTGATTATTCTAGGAGGATTAAGATATTAGATGGTGAGGGTAATGGTGAACTTTCCTCCATGCTAGCAATGATCATTGAGTTTAAGTCACAGTAAATGTGCACCTTCAATAGCTGACTATGCCAGCTGTTGCACATTGTCTATATCTATGAAGAAATGATTTCATTTTGAATGTATAACCAACTAGTTCTATCCTGAGGGTTTGGAAATAATATTATGTGATAGAATTAATGCCAGTCATTCCGGCGTGCACATCATCTGCTGAAGAAGTGCATCATTGTACTTGCATGCTTCTTGCCACTAAGAAAAGTGTTTATGGGATTCTCTACGTGTAGCACAATACAGTTTCTGAAGCATGCTATGTTTAGGCTTTAACTACAATGATGTGGAGGTTATATTTTCTCTTAATGTGTTGTGCCCTGGGCATAATAAAAACTCAGATTGCTTTTAAAGTATGCCGCAGTTAGTACATTGCATTCTCATTTGTTGGTGTTAACTGTTAGGGGAGCTGGGGGGGGGGGGTGGGGGGTGCACTGATGACTGATCATCCTTAACCTGCTTGGGTAGTATTGGTATAAATTCCTAGGCTCACTTTCCTTGTTCGCTGCAGCAAATACTAATTCCTATATGTGAGTGTGTGTGTGTGTAAAGAAGATAAGAATTATCAGAAGATGTGTAAGATATTTCTAGCTGTACTGAGTTTCTGCTTCAAGTTATCTGCTCTTTCATTGAGTCTATCTCAAACTGATGCTGTCACAAGATTTTGCACAACCGTCAACTCTGACTTGCCTCAGAACAACTTTACAACCTGTAAGAAAATCTCAAAGGTAATATAACCTTTTGAGAAAATCTGTATCCTTGTTCTGAACATGTTTTTTTGGAAAAAGTCCTAGATGCAAGTTTTATGTATGCCTGGAGCAACTTGCAAGCTGTTTCAGAGGTTACTGAAATTTTGTTCTCTTGATTTGTTATTCTTTGAATACTGTACATTAGCAGAATAGCAAAATTTGCCTGGTAAAATTTGCAAGCTATCAATTGGATCATACTATCAAATGATCATTTCCCTGTTCTTTTTGGTAGCTGTTTTGAGCTTGTTTAACCTTTTGCAACATCCACCAACTTGACTGGAGTATGATTCAATTATCAAGTATTTGCTATTTTTCATTATTTATGGCTTGAATTTTATGTTTGCAGGTGGTGAGCAGTCCCACTCACATGATCATCATGATGACCATGATCATCATCACCATGCACAGTTTGGGCAGTCACATTCACATTCCTTAGAGGATCTTTCCATTGGTTTGTCAATCTTGGGTGAGTAACGTTTGCCTAAAATGTAAGCATTTTTGGTGCATCAGCACGCTTGCCTAAAATGCACTACTCTTGCAAAAATCGTTTTTCCACCAGAAAATCAGCTTGTTAAGAGGCAGGATTTGTACCATTTGCAGGCTTTCTGTCTGATGAATACTTCTTTATCCCACTTTAAGCTAGCATGTAAAAGGCATGGCTGACTTTGCGAAGCAGCAAGAAACCTTGCAATATTTGCAGAAAACTGAACGGCATTTCCAAGAAATGATATTGTAACTGAATATTGCTGGAATTCATTATCCTTATTTCAGTGCCTGTGTTAGACCTCTCAGAGCAAATTTTTTTACTTAGCATTTTTATGTTTCTGGAGATTGGCTAATATATTAAGGAGTTGAGTATCATTTCATCTACGATGAATTTTCTCATGATTCTTCCAACTATATCAATGCAATATAAAATCCTTTCTTTGCATTGCTGAATGTAAATTGTGCTTCTTTTTTTTCTTTTTCATAAAAATATGTATCCAGACCTCTGTTGTTGATAAATCTTCGCGAATTTGTATTTCCAAAATGTGAATTCTTATTATGATACTTGTTGTTACAGCTGGAATTGTAGTGTTCCTTATTGTCGAGAAAATTGTGAGGTATGTCGAAGAATTTTCTGGTGGAGAAAATGTTTGGGGTCTTGGTCATCACCACCACCACCATCATAAGCACACCAACAAATTGAAAGATGATGGTCATGCCCTTGAAAATCATCAGGGACTATCCCATGCTGAGAAAAATGAGAGATTATCAGAAAAGACAGCTGAAGAAAAAGATTTGGATAGAGCTGCTGACACGGCTTGCAGTGATAAAAAAGATGTTTTGCGGAAGGTAGGAAGAAGTTTGTCTATTGTGATAACTTGTGTGTATGTATTCTGTTTAGATTTTCCATGATTCCAACAATGCTGGAGAAATGGAAAGGATATTTCTTCATTCTCTTTAACTACAAATATAACCTTATCCTCTAATATGATTGACCAGTCGGTTAAAATGGTTTCTTGGTAAATACTGCGCTTAATGTATTAAGCATGCATAAAGGGTTCAGTTTTTTACCTGAAATGTTGTCCGTAATTGTCACTTGCAGCGAAATACTAGCAATAGTTCCAATAAAGATGGAACTGAATCAAGCATTGACACCATCTCGAATGGCAATGTTGAGTCCATTCACAGAAAAGAACCTGTCAAGTCCCAGTCAAATTTGGTGATTGGTTACCTGAACCTCTTCTCAGATGGAGTGGTAGGTCATCTCCGAGCTGCTATGCTATCATTATTCCTCCTATGGCTATTGCATGGCCACCCAAATTCTGCTATTGGGGTCGTCTTTGTTTACAATTTTTCTTAGACTTATCTGACTATGAGAGAATAATATATCTGCACATGTGTTATCTGGCTCAGCATAATTTTACTGATGGGATGGCTTTGGGAAGTGCATTCCTCCTTTACGGATCAGTTGGTGGGTGGTCGAGAACTCTGTTTCTGCTTGCTCATGAGCTTCCTCAAGAGGTTTGATTTCTGCTCTGCTTTTGTTGCACTTTTCTAAAGTTATACTAGTACTATGGGTCTGGACCAGTAGAGTATGAAGTGTTCTCTCTGTAGATAGTTTGAATAAGTTTTGCCTGATAATTTGTGATGATGTGCATATGGGTTGCAAATGGCATTTGAATACAAATTTATTCTCTGATCTGAGGAGCTAATTGGGATGCTCATAGGAGATGATGAAGCATATCTTTGTTCAATCTGGGTCTTGAAACCTGTGTTACAATTACTGGTCTGTGCTCTAATACTGTTGAAAAATATGTACCTCTTACGACAACTATGTTGTAAATAAAGGTGGCGGGATAAGGCGAACCGAAAAGTGTCATTTAGCATTTGCTCTTAGCCTGTTGAGTCTCATCCTATCCAATATATGCACAATACAACTTTGATATTGTAAGTTGGCATCAGTAGTTTTACTTTGACGTCATTACAGATATTGGTCTAACAGTCATCTAGTCTATATGCTTTCTCGCATTGCCAATAAGATCTCTTCTGTTCCTTGGTTCAGAATAACTGTTGCATTCCTAGATTAGTAGGTTGATGATGTCTCTTTCATTTTATCGTTCCCTCTCTATGTTTTCTCTTCTCTCTTCGGTCATCGAATGATCTCTCTGAACATGGGTTCCTATTTAATACTTCAACCTAAATGTGGCATGTCTCATATTTGGATTTGGCTCAATTTCATAACCCAGGCTGGACAACTGTGTAATAGCTTCTTAGTGTCTGAAAATGTTTATACAACTACAACATATACTATTGCTGGTTTGTGCAGATAGGTGATTTTGGAATTTTGGTGAGATCTGGTTTCAGCGTCTCCAAAGCCCTCTTCTTTAACTTTCTATCTGCACTGGTGGCATTAGCAGGAACTGCTGTGGTTCGTAGACTCTTACGACTAAGAGAAGCTTGTGTTCATCTTCATGTACTTCACAATGGGAGTTTTACTAATTTGAGCTCTATTGATATACAGACTTTGATATGGGGAAAAGATCCTGGCCACTCGTCTTGGATTGAGGTGACAGTTTCTTGGTCAAGCAAAACTATAAACTGTATCGTAGACGCTCTAACGTCGTGGATAGTGAGTGCTCACCATCCTGTTTCTGTTCTCTCTTCCAGGGGTTCACTGCTGGTGGTTTTATCTACATTGCCCTTGCTGGAGTGTTGGCTGAGATGAACAACGGCACCTCAGCGTTGAGAAATACAGCAGTCCAGATAATCTCATTGCTGCTCGGTATGGCTGTTGCACTTTGTATATCTCTTGTAGAATGATTCTCGTTTGCCATTTAAAGTTTTCTCAAGATCAGATTAGAAAGCGTAACACTTGAAGTCGATCATCGTTGAACTTAAATCATTATAGCAATCATCAAAAGTTGTTTCGGTATGCATATGTACCATTGCCGACGAGTCCACACTATCCAGAGATGATTGCTGCGCCCTGCGTAAGCTTATAATAAGCACTTGTCAAAATAAGATGAAAAAGTTTAGTTACAATGTTTGCGAACTTTAATTGAACTAATTCGAACCAAAAGCTATAAACAGTCCCTTGTTCTCCTACCAATTTCTGCAACATATTGATAAAATCAAAAAATGTTAAAATTGCTCTTTCAAACATTTTAGGGTAAACATTTACCTCCCTGAGGTTTGGTATAATTACAAATACCCCCTCGTTGTTTGAAAAATACAAATACCCTCCTAATATTTGATAAAATTATGTAATTCTTGGATGGAGGCATAGAAATATCAACTTTGCCCTTACAGTATTTTTTTATTTTTTAAAAAAATTAAATATTATAAAAATATTGAATGGGATGGATGAAAAAAATTTAAAAATTATAAAAAGAATTATCGCCTTAGTCGATAAAAAAAATATTTTTTAAAAAAAATAAATAAAATTATGAATTTTAATTCATAAGGGTATTTTGGTCAGTTCACTATAAAAAATGCATAGATTGGGGTAATTGTTAGACGGCCGTTAAAATTATATGACGGTATTTGTAATTTTTCAAACAACAATGGGGTATTTGTAATTGTGCCAAACCTCAGGGGAGGTAGATGTAATTTACCCAACATTTTAACTTAAATCTTTTTTTTTTCCTACTATTTATTCTGTTTCTCAGTCACACTCAGTTTTTACTATATTTATAAATCTTTTTACAATTTATTTTTTCATAAAAACAGAAGATATAGCAAACACAGAAGACATAGTGTAATTCAGATTGTTACCCAGATTTTGGCTGAGACCTGACATTAATTATGAGTTCAAGTTACATCAACTCACTTGGTATAATTCAGATTCTTACAGAGGTTTCTTCCAAAGGTTGAGGCTGATAATTAAATATGAGTTCAAGTTTTATGAACGTATGTATGGCGTATCAAATCAAATATATCATAAAATTTTAAAATTAAATTCATTTTGACCCTTGTGATATGAAAATATCAAAAATCTTTTATGAAAAGTTAAATATTAAAAATTCCCTTAAATTGTGAATAATGACTCACGTAGTCCCTGGTCATTCTGGTTTTAGGGGATTTTTTGATGTTTTCATATCACAGGAATGTAATTGATTTTTATTTTTTTAAGGGATTTTTTGATATTTTTTTATATCATATGAGGTGTAATTGATATTTTATTTTTTTAATATTTTTTTTTAATATTCCCAATATCACAAAAAAATTATTTATTATATGCGGTGTGTTGCTATAGCGGAATAGTCTAAATGGGTAAAGTTCATCTTAGTCCCGATATTTAATTTCAATTTTAAAATGATTCTTATCTTTTCGACTCACTCCAAATTAGTCTATTCAGTAGGTGAATTTTTCATATTACCATAAAAAAATTTATTTTAATCCCTCACTTGTTATTTTCAAATTACAGTTTGGTACATCCCTTCTAAACTTAGAAAAATATAATTGTGTTAATGAAAGAATTTACTATTGAACAATTATTTAAATATTGACTTTATAAATGACATAAAAAAGAATTATTATGAATTTGATGAAGCTCTTGAAATTTTCAAATAAAAAGCACTTAAAATGTAATATTGATGACCCATCTAAATTGGGTAGCGTACGCGTGAGAGTAGGTTGTTTCTGGTGGTGCACTGCTTGTTTTGAAGATGGAGAGATGGGATTGGGCGCTGACGCTGACCTTGACCCATCCCCCACCGCAAATCACGTTCTACTGCTCCTTTCCAATATCCCCATACCCATAACTTCACACACCGAATCAAACACCAACACACGAACACAATCGAGAAGCAAGAAGATCAGGGCCTGACCAGGTCCAGGGCCGCCGCGATGAGGCTATGGAAGAGGGCTTCCGGTGCTCTGAAGGACCAAAACAGCATCTGGCAGGCCCAGCTCTCCCGCCGCACCGCCCTCCGCCACCCCGACATCCAGAAGGCCGTCATCCGCGCTACCGCCCACTACCACCTCTCCTTTGACCGCCGCAACATCGACCGCGTTTGTGAGTGGATCCGCATTTCTCCCTGCAACCTCAGGCCGGTTCTTTGGTCCCTTTCCAACCGCATGCACAAGACTAGAAACTGGGTGGTCGCCCTCAAGGGTCTTTACCTCATGCATAACATCACCAACAGCCGTCTCCACTGCGTCAGGCATATCGGCAGGCTCCCCTTTGATCTTTCGGGCTTCAGCGACGGACAAGGCCGGCAGGCGAAGATGTGGCCTTTCAACGCCTTCATCAGGGCTTATTACTCGTTTCTTGATCAGAAATCGGCTGTCATCTGCCAGCAGGCGGAGGAGAAATCAGTCGACGGAGAAGGGTTCTCCATCAGGCATGAGCTTATGCACCTCCTGAGGTTGCAGTCTTTGATTGACCTGCTCATGCAGATCAGGCCACAGGCCACGGCTGCCTTCATGCCCCTCGTTCTTGACGTCATGGACGGGCTCATAATCGAGATTTACGATCTTTATAGCAAGATTTGCAGAGGGATCGCTATCGTTCTCTTGAATATTTACTCGGGCGGTAAGGCTGAGGCAAGCATGGCGCTCAACGTCGTGCAGAAGGCCATCCAACATGGCGACGATCTCTCTTACTACTTCGAGTTCTGTCAGAAGATCGGAGTCGTGTACGCCTCTCAGTTCCCAGTTATCGATCGGATACCCGAAGAGGGAATTAATGAACTGAAAGAGATAATCAAGAGTTTCGCGGAGGGATCGCATCTGGAAGAATCAAGACAAGATGAAGGGCGTAAAGGGAGTGTTGATCAGGCTGATGGGAAGAACCATACAAGCATTCATGAAGAAGAGAAGTCTAATTTCTATGGGGATGATGAGTTTAGGACAATAATCACTGACAAATGGGAGAGTTTTGATGATGATTTCATGTACAAGAATCCCTTTGGAAGCCCTTTTCTGACATACGTACAAGGTAGCAAACATCAAGAAGTCCCGGACATGATCAGCTTCTTGTAATTATTACCTTGGACTATAGCTTCAATTCATCACTGAAAGGCAGTTTTAAGGGGTGAGAGTGAGAGAGTTAGAATAGATGTGAAAATGTGTCGCAGGTTGCTGCATGTTTGTGCGGGAGATTCCTTTTTGTTTTTGATGATCCTCTTCTCAGTTTCGAAAAATTCTCATCCAAATCAGGTATGGCCGAATCTAAGCAACCACAAAGCAAGTGTGATACTCATGTCATGTGATTGATCATCAATCACATTGCAACTGTATTATACTTGCTATATATATAATCATTTCAAATCCGATCCAAACCCGATCTGGATTAGAATTTCCGATTTGTGTTTCATACATTGTGGACCACCAATTAATCTTCCTTGGTAGCACAGTACTGTGATAATTTTGAATCCAAAACTGGAAAAAAACCATTTAGGAAAAAAAAAATAAAAAACAGATTCATCATAAGCAAGTGGTTTGTATTTTACTTGGTAGATGATACCATATCGCTTCTTTCCTTTGAAATGTACTTCGATTATTGAATAGAAGATTAGTGCAGCTTCATTGATTATGTGTTTGAATGAATTTCTGTTCAAATCAGGTTTCGTCGATCCAATTATATTATAAATCTTATTGTATTTGTTATATGATTACATTGTACATGTACCGCAGTTTTTGTATAATTAGTTTGATTTTGCTCAAATTTAATTGAAGTTAGAATGTTTTTTTTGAACAAGAACATTCTGTTTGGATTTGTGTTTTGACCATTCTCGAGATAAAATAAAACACAATTAATGTTTATTTTTCTATTTTTTTTACACCTTATCTATGTTTTTTCTTTTTGAATTTTTTATGTATAATATATATATATATATATATATATACACATATATATATATATATATATAATATAATATAAAAGAGACATGATTTGACAATAAACAATGATTTTTATTTCCAAAAAGTACAATATTAAACATACAATATTTATATATATAAAAGAGATATAATTTGACATTGAACAATAATTTTTGTCTCTCAAATCCCAATATCAAATACACATCACTTATTTTAAACTATTTTATATTACCTCAAAATATAAATCCAAACATACCATATATCTCCAACACATATTTATTTATTTTTATCTTTCTCTCTCTATCTGCAAAATGTCAAAACAAAACACTCTAAAACGTAAATTCAAAACACTATGTTGGTGTTTGGATGGATGAGATTTTAAAGATTAAGACAATGAAAATAATTAATAGGAGAAGAATTCTTTTTGTGACAAATGTAAAGAATTGTCATTTCTTAGTTTTGACCTTAGTGGTTCACATGTTATACTAAAAACTACAAAAAGTTGAGGCTGTTGTTGCATTGATTTCCCCGAAATTAAAAACGCGTTTCTGCTTTGGGTGTTTTCAGGGAATATATATATACTCTAAACGCGATATCGTGCTTCAATATTGTCAACAGAGTACCAGTTCTTGATAGGACGGCAGCGACACCGCCTTCATTTTCTGACCTTCCACTTAAAATATTTCATGTATTTTTTTTATTTTCTTTTAATAATAAAAAATACTATATTGAATAGGTATAATTATTAATATTATAATAAATAAATACCTATTCGTTGGTGGAACTCAATCTAACTCTTTTGGACTAAAGTTTCAACTTCGCCAATTTATACCTCTTTGGTCATATACTTTCTACTTTTATACGAGTGTGTGTATGCGAAATAGGTCAATATTATACACATGTATGCTCGCTAAAACAAAGACTATTAGCTACAATTTTAATAGTTATGAATTAAAAATCATGGTAAATAATTTTTATTGACCACGATTAAATAAAATCGACATAAAAACATAAATTTTCCATCAAGAAAAAGTCATGGTAAATATTTTAGCCACCATCGCAGATACCACAACCAACAATCGTTGCATGATCGTGGTCAATAACTATTTATTATGGGTATTTTATTTTTAACCATAGCAATTAGCCATGATTAAATATTATATTTTTTGTAGTGTCTTTTGTGCAAATTATATGTATATTCCATATACAAAACTAATAAGTATTTTATATTTTCCACACATATTTAGAACACATTCTACAATGCAAGAATTTTTTTTATTTCTTATAAAAATTAAAATCCAATTTTTAAGCCTCCATAATCATGAAATATTTAAAAGTAAAATACTTTCTACCATTTTTCAAAATTGCAATAACAAGTCTAATATATTTTATATCCAATTATAAGACGGGTTAAGTCGAATCAAATCAATATAAATTTCATTGATCGGATCTTGAATTTTGATGGATTCACTCAATCAAACTCCCTGTCATCCTAATTTAAATCCAATCTTAATTTTCTTAATTATGGAAAAGTTCATGCTAATAAAGAAAAAAATTATAATTATTTTTAATAGTTTATGATCATCGCTATTTAAATCTAAGCGGGTGTTTCGTTAAATTTATCTAAAATATTTTATAAGTTCTTATATTTTTATAAAATATTTTACAATTTTAAAAATATTAAATTTTATTTTAAAATTAGGCTCTTAAAATATTTAGATAAATGAGATATTAAAGTTTATATGATGTTAGAATGTTTAGCAAAATAAGCTTTTCATACTCTAATAATAATTGGAAAAAGTCATCAAACTATCATAATTTGAATTAGTTAATTTTGTTCCACGTGAATTATATAAAAGGTAAAAGTGAACACTAACAAAATATTAAAAAAGCTTATGAAATGTTGAACAAAAATTTGGTGAAGTTAATTTGTTTATAAAGAGCTTATAAATTCCAAAAAATCTCATTTTAGAATCTTATGCGCTCTTCAAAAAATTTCTTTTACCAGACGGTAATCTAAAGCTTATAAGCTTTCAAATATTGAATAAAATATTTGAGGAGCTTATAAACTCAACCAAATCGTTGTTTAATTCTCCAATCTATTGCCAAAATCTAACCTTAAGTACATGTGAAGTTTCTTTAAAAGTTTGCAGTAGTACATTTACATCGTGTGATTGCTTCTGATCTCTTCTCATTTAATCTCTTGAAGAAACGCTATGAAATAAATTTGATTGAGATAAACTTTTTTTTTTTTTTTAGTATATGATTGATTGTTGATATAATATGTAAAATGTTCTGGAAAAATTTTCGCAATTTTTTTCTTTTTTTTTTTCACGAGACGAGACGAGACGAGATGAGAAGCAAGCAAAGCAGACTTACTCTTTCAAAGCTTTCAAACAAAGTTCATACTGGGAAATTTCATCTCAACAAACATAACCGTTTTACTGCAACTGTGAAGATTGACAATGTCCTAAACCTTGAAGCCAATCTTGGGATGAAAGACCAACATGCTTGAATGAGGGAAATGAAATAATTGGTGCAAGTTAGGAACCTTTGAAGCATCTCAGACTAGACAAGAATGCTCAAAAGACAGCAGACAATATTATCATACATTTTCCTTGCAGCAGCTGAGAAGATCAGACCAGCAAAATATAGACATTCTTGGACAGTTTTAAGTTGTTGGCAAAGACAAATGTACTTGATTGTTGATAACTAGCAAGCAAAGTTGATGTATGATGTAGAAATGCCATGGTTCATCTACATATTTTGCATGTCTAAACTGAGCAACAGTTATGACATTGCAGGCAAGATGAATGATCGAAGTAGTGATATAGTGCAAGAAAGAAGTAACAGCATGACAACCTCAAAGACAAGTGTAAGAAATGCTAAGAGGTCTGTTGTTTGGTTCTGCTACATTGTTTCTTAAGAATGCAAGACATAGGATACAGAAACAACCTAGGAGTACTCACGAGGAATCACAAGAAACATCATGGTCAAAATAAAGTATAAAGAATGAAGGTTTGGTGTATTAAACAAGTAAATATTGAGGGAAAACATAACAATATGCAAAAAAGTATAAATAGATGTCCAAGTTAGCACAACACGTAACGGAAGACATTAATCTCAAAATCATCCATTGACTAGAATAAAAGGAATAATTCATTATCCTACCCTCAATGGCCAGAGAAAAATATTGCTACCCTATGACATAAACAAAGGGGAATTGATTAACGGCTTTGCAAGACCACAATAGTCAAGAATTTCAAACACGTATCGTGAATACGAAAGTTCAAGGGCTACAAAGTACCGAGCAAATAACTGCAAAAGGCCACAGAATATATACATGAAAAACGGACCAGATGCGGTGGCAATCCAGTTGTGGTTGCCCGGAATGTTCAATCTACCTGATTATCACAAACTTGTTGGTACCGTGTTTCGCCCAGTAAGTCCTCAGGTCAATTGGGTTAGCAAAGTTATAGCCTTCAGCGGCAAGTTTTTCCAAGACCTTCTTAAAAGCACCCTGACTCATCTTTCGTCCAGCAATTCTGGCCCCACGTCTTTTGGTGCTCATTGGCAATGGATACATCGATATAGTTGTGGTGCAACAAGCAGACTGCCAACCCCCACATCCCCATCTATAACACTGCTGGGGAGTACCGGTACATGAGCAAACAGGAATCGGTATGCCAGTGATATCCATATCAATTCCATTTATAACAACTTCAACATTCTTCTTTGCTGTTTTTGCACGTTGAACTGAGGGATTACCATTTTCCTTTGGCGCCGGACCTTTTCTAGGCTTTTTCCCTTTTGGAGTTTTCGGGGTTGCAGCAGCTTGTCTCTTTTTGGCAGGACCACCACCTTCCTTCTTAACATTCGGGTCTTCCATGCTTGGTCTTGTCTCTTTGGTGGTAGTATCGGGTTGGTGCACCATCGTCATGGAATGATGGGTTCCAGAAGGCTCGGCAAGAACAGGATTATAAGGGTTTCCTGGGAACATATGCAAGAACTTTTCCCGGTGATTTATCCAACTATCTCTCACATAGTCCATGTGTGTGACCGGCGGTTCAGTAACCATGCAATCCCGGGGATGGAAGGCACCATTAGCGGAAACCATTACGGGATTATCACGCCCGGATAGGAAAGGTTTTGTGTCTCGGTCTGCCACAGAAGACATGAGCTGGAGACCAAGATGCCCTTTAAGGGGAGGTTCATAGTAACCCCAATTTCTCAGGCTGTCTTCGTCCATTAAAGCTACAGATCAAGGAAAAGAACACTTCATTTGTTAAGTCATCAAAGAACCTCCACTTCACCATTGTAGGCATCGCATTTTTCATTAATATGACAGCCAAAAACGTCAAGAAATCCATGAAGTAAAAACTTAATGATTGTATAAACAAACACTGCCTTTCCATGAAGTGATCAATATACCAGCAGATCAAGAAACCAAATATCGCTTTTGATTATAATATACAAATAATGCGGGCATGTGAAATCAGCCAAAGCAGAGCAGCATTGAGAACCATGACCTTACAACAATTATCTAAACTCAAATCAACATAGAATTCCAATTCCGAGTCTTCAAATTGTTTACCACTTATAACTATTTCAGGTGAATCGGAGAACAATATCATCGTATTGTAAAGAAGTTCAGAATTAATAATATGACAAGACCATCAGAAAACTGAAGCAACCATAAGATCTAAAACGTAAACGGAAACAAGATTAACTTTTTCTAAGCAAATTAAACGGAAAAATGACAAATCAAACAGATCCCTTCTAACTTGAAGAAACCCGTGAAGTAAAGATGCAGCAATTATCAATAAAATTAAGAAAACACCCGTGAAAGCCAAGATTCCTCTAAAAAAGATTCAATCTTTGACATTTTGGAACAGATCTGAAACACAAATTCACATAACAACAGATCTACAACAACAATTAGAAGCGCAACGAAACAGAGCAAATCAGAACATCAACCGCATGCAGAGAGACATATATTCAAAATTTAAGCACATAAAATATTCCACATAAAGATAGGAGAGACGGAGAGAGAAAAGCCCAGATAATATATTTTGAGAGAGAGAGAGAGATAGATAGAAAGTGAGAAGGGGAGAGAGAGAAGAGAGAAGAGAGAAGAGAGAACTTACTTGTGGGTAAACAGCTCTTTTAGGTTTTTTTCCTTCTGGAGAGAGAGGAGAGAGGAGAGAGAATTGAGAGGAGAGAGAGAAGATAGAAACCAGAGAGAGAGAGAGAAAGAGAGAGAGAGAGGCCCTCCAAAATTGAGTTTTCATCAAATAGATTTCCACATTTAATAAAAAAACAAATCTTTGACGCAAATTATATTTTTATTAAACTTTGCTACTACACATCCCCTATAAATAATATAATATATTGCTTCTGCTTTCATCTCTTTCTCATTTATTGTACGGATAAATTACATCATACTCCCTTAAAATTTATGATAATTACAAATATTTTTATTATTTAAAAAATTATAAATATTTTTTTGAAATTATAAATATCCTAACAAATACTCCATTGTGACAATTTATTATAGAAGGGTATTTGTTAGGCTATTTGTAATTTGAGAGAGATATTTGTAATTTTTCAAACAACGAGAGATATTTGTAAATAAGGGAAACTTCAGGGAGCCCATTGTAATTTACCCTTATTTCAACTCTAACAAAATAAAAATCACATAAGTTCTTTTTCTTCACTTTGTATAAACTCTTTTTACTAAAAAAGAGAAAATAATTAATTATGCTTTCTTTATGAAAATAGCAAATCACATATTCAACTTAAATTTTTATGGAAATAACCTATGTCCTTTTATGTAGATATAATAGGGTTATTTGTGTTTAGACCCTCTATGAAAGTGCAAAATTAGATTTTTCTTTAAAAAAATTTAAAATTACAATTATACCCCCTAAAAAATTCACTGTTTATACCTGATTTCCTTTTGTTTGAATGAAATATGATGACGTTAGCAGAAAGGTTGCATAAAATTTTTAGATTTACCCATCCTTTAACAATCCCATGTAATAATTGGTATTTATAAGGAAAAAAATGTATGATGTTAATCTCACTCCTCATATATTATATATTACATAAATTTATTTTTTTATAAGTATAAAAATATACATGAGAATATTAAATTAGATGCGAAATAAAAAATCAATGTAATTTTTGTTTTGCTAACTTCAATTTTTTTCTTCCAAAACCTAACAGTAGGGAATTAGAAAAAAAATTTACGGATGGAGTGCAAGTATAATTTTAAATTTTTTTGAAAAAAATATAATTTTATATTTTTATAGGGGTTTAAGTGTAATTAATACTATATAATATGATGATAGAAATTTTTATTACTTATTCATATTAAAATCATTTATGTAAAACTATATGCTTATCAGTAGTATATATGTTATTTTGAAGATGCAAAATAGAAATAATAACTTTATTTTGTATATGTTCATATAAATTTTGAGTTTGCAAAAAGATATTACAAGACTGAAAATATGAACAAATTAATTCATAAATTTAAAGGAAGAGGTTACAATATGTGAAAAGGATGGAAGAATGATGATTATCCACTGATTTTTCTTTGAATTTCGATTTAAGGGCTGGAAGCTTGTTTGGACCACTTCATTTTTTCTAAATTTGTGGTAGAAATTACGTGCTATCTTGAAATTTGGTGCTAAGGTTTAATTATTTAATGCCATGAAAGATGTAAAACCTTTGCAGTTGTAATATTTCGTCATGACTGAGAGCATTGAACTTGATTTGTGATGTGTGTATGGACTTCTTGTTTGTTTAGAGTTGCCTTGTTGTCTAATTTGACTGCCTGTCTGACTTGATTTCTTGCGTGATGTTTTGTCTGGCTTGTTGTATGACTTGTTGTTTTCTAGTTTAACTTGATTTGTGTATGAAATTATTGAAAAACATCCATATTTATAGCTGTAGGTTCAAATCTCCTGCCATGATTGCTATACGAGGTGGTTTTCCATGATTTAATTGACATTATTCCTTTAATCAAAAGATGACATCTAAAATTACGAAATCATTGGTATTTGCTGCATTTTTTTTTTTTTTTTGGCCTCAGAATTACTTCTATCGAAGTTGTATTCGCTTAATTAGTCAATCAAAATAAAAAAATAATTTCATACTTCATTTGGGTCCAATCCATTTTAAAAAAGGATAAATTATAATGAGCCTTTTTCAGGTTTGGTATAACTACAAATACTCTCTCATTGTTTGAAAAATTATCAATATTTCCCTAATTTTTACGGTCGTCTAACAAATAATCTAGCTTGTTAGTCTCCGTTAGGTTTTCTTCCATTTTTTGTGGTGAACTCACCAAAATATCTTTGTGGGCCATGAATTATAATTTTTCATTTTTAAAATATTTAAAAAAGTATGGACTAAGTGGATAAGTTTTTTTTTTTTCTTTTTACATTTTTTCAAAAAATTTCATCCACCTTATCTATTTTTTTTTTTAATATAATTCTTTAGTTTTTCCCTAACAAAAGAAAATAATGCAGCAAGGGTAAAATTATCAATTTCAGATCTCCATTCAAGAATTACATAATTTTATTAAATATCATGTGCTTATTCATAATTTTTCAAATAACGTGGGTATCTATAATTATAAAAAAACCTCAATTGAGCTCGTTTTAATATAGCCTAAAAAAAACCTATGAAACCCTAATTTAATATGAACTTTTAACTTAAGATAGCCAATTTATTTGAGTTTCTAATTAAGTAATTCATCACAAAAGTTTCTATGTCAACAATAAATTTTGAAATAGCATACTTGTTATTAATCAATTTATATCCTACACGTATGTATCTTGCAACAATTACTTAATAAAACCACGACCAATCGTAACTCGTAAACCACAACGTTAACTACAATAAAACATTAATAAACGTAAAATGCAATTTCAAAATTATCTATTGTCATTGATTACATTAGAAAAAATATGTTTTCCCCACTATTATTAATTATTATAGTTAAGAAAAAATCATAGTAAATACAAATTAATCACAATTTTATAACTGTCATTAGTCATTATTTTTATAAGTATCAAAACATTAATCGTAGCTAAACCATGAGAAATAATCACAGCTAAAAGTCATGACAGATATTGATTAACCAATGTAAAAATTTGAGTTTTCGAATTGATTTTATTTTACTATGGTTAATAATATTGATTTACTATTGTTCTTAAGTCGTGATAATTTATAGAGTAGGAAAAAAATTAAACTTTTTGTAGCATTATTTAGGTGACATATATTTAAAACTTTATTGCAACCGATTCTTATTGGTGGTGACTTTTGTAAAAATATATCACTTAATAGTTAATACATGTAATTAGCGATAATATTAAAATTGGCAATGAATTTTTGTGTTGTACTAATAGTTTCTCTCTTTTTTCTTTTAGGGTATATTACAAATTTACAACCACCTCCCCTGAGTTTTGGCGTAATTACGAATATCCACTCATTGTTTGAAAAATTACAAATACCCCCCCTGATGTTTGATGAAATTATGTAATCTTTGGATGGGGATATAAAAATATCAACTTTGCCCTTATTGTATTTTAAAAAAAAAAAATAAAATCTTATAAAAATATGAAATGGGATGAATGAAATTTTTTTAAAAATTATAAAAAAAAATTATCCACTTAGTCCATAAAAAATATTTTTTTAAAAAATAAATAAAATTATAAATTTTAATTTATAAGGGTATTTTGGTCAGTTCATCATAAAAAATAAATGAATTGGGCTAATTGTTAGGTGACCGTTAAAATCAAGGGGGTATTTATAAATTTTCAAACAACGAGGGGGTATTCATAATTATACCAAACTTTTGGGGAGGTCGTTGTAATTTACCCTTTCTTTTATATTATGCCTACATTTTATACTTTGAAATGTACAACCCTCGTTAATTACTTCCTAAATTAAAGAAATCTTTACTACCCCTATCCTTGAATTACTTTCTAAATTAAAAATATATGGATAAAAATAAAGTGTTTCCTTGGGTGCTATGCTTTCTTCCAAGTGGAGTCAAGTCAACGAAGTTAATTCCTTATTCCCCTATATATAAATCATCTGAAAAATGTCATTATGTGTACATCTCTATCTGATTTCTGAAGAAGATATTCAGTCAATAATAAAAGACTTTATATAATACATTTAGGGCTTATTTACTTTTTAGGAGTTGATTATGTAAGAATTGATTAAGTTGTGATTATAATCATGATTATTTAATAAAATTCTCAAAATTTGGATCACAATCTTTGCATAATCCTAATTAGTAGTGGGCCGCATGTGTTAGTGACGGGCTTTGACGTTGAAAGTAAACAAAATATAGAAAAGGATTAAATAGGATATCTAACTCAATGCAAAAAAGTAAATGAACCTTTTATCCAAAAATTTATAGGCTTACAACAAGAATCATAATAAAATTAAAGGATAATTACATTTACACCCCCTCATCTATTGCCTTTTACACAAACCACCCCTGCATTTTGAAAAATTACAGAAACCACCCTTAGTAGCCTTTAAAACTCTAAAATACCCCTAGTTGATTAGGTCAACCTTTCAAATAATATTTCAAGGACAGAAATGCCCTTAGAGGTGTTTTTGTAATTATCAAAAGGTAGAAGAGGTGTCAAAGTAATATTTATAAAATTGAGAAATATGATCCCATATAACTTTTTTATTTTTTGTACTAAATTTTAATTTAAACTTAAATTATTTTAGTAATTTTTTTATTGAATCTCTACATAAAATTACATCTTTTAATAATTAAAATATTAAATTATTTAATTAATATAAAACTATCAACTAGTAAAATTATTAAAATTAAAAGATTATTTATCCTCTATTTTTATTTATAAGTAAACTTTACTAAAATTACAAATAATTTATGTATTTTATACAAATCATATTAGAATTTGTAAAATAAATTATTTATTTATAAAAAATATTTTAAATTATTAAAATTATTTATCTTAAAAAAATTTATCCTTTCTTCCCCAACCACGCCGTCATGCCCACCCTAACTCCCATTTTATTAAAATATATTTTTAATAAATAAGTTCATTTATTTTATTAAATTTTAATTATTATATAAAATACATAAATATTTTTTTTTTTATTTTAGTAAAACTTAGTTATAAATAAAAAGAGAGGATAACTAATCTTTTAATTTTAATAATTTTAAATAATTTGTACAAGTGTGATAATTTTTTATTTTAAACTTATAATCTATTAACTAATTTTATTTATATATTACTTGAATAATTTAATATTTTAATTATTAAAAAGTGTAATTTTATATAGAGATTCAATAAAAAATTTAAGTTTAAATTAAAAATTGATATAAAAATAAGAAAAATACATGGGGTCATATTTCTCAATTTTATAAATATTACTTTGACATCCCTTCTACCTTTTGATAATTACACAAACACCCCTAAGGGCATTTCTGTCCTTAAATTATTATTTGAAAGGTTGACCTAGTCAACTAGGGGTATTTTGGGATTTTAAAGGCTACCAGGGGTGATTTCTGTAATTTTTCAAAAGGTAAGGGTGGTTTGTGTAAAAAGACAATACATGAGGGGGTGTAAATGTAATTATCCCTAAAATTAATGGTTAAAAGCAGATACTCCCAATCTTTGGGTCGTTTTGCACTTTGTCTCCTAACCATTTTTTGACAAGTCACCCCCCAACTTTTGTATTTTATAGCACGTAATTTATTTTTTCAGTTTCAAATGAATCTTGAGGAAATATTCTCGTGTGTACCACACACGACTTAGGGCTGTTTTCTCAAAGGATATTTAAGTAATTCACTTTATCTCTTATAAACTAACTAATAAAATAAAAATCCCAAATCCTTTGCCCTAATTTCTTCATACACACAACAACTTGACGAAGGATTGTAGAGCAATGAAAGAGAACTGCTATTGAGGGCGTCGATCAGTGAAAAAAACATCATGGACGGGCTTAAATCCCGGCCGAAGATACGCTACTTGTGATAGATTCCAGGTAAGTGCAATTTCATTGAAGGAAAAACCGACAGAAGTAACATTTTTTTTTTTTTTTTTCCAATTGATGAACTTTTCTTATGATTTTTTTTTTGGTTTTTTTGGAAACTTGGTGTGTAGAAAGTGGGAAGTTGCAGTTCTTTTTCTTGGCTTGATCCTCCAATGTGTGAGCGATCGCGGCAAATTATCCCGAGCCTACTTAGAAGGGCCAATCGTCTTGAAGATGAAGAGAAAAAAAGAAGAAAGAAGAAGAAATGGTTGTGGGGGCCATTGTGTTATAAGCGCTTTTAATTTACTTGTTTTTATGATGTAGTGTTTAAGGTTATGTTGGCAATTTTCAAATTTTGACATTGTCGTATTGATTCCAACTCGATTGTAAAGAATATTGGTCCCACCATGTCCCACAGGTAAAGGAGAAATTGTAGCCTAATGTCCACTGATTTAGTTGAACGTATTGAAGTGTATATAATTGGTCCTTTTATAGTGTATACACCTCAAGATTATTACGTGACTCAACCGCCACAACAAGATGATTGATTTCAATCAACTCCATACATGCCAAATTATATAGAAGCTTATTTTTCAGATGTTGATCATGATCTTGACCTTGGCATTAACCAACCATATGCACCAGGATATAACGTTTACCAATTTCATTTCCATCATTTCGTGCACATCGTGATCATGTGGGGGTCCAATTTTGCAATATCGTTAAAGTCAGTTGCACTTAAATGCCAGCGATGATGAAAATAAACCAAATGAGCCAACACAAACTATGGTGAAGAAATAAGAAGACCTCTACGCCAAACTATCAACGCAATTGTGGGATGTTCGGTCATTCTTAACACTTTTAATTATTCAACAATTGATTGTAATTCTTCTAACTAATAAATTATAAACTTTATCATTGATTATGATTAAAAAATAAATAAACTTATAATTAAATAATTATACATATAGTAATAATAATAAATATATCAGTTTTAAAAAAAAATAAAATAAAATCGGATCGTCGACAGCATCCTGAATTCCCCCTTTTTTCTTTCAAAACAAGACATAAATAGGCCAATATCTTGACAAGGTCCACAACTTAAAATATTTTCATTATATCATTTAAAAAAGATGTATATTATTGTTCTTTATGAGTTTGTATTGTGTAAATGTAGTAGCAGATCTTACGCCCCAAACAGCACCCAAGAAATGAGTAAAAGTCTGAAGATGAAGACTTTAAAGCTTTTTCAAGATCCACCTTTCTTTCTCTAATAACACATTCTCTTTGACTTCAAACCCAACTTTTTTCTCTATTTGTGCTACAGATGCAGAACAATCAAGGATCAGTGTTTCGGGCAAGTCTAGATATTCTATCCTAATCAAGAAGCTGGTGATCATGCTGTACCTCTGTCTGCCCTTCAAAAAACTGACCAAACTCAAAATAAGAGATCTCCTTCCAAGAAATTCTAAGCTCAACGAGTTTGGCCAAATCTAAACTAATTATATAACAAGTATAATGCCTTTTTGTTTGACTAGTGTATAATTGACCAATCACGATTCAACAAAAGTGATCAGTCGCAGTTCAAATATATCATATTTATTATATGATTGGTTTGGTCGGATCAAAATGGATTTGTGTAAGACTTTCTCAATCAAACATGAAACAAGAGCAGCAACATCTCTGTTTTCACTTTCTCTTATTGGCAAAGCAATGACAAAACATGTCTGGTTCAGCAGCTCAACTTCTTAAACCAAAAGAAAAGGTGCAACTACAGAAATCATTAACTCTTGAAATCCCATAACTTCACAGCTCTTGAATCAATGTAACTCATGCATTGGACTACGAATCACAGGGAATAATCATGTGAATATATCAAATGAAATTACGTACATCCTCCAATGTAATGGTACATGTTGTTTATGTACATTTTCACACACTGGACAAAAATCTCATCAGCTTTTTTGCTTCTCTCAAACTTCAACCCAAATTCAAATGAACCCATTTTCAAGATTTGCCAATCAGAATCAAGTGTAAATGGATCATTCTTATTAAACAAGAGCATTGATGTTGACGCTGCAAAAATTCTCGAAATTCACTTGCTGAAAACTCCAAGAAGATTTTGGAAGCGTCAATATCACACCCAACTTTTTCTTGATAAAAAATTAAAGATTCACATGTTTCTTCCCTCTCTTTACAAATTAACCAAGAACCAGAAAAAGTAATTCCAATTCGAAATACGAAATTATTTTTACCTTTTGTTTTCCATTTTTTGGGGCAGATCTCTTTTTCTTATTTTTGGAATTGAAAGTGTAGATAATCTCAATCAAGTTACCTGTTAATCACTCCCCATGGCTTCGGCAACGGAAGCCAGCTTCTGCAGATTCAACTTCACAACAGTATCAGCAAAGAGGCGCGTGTCCTCCTCCGTGTTCCCCTCCGGCACATCCACCACATACGATTCCAGGACGACGGTCACGATCCCGACCTCACGACGCTCCACCTCATGCACGGTGGTCACAGACCTGTAATTCCTCAGCCTGTGGTCCCCGCCGATGATGCTGAAGCCCGTCACGCGCCGCTCGTCGTCCAGTATGTCGAGCCTCTCGGTGCTGGTGGCCGCCGGCAAGCCCGAGATGACGCTGACGTCCCTGAGGTCCCCGACCTTCAAGCTGAAGCCCTCCCTGACGTTGCAGCTCTTGATGAAGTGCTTGTACGTCTGTGGCTTGTCGAACCGGCGCACAATCGACCAGACCTCCTTCGCCGGCGCCTTGACGATTTGCCCCAGTAGGGAAGAGCATTGGCCTGAGTTGAACCGATAGTTGTGGAACTCAGTCACAACGGGCTTTAGATCCTCGAACTCTTCCTGGGTCAACCCTGATGGAAGCGTTAGATGGTGGGCCGTCATCAAGTCCTCCTCCGCCGCAGTCGCCGCCGAATCTTGGTTAGCTTCAACTTTTTCCATGGGAGAGCACAGATGATAGGGGTTTCTACTCTCCTTGTTTTTTTTTAATTTTTAATTTTTTAATTTATTTAGCTTTAATGAGAATGAAAGTGAGAGAAAAGGAAGGGAGTTGAAATTGGGGAAGGAGTGTATTTATTATTGTATTTGGGGGGAGGGGTAAAATGGGAAATAAAGATATGGAGTAATTATTGTAAGTATATATAATTGCAATAATGGAGAAGTGGGTGGGGAACATACAAATATTAAAATACCACTTGTGGTATTTACTATTTAGGCCCCCCACCCCCACCCCCCCCTTTTCTTGGACTTTGGGCTCAACGACTGCCCTCCCACATGCTCAATTCTCTCTCACAATTTTCTAATTTTGTTTATTTATGCTTCATTCAAAATTTGTTTATTTATACGTGGCATTCTTCTATTAATTTTTGGATGAAAAATACTAATGTTAATAAAAAAATTTATATAAATATTTACTTTTATTTTTTTAATATTTTTATATATATTTTATATTTATAAAAGAATAAATATAATATATGTATAGTGAGGTTAACATTATCATATTTTTTTTCTCAATATAGGTACAAAGTATTATATAAGAATGCTAAATGAGGGACAAATTTTGTAATTTTTTTTATAATATCAGTATGTTTGTGCTACTCATAACGAAAGGGAGTTGGGTGTCAAAAGTTGATTTTTTGAAGGGGATGTAAGTGTAAATTTTAAAGTTTATATATTTTTATATTTTTGAAGAGGGTCTAATTGTAATTAATTTTTTTTTAAATACTACAACAAAATTTGTATACATTTTTTGAAATATGAGTTTCGGCTCATTGCATGATAAAATAAGATATATCAAAATTAAAAATTTATATGTAATAAAAGAATAATATAGAGTCGAGAATAGGGATAACAATAGGTCATGCCTGGAGCGATTTAAGACTCGGGCCAACTTGATAAAAATTTAAAAACCCGTCCCAAATGGGGCTGGTTTAGGTCCTACCTAAATTCATTACCGTTCCTAATTAAGAAGGATTTTTTTTTTATTTTGAGAAAAGAATATATAAAAGATCTGTTAAATGCGATTTTTTTGGTGGTACAATGGTATAGATCCATAACTTGCTTATGAAAAGTTCTTTTTCATTTTGTTGGGAGTGGCAAATAGCATGGAGGTAAACGAATCTTATGGTGGAATGAGGGGTAGTTTTGGTCGATTCTGTATGTAAATGCATAATTTTCTCTGATTTTGTAGATCAACTATGTATTACTTTAAAATATGATTCAAGATTTGAAAATTTGATGTTGAAAAGACGTGAAAAATCTTTATGGTTGCATCGTTTCATCATGGCTGAGAGATTTGCTTTGGACTTGAGTTCTTTGAAGTTGCTATGTGTCTTGTGTGTTGCTATATATAACGATTTATTGTGTGGTGGAAATCCCTTTTTTATAGGCGTAATCAAGTCTTAGTAGTTTGAACTCACTTCTGTCGGGTTTGAATACCATAAACTTGGATATGAATCTATTCACTAGCGGGTTGTACTTGAACATATTTTACAATAATTTAGCTAACCCGAAATAAAATGATAATTCTATATCTTGAATCGATATAATAAACCTCAAATTTAGTATGAATACTTATACGAGTTTATCATTTTAATATATTTAAAACTCAATTTTTTTTTAACTTTAATTTTAAATCCAATTATTAATTAATTTATTTTTTAATTTTTTAATTATATTTTATTCCAAAATTTTAATATCAATCCATATGTCGGGTCGCCTTTTGAGAAATAATTATTGCACAAACGCATAACATTTTGCAATGATGAAAAATTCTTTTCATTGCCTTAAGAAAAGTTTGTTTTATGTATCGCCCCTTCTTTTCCTTTCAATTATTAATTTTTTTTTTGCAAAAATAGTGTGATAATTTGAAAATACTTAAATCATATGGTTTGTTATTTCCTTAAGAATGAAGACCAATCGATAAATTGACTAGCAAATAGGATATGGGGTCCACATTGCACCCTTTGATTGTGCAGTTTTATGATTTGATCATATTCCCTTGTTTTTGTGGGCAAATTTTAGCCCAAGCTCTTATCAAATTTGAATTAACGATAATTACATTCTATCTCTTCTGAAATTTGATATAATTATATATAATTTTTTTATGATTTAAAAAATTATATTTAATACATATATAATAAATAAGTTTCACATTAGTTAACATTAATTGAATTTGTTGATATTAAATAAAAAACTAAATAAAAATTGATATTTACCCTTAAATGACTTAAAACTTATTGCAGGTTAAACAATTTTTTTTTGGATTAAACTATTCTTATAACGGTGAAGATATATCCTCACATGCATTAACGCGTGAAGACGTATGACGGGTTAAATGTATTTTTGGTCCCGTAACTTAGATTATCTGGTGTTTTCATCCTTTTAGCTTTTTAGAGTAATATTTTGATCTTGTACTTTTTTTAGTTTCAGTAGTTTAGTCCTCTTTTCTCTAGAGTTTACTTCTACTGGAGAAAAGGGTGAACTCCAACAAAAGAAAAAAAAGAGAAAAAAGAATGAAATTGTAAAAATAAACAATTGCAGAAACAAAATTCAATTCTAGAAAGTTAAAGGACAAACATGCTGGAAAAAACAAGCCAATAAGAATAGTAGCCCCAATTTTAAAAAAGTCACATGACGTGCATATGTATTGTTCCAATGAAGAAAATGATTGAAATCATGAAATTTGAAAACATATATAAGATCAAAATACTACCGTAAAAAAATAAAGAATAAATACGCCAAATTGTCTAAATTACGGAACCCAATGCATTTAACCTTAAAATATTATATGTATTTGAACTTGGCCGCAGGGTCGAGGTCATGAGTCTGACCTTCCTCCTATACTTTGAGGTCCGAGAATAACTTAAAAACACAAAGCTAGGGTCATTGTGGCAGGGACACTTCAATGCTCAAATCAACTAATGGATTTAATAAAAGAGTCTAACAAGATAATAAGAGGTCAATTGTTTTTTTCTTTTTAAGATTGTGTACATTATAAATGAACAACAACTAAAATATTTATAGTTACGGTCCAACAGTATGGATACATGTGTGTAGTGGCGAGGCTAGAAATTTGACTTAACCCTATCAAATTTTAATTAATTAGGTGGTAAATAAATATTATAAAAAATCATTATAATAATCATTACAAACTATATAAATACAATAATATAAGTACACTTTATTCTTAAAAATTATTATTCTGACAACGAGTGGCGGGTTGAAATTTACAAGCAAAAGGAATTTTGATAAGAAATATAATAAGATATTGAGAAAATCACAGATAACAAACTTTTCTTTTTGACTTAGTGAAAACCGTTCGTGTAATTCTTATTAGTGGAGATAGACTAAATGTGAAAATATCGGAAAAATTATTTTTTAAACAAACTAATATAATTTTTTATTTTTATTTTTATTTTTATTAATAGGCAAAACAAGTTTAAAACCTAGGGCTTAATAGGCTAATAGACCTAAGCTAAAGCCAAACCCTATCAACCGTTAGGACTCGACGGGCTTGGCTTGCCCCCGCATGTGGGTATCATCTGATTCGAACACTTGAGATCATCTATGCTTCCCTGAGATGATGATGGACTCGCTCCGTGAGTCATTCCTCTTAGTACTTGGCTCACGAAGTGATGTTTATACCTTTGAACTACTCGAGCCCAAATATTGAACCAGTATATAAAGGCCCATATTAATATTGTATAATTAATTAATATCAATATGATTTGAATAGAAAATTTCTCTGGCGAGGAAAGTATTATGATAAGATTGGAGACAAAATAGTAAAATATGTATAAATTATCTAAAAAATTCCATTATGAATTTAGGATGATGGAATCTTATTCCAAAGAGAAGTGTGGTTGATTTATTAATTAGAGCAGCACGTAGCTTCATTTTCATGCTATTTTGTCATAATTAATTCTCATAATTAAAAATAATTAATTCATTGATTCAATAAAAGCTTTAATATAAATAACGAAGTCGAAATTAGGTAATAAATTGTTACAAATTAATTAATTATCAAACTCGAATCTTATTAGACATGGAGGTTCATATATATATATGATAAAATAAAGAGTAAATTATAATCAACCCTAAAGTTTAGCATAATTACAAATAATCAATCCTTCATTCTTTTAAAAATTATCAAATCCTTCTGATTTTAACAACATCCAACATTAGCCCAATTCGTCAGTCTCTATTAAGTTTTCGTTCATTTTTATGATGAACTGACCAGATATGTCCAAGTGAACTTTAAATTTTAATTTTAATTATTTTGTTAAAATTTTCTGAAAAATTTTTATGTACTTATTTTTTCATAATTTTTCAATTTTCAATTTCTTTAGAAAAAAAACTGTAAAAGTAAAATTGATAAAATTATATTTTTAGTCCCATATAATATGGAATTCAACACTTTTAGTCCTTTATTTTATGAAATTTTCAAACTGTTCTAAAAATTAAGAAAACTCGGTGCAATTGGTCCTCTGCTTCACGGGATTTATAGGATTAAATGTGTTTACTTTTTGTTTTTATTTTGGGACTATTTTAAAAATAACATAAATCCATAGGACTAGATATATTGTTTTTTTTTTTTTTTTTTTTTTCAATTTTAGGTCCATTTTGAAAATCTCATAAAGTAAAAGATTAAAAGTGTTGAACCCCCTCATATGACTAAAAACTATAATTTCCCGGGTAAAGTTGACAATTCTAAATAGACATCAAAAGATTATATAATTTCATCAAACAACATGTGGTATTGATATTTTTTCAAGCAAGAGAATATTTAATTATGACGAATATTTGAAAAGCTCATTGTAATTTATCCTAAAATAACTTATGTCTTTTTGAGAAATATCATAAATACTAAAATGAAAAAGAAAAAAACTGAAAAAATTATTTCAAATTACACAAACACCTGCCCATAAAATTAAAATTTTCCCTCCACTCAAACAAAATTTCCATGCATGGTAGTTGGCCAAGAACGATGCATTGTGTCTAAATTATAACCCTGACCCTAATGTGCTTTCCACCTTTACCTTAGAAATTGCCGCAACACTCATGGTATGTTTCTATTTTAAATTTTTCCAAATTAAAATTAAAACATAACCAAAATATCTAAAACATTTATATATCACAAATTAAATCACATCCAAAAAAAAAAAAAAAAAAAAACACATACCCTGCACGATGCTGCAACACGGATTGAATTTTCCTTTTAAAATCCTATTGCATCTTATATTTCATTTTTATATATACAACGTACGTACATAAATAACATTTTTTACGTAAATAAAATAGATGATGATAAATTTATATATGTGATGTGTATATATTAATTGAAAGGTAAATTACATTTTTGGTCCTGTAACTTTAGGTCGTTAGCACTTTTAGTCCTGTAACTTACTTCATTTACACATTTAGTCCTTTTTTTGACGAATTTAGTCCTCAACATCTCACATTTGGTCCTTTTTTGGCAAATTTAGTCCTGTATTGACAATTTTTGTCCTAACGACTCATAGTTACAGGATCAAAAATGAGATTTATTATAGTTTGAATAGGACCAAAATTGTCAACACAGGACTAAATTTGTCAAAAAAGGACCAAATGTGAGATGCTCAGGACTAAATTCGTCAAAAAAAAGACTAAATGTGTAAATGAAGTAAGTTGCAGGACTAAAAGTTAACGACCTAAAGTTACTGGACCAAAAATGTAATTTTGCCTAATTGAAATAGGAGATGCTATACTTACGTTGATTTTGCAACAGATCATGCAGATAGTGAGCTGTTTCCATAAACTCACACCTTCATTTATTCATGTTTTTCTATATCCACTGGCACCATGTGTGTGAACCAAGTGCAATATCTATATGTGAATATAAACCTAAGTTCATTACAACCTTAGCCCTCTTTTACCCCAGAAAATGTCTCAGTTGGACCTGAGTGGGTGCAAGAAGAGGAAGAGGGGAGAAAGGGTGTTCAAGTTCAAGGTGTTTGGAGAAAGAGGGTACCCGGCGGAGTTCAACGGCTCGACGTTTCAAGAGAATGTGAGAGCCCTTTTGGAGTATGGGCAGGTGGAGAGTGGTGTGTGTGGGGCGATGGCGAGCTGGTCGTTTCAGCTGGAGGTTCGTCGCCATCCATTGCTGCATTTGTTTCTGTTTGTTGTGGAAGAGCCATTGAGCTGTCGCTTGAGCTGCGTTGCAAGCACTGTCAGTACATAGGTAGAGTGAATTTTACTATATATATGTTGATCTTGATGATGCATGTTTGTAGTAGAAATTTGGAGACTTCTTGAGATCATAAATGGGATGGTTCAGACATGAGATGGAATAATTCATTTGATAACGAGGACATGTGTCGTGTATTAGTGTGAGTAACAGAAGATGCCCTTACATTAAATTATGTAAGGAAATTACTTGAACTAACCGAGGTTAATGTTGTGTATTAAGTTCTAGGAAACAATGAACGATGATGTAGATTGGGGTGTTCGCAATCGCTTAAACAGGCGTTTATCAAATTTTTGTTGAAAATAAATTGAAAAGTGTTTTACAATATACTTTTGATCAAACTGTTTAAATTAAATTGATTTAAACTAAAAGCGTATAAGCAGTTTTCTACTAACTTCTGCAGTTTATTGGCAAAATTATAAATACTAAGTTGTTTTCCCAGACCCTCCAACTTCAAATAATTTTCTACTTTTTCACCTTTTGTTTTCAAACACGCCGACTTTTATTATTGTTTAACTTACAATTTTATATACAACTTATTATCACAGAGGCTATTGCAAACACCCCTTGGACAGTGTAATTCTTAGATGGATATATGGACATGTTGTAGTGAGTCGATTCATTCAAGAATGTCGGGTTATAAGAGGGTGAGTTAGGTATGTTTCTGGTATGAAGAGGGGTACGTATGTAATTGATCATTAATTATATGACTAGGTTGACTATGATGTTTTTGATGATTAAAATGTAGCTCAGGCTGGGGGCACCACATGATCTGCAATAAGAAGTACCATTTCTGCTGCCATCCAAGTCTGGTTCAGCTGAATATTGTAAGTCCAATGTGATTGAATTGCAGGGAGAGGGTCACAGCCTGCATGGTGTTTTCCATTCTAATGGCTTTGGTCATTTGCTCTGCATCAATGGGTCTGAATCTGGGTCAGACTTGCCCGGTTACCAGATCATGGAGTTCTGGGATCGTCTCTGCTCCGGATTGGGAGCCAGGTTTGTACATAGGTGGAGAGTGTCAATGGAGATTAGGACATATATACCTTGTAATTAACATTAATTTCGTCTAATGTTGTAGGAAAGTGAGCTTGAAAGATGTTGCAAGGAAGAAAGGCATGGATTTAAGGTTGCTCCATGCAGTAGCATACGGTAAACCATGGTTCGGCCATTGGGACTACACGTTCGGGCGTGGAAGCTATGGAGTAAGCCAAGAAATGTACTTAAATGCTGTAAAAGCCATCCAAAACATTCCCTTAAGCCTGATAGCCCATCAACTTGGATTTCAAAGTTTTCAACAAAACGACATCCAAATTCTATTGCCTAGGTACCAACTCTTGTCGGGGCACTCCTTGATCACCGTAGGTGACCTGTTCCATTTCATGTTGGAGCTCAAATTCCGAATCCCCAAAGAGTGCAGCAGCATTGGTTCTAACTATCCTGGAATCATGTCAGATGCATCATGCAGATGGTCTCCCAAGCGCGTTGAGATGGCCATTCATGTGGTCGTTGAGGCCTTGAAACGAGCTGAGTACCGTTGGGTGTCTAGACAACACGTACGTGATGTTGCACGTGCATACATTGGTGACACGGGCTTGCTGGATTTCGTGCTCAAGTCGTTAGGGAACCACATGGTGGGGAAATACTTTGTGCGTAGGTGCTTGAATCCGGTCACCAAAGTGTTGGAGTATTGCTTGGAGGACGTCTCCCGGCCGTTCCCCAAGCAAGAAGCAGCTTTCCCAATTAGTGAACCAAGATTGAAGCCTCAGCAGACGATCTCTCGGGCACAACTTGTCAAGGACACGTTCTGCGTGTACAAAAACATTCTCGGAAACCATAATCTGATAACCAACACTCGAGTAATAGGTACAATTCCAATGGCTGCAAGAGCCATTCTTGATTCCAAGCACCTCATTAAAGAGTACTATTCTGGCGAGACGTCAAAGAATTATGAAACGAACAAGCAAACCATATACTGCACCGTTATCTTAGCAAACAGTGGGACATCAGCAGGGCCGGACGAGGTATCAACACCATACCATCGTTTCGTGTTGAGAAACAATGCAGCATTCGACGAGCTGAAGTGTGAAGTCGAGAAGACGTTTAGAGAAATATATTTCGGGCTGAGGAACTTCATAGCAGAATCAGTGAGAAACATGAAGTTCAAGGGGTCGGACTTGGTGTTTAAGACGGTTAAACCGGGCAGTAAAATCGTGTTTGAGGGGAAGCAAGAAGGCCCCTACGGTGTAATCTGTGAAGGGCTAATGGCTGTGGACTGCATTTGCGGTGCGAAGGACGACGACGATGGTGAGAGGATGGTGAGCTGTGATGTATGCCAAGTTTGGCAGCACACTCGGTGTGTGCAAGTTCCTGACGGGGATGAAATTCCTAATGTGTTTGTGTGCAGCGCTTGCGAGAAACATATCTTGAGTTTCCGCTCTTTACCGTAGTGTATGTTTCTATGTTGTTATGATCACTTTTGGAGTGGCATTGAAGTATGTACGATGTTTATGTTTAGTTCTTGAATTGTGATTTTTAACGAGAATGCTGTTGATCTAAAGCCTTTTTACATGCATGAATCAGGTATTAAGACACTGACATTATGTATGGATCTGTTCTTGGTCTGTTTCTGAGATGGAGCAAACCCAAATTTTAGTTCTGATTGTGTTTTATCGGATTTCAACCAATAATATGACACATACAATATATATATATATATATATATATATATATATGGTATATAATTTATGTTTAACTCTTTCAATTTTTATCTATTCGTGAGTGGTTTAATGAAAATTATTTAAGAAAATATCAATTTGATACAAATGTTTATTTAATTATTTATTAAGTGTAAGGGATTCTGAGTAACTATTTATTATAGGGTTAAAAGCATTTTTTCCCGTGTATTATTATATTTCTAATGTTCTAAACACTCCAATTTGATAAGAAAAATAGCAAAAATCCCCCAGTGATAAAATAAATATGGCAAGAAACCCCTTACGCAATTTGTGTAGAACACACGCCAAATTTTAATTTAATTTAATTTAATATTTTTAGTTAAACAATTATATTTATACCCCTTGTTATGAACTGCAAATGTTAACAGCTTAAAATCAACGATCATGATTTTATCTATATAAATTAATAAATTTTTATAACAAGACTAAATATTATATATATATATATATATATAATAAATATCACAAAATAAATATATATTTCGTTAAGTGGACGTGCCATATTCTGAGCAACTTTGACGCTAATTTTTTCACTAATTTGCTAAATTTTGTAATTAAGGCAAAATTGTAATTTGTAGTCCTATATGTTACGGGTGGTATTTTAATTATGAAGATGAATTTCAAGAAAAAACACAATTTACCCCATGTGATATAAGAAATAAGCAAAAAACATCACGTGAAAAATAAAAAGGAAGCAAATTACCCCCTATATTTTTTAAAATGAAGCAAATTACACATTATTGAAATTCTTGATAAAGGGAGAATTTGCTTAATTTTCTAAAATATAGGGGGTAATTTGCTATTTTTTTTATAATTTTTTTGTTGCTCATTTAACATATTACACGATGCAAATTGCGTTAATTTCCATAAGATAAAACAAAAGAAAACCAAAAAAAAAAAAAAAAAACTCTATGATTACAAAATTAAAATTAAAAATGCCCCATACTTGACCACCTCATCTTAAACAGGTTCAATGACAGGAAAGAACGATTAATGAAGAAAGCAACATTTTTGTGTGTGTCGTAAATAATGAGAACATCGTTTCCGTCATACATATAATGACATCTTGGTAATAATCACTAATTGCCGCTCCTCTCCAACTTTCCAGCTCACTCCTTTCTCATTGCCATTTCCATCACTTACAAACATTACAGACAAATTCTAACATCACTTACCACATACCGGCTACTTACTTAGTAATGCAATTAAACCACAATAGAATCAATTTAGAAATATGATAAGAATATATAAATGAATTATATTAAAAAATATTCCACTGATTGGTATACAATAAATTAAAATTAATCACCTCAGTTTTTATTGGTTCTCTAATTTTATTTATTTTTAGGTAAGAGCGATGAACCTGCTCAATAACACCTACTATTACAATATACAACAACTCCTACTATGCAGAAGATCGGCAATTGCTATATAGCAGGCAACATCCCATGCACCTAGTAGAGTTTCAACCCATGACCTCTATGATCATGAGGCCTCAACTTTGCTAACTAAATTAGGCCTCATTGGCTACTCCTCCAGTTATTCTCTCTAACTAAACATCAATTTTTTTTTTTATACATTCATTTTCACTTCCACTTTTCTTATGCATCTACTTTTCATCCCATTCAAACGAACCATAAGACATAATTGATGTGATGGTGCTCGTGTCAAAACTTATCACGTAGTTTCTTTTCTTTTTTTTTTTAAATATTTACTACAACTAAAAACTGTAACAAATATTTTGGTTATGGATAAAACCATGAAGAATATTGATTAATCGTACTCAAATTTTAAATTTTTGTATTAATTTTGTCTATCATATTAAATAATATTACTTTACTATATTTGTTAAATTATAATATTTTATAACGTAGGAATTAATCATTTTTATTTTTTTTGTATTATAGGTAGATGTCTTTGTCCTGGTGGCATAGGGTCATTGTTGATAGCGAAGCTAATTAAAATGACATATATAGTTTTTTCACATAATTAAAATTGACCGAAGCCGAATTGATACGTGCTACATATTAGTTTGTACCTCTTGTAAAATTCTGATTGAAAGACAAAAAAGTATCATCATTATGCAATTTTAGTTCTGTAATTTATGGTATTATATTTCTCTTTATAAGTATAAACATATTATTAAGGGATTGCTGAATGAGAGGTAAAATTAAAACTTTATAGGGACTGATATTTTTGGTTCTGCACAAATTAATTTTTTATAATTTAGTCCTGTAATTTAATGGGTATTAGCATTTTTAGTCCTGCACTTAGGGGAGTTGGCGTTTTGAGTTTTGCATGAATTGATTTATATTAGTAAATTACAATTTAATTGGGTCATATGCAGGTCATATTCAATTTTTCTATTAAATTAATAAAAAAAGGGACTAAAATCACTACAATTATAAAATTATAGGACTAAATTACGAAAATTAATTTATAAAATAAAAAGTATCACCTCCTAATTAAGTTACATGACTAAAATTGAAAATTTTCCACAATCTTGAGTTGAGCCAAATTAAAGCCAAGACTAGCAAATAGTCTCTTGGTTTAAAAAAACAAAACAAAATTAGGTTAATTGCATTTTGAACTTTTCTAAGAATTCAAAATTAAGTAAAATATGATACTTTATATGGAGTGTAGCAGTGACAATTGACAAAGTGTTGATATTTTTTTATATTTCAATCCTACAACACTAATTGATGTATTTGAATAAAACATTTTTTTTAAATAGATGTAATATAATTATATTAACCTCACATTATATATCAAAAGTAAAACAACTCAAAAAAACTACTAGTTGTTTCATTCATTAATGACTTCTTTTTATTCAATATTGACCATATATATCATGGACAGTCGATTACACCCTTTACATTATATATATATATATATATATATATATATATATATTATTTTTATCCCTTACAAGTATAAAAGTATTACAAAGGGACTGTTGAATGAGAGGTAAAATTAAAAACTTATATAATTTTTTTTTATTTCAGTTGTTTAAACTATAATGGAAAGAGTATAATTGGAAATAAAGAATTTTCAAAGAGGGTGGAAATGTAATTTAAATTTTTTTTTGGATGAGAATGCAATATGACATTTTTTAAGGGGAGTAAATAAAAATATACAATGTAATCAAAGGGTAGATATTAAGCTCAAAGTCATTAAAAGAGACCTACTTAAATAATTGATCAAAATTTGATCCGACCATATATATATATATATATATATATATATATATATATATATATATATATTGTGAATTATAGATATAACTCGAAATACGTACAAGATACAAGATCATAAATCTAACCAATAATATTTTAGCTTAATAATCACGGTTGAGGTGTTATGAACAAGTTTGATATTATGGGTTCGAGTCTCTTCGAATGTGTTTGCCTCGTTTTTATAAAAGTTTATTATATATAATGTTTCGTAATTAGTTATATTAATCTAGTCGTTGGTTGCTCAATTATTTATTAAAATATTAATATAATCATATAATTATCCTTTTTTTATAAAATAAAAAATTCGTAAAAATCCATTCAAGGTACGATCGTTAACATTCCCCATCCAATCAAAATACAATAAGATCTAAAAACAACGAGAGACAACACAGCAGCCTGGATGGATCAATCCTCGGGGCTTCTCTTCAAGCCATGAAAATTGATGAATTTTGGATCAGCTAACGTGGAAGCTGAAGTGATGAATGGACAGAAGAAATCGCACAGGCAATGCATCCCACAAGAAGGAACGTTGTGGGGACATAAATCACTGTAAGAAAATCCTGCAACTTTGGTATACTGTCCCCTGCGTACTTCTTGATGTCCATTGTCGCCCCAAACGCTGCTCCAGCCCCGTTGCCAGCAGCACTACCATCGCCTGCCATACGCCATGCAACACATTAGCCGTTAACAAGTCTTGATTGTGAGTTCGAGTTCTACGAATATATGCGTATTTAATTTTTACTTTCAATAATATTTATAGTATATTTGTACTTGTTGGTTGATTTAAAAATAATAAATATTGACGTATTGCCGTATTGAATGCTGTGATCATATATGTTGGTTGATTTACAACCATCTATATAAAAAAAATGAGAACACTGAGATAGGTATAAGGCCGTATATATGTACGTATATACGTACCTTGTCTGCGTAGAAATTGAACTTTAGGAAGCCATAGCTTGTAATCAGATGCTTCTTCTTCCGCATGTAGTATACTGCAAATGGGATTTGCAGCAAAGTGTAGCCAATTCCAAATATCGTCACGTAAAACATGTACCTGATCATCGTACGTATATATATCACATACGAATACGTATATTAAATAATAAGTACTTCACTGTGTGTGTGTGTGAAGGAGAGAGAGAGTAGTTGAGGTTGAGGTTGTGTACTTGTAAGAACGGAAATCCTTGTAAGTAAGGACAAAGCCATTGTCGAAGGATTGGTCGTTGGTCTTGAGAACTACAACAGATACGATGAGGGAAAGCAAGGTGAGGATTCTTGCAGTGAGTGCTGTAACTGGGAACTTGGGACCAGCATCATCACCACTACCCTTATCATCATCGTACTCAACTGGCAGAGGCATTTTGATTTCTTACTGCTATATCACAATTCACAATCCTTACGCCTGCAGCCACCTCCTCTATATATATATATATAGTCACGACGCGCTAGTGGAATTTAATAATTCTGTAATTATTTTATGATAATTCTTGGAAATCAATTCACATATATATATATATATTATATATATATATGTAATATTTAATCATGATCTAATTGCTACGGTTAATAATAAATACTTATAGCAAATAATCATTGTTCATGGTCATGCAACGGTTGTTGGCCATGGTTATTGTCATGGTGATTAAAAGGGAAAATTGTTTTTTTTGGTTCCATATAATAGGTTCATTTTTAATTTAGTCCAATTTATTAGATTTTTATCACATTTAGTCCCGTATGTTTTAAAATTAGTCCGAAATCACTTTTTCATCCAATTTTTAATGAAAAATTCACTTTTTCATCCAATTCATGTCACTTTTCCGTTAGAATTTTAACGGAAAAGTGATTTGGAACTAACATAAAGAATTTTTTTAAAACAAATGAGGCTAATATGTGAGAAAAGTCTAACGAATGAGACTAAATGTGAGAAAAACCTAACAAATGGGACTAAATTAAAATTTTGATTAATATATGAGATAAAAAAAATGTGGTTTCCCTGATTAAAACATTTGCGATGGTCAACAGCTGCGGCAAATAATTTTTTAATGGTAGAAAAGTTAATTTTTTGCATTGGTTTTATTTAACTGTGGTTAGTAATAGTTATTTTTCATGATTTTTATGCATAGTCATTAATATGTTGACAATAATAATTTTTTTGTAGTGATGGAACTAATTAAAATAAACATGTGCAGTACTTCTGTCTACTACAAAAAAAAGAAAAAAAGAAAAATGGATTATTCTCTATACTATAAATCACTACGTCTTAAAAGATTATGGCAAATAGATGCAATTTACTATGACCAGATAATCAATGCGAAAACTTAAATTTAACAACAGTTAAGCAACATTTGCTATGGTGTTTTACCTATGGTCAAAACTTGCGTTGTAGCTAATGTTTTAGCATTAAATGTAAAAATATTAGCTAATATATATATATATATATATATATATATATATGTATATACCATCAAACATATTGTAAAAGTCATGTAATAAATTTTGAACTATATAACTTGCTAATTATATTTTACTTATTACAATTAAAATATATTTTTTCAATTATGAAAAAATTAATTAAACTTCACATGCAAAATTGTTAAAAATAAAATCCTTTAATATATATATATACGCAATATAAGAACAACATTGTCCCAATATTTAGTTGTAGGAGGTAAGTATTATATTTATTAATTTATGGAGTAAATAATTGTTATATCGAAAATAATTCAGGGGAGAAAAGTGTATTTAATCCTATATAATAATACATCATTTCAATTTAATAAAATCATTACATTATCATTCAACATTATTTGTACTTTACTTAAAATTTCATTAGTATTAAATTCTTTTCGGCCATCCCAAAATAAATATTTTATTTTTTTTGATTTGTTTGCTTTACAAGTACGACTGAATTTTCAAATACACATGCCACAAGAATTTAGCCTATTTATTTGAAAAATATTGGATAGTTTAAGCAACAAAATGGCAACATACTAAAATTATTTAATTTATTAGGATGGTGAAATTTTGCATTTTGAAAAAAAAAAAAAAAAAAAAAAAGTGGGAATAAATTGGAATTAATTAATGAAATAGGTAATGACTAATTCCGTGGAAGAGACGAACGATTGATGAGCCGGCTGAAATGCAAAATCAACGTATGGCATACGCTAAATGTCGATATTGAAAACGCCATATATAAAAATTACATATTTCCAACTACTTTGGTATTGGCAACTTATTCACACGGGGAAAATGTCATTTTGCTACTCTACTGGTGGAGGTTGAGATCGAGGTTTTATAAATGAGTTCGAGTTCCATTAGATGTGTGGGTATTTGTTTCATTTTATGTGAGTGTTTGTTTTATTTTATATTAATTATTGTTAGTCATATTGATGTATTGATTGTAATTTATTGTTTATTGTTCTTAATACAATGTGATTGGTATTTGGGGCTCACATGAGGGGTAAGGGTTAGATTCCGATCAAATTTGTAATTTTCGACAGTTGTTTTATCCTTAGGCCTTCTTTACTTCAAATGATTGGTCCGGTTATCTCACTTAATACAGCCTAATTTTTCATTTACTTGAATTTAGCGCAGCCCGTGATTCCTCCTCTAGGCCCGGTCTTTTTTCGGATTGTGGGCTGATACAAGTCCGACACAAAGAGCTGGTATTAGCAATGTCTACAAGCCCAGCTGGCTATGATTAAGTTCTTTGATCCAAAATTGTCCCTAACTTTTTATGGTGAATCTCATATTTACCCTTGTATTGAGGAAATAATGGAACATACCTAGCAAAATTATTTAGCTGGTGTAAAAAAATAAATAGGGATAATTATGCTCTCCGATCCTAATATTTGGTGTAATTACACGTAGACCCCTTGTGGTTTGGGAAATTACATCTAACATCCCTAAAGTTTGCTTACGTCTAACAAATTAGTTCCTCCATTAGTCAAAAATTCATTGAATTTGCTGATATTAATAAAAAAAATTGTATTTACCCCCAATTGGCATATTACTGACTTATTGCAGGTTAAATAATTTTTTTAATGATAAAATTACCCACATACGTCTTTATACATCTTAATGCATATGAGAATGTATATTTTCACCGTTATAAGAGTAGTTAAGTTCAAAAAGAATTATTCAAACTACAATAAGTCGGTAATAAGTCAATCAAGAGTAATATAAATTTGCATTCAATTTTTATGTTAGTATTAGCAAATTCAGCGAATTTTGACTAATTGACAGACTTATTTGTTAGACGAAAGAAAACCTCTTGGTGCTACATATAATTTTCTAAATTATGAAGGATCTACTTATAATTATATCAAACCTTAAGGGAGGAAAGTGTATTTATCCATATAAATAAATAAAAATTACTTAGCTATTAGCTGGTGCAATAAGTAAAAAATAGAAGTGTACAGTAAACATATGTTGACATGTTTGGCATATTAAAGGGCATACGTGACATTTCCACACATTATCATAAGGCTCAACATGAGATAGTAAATAAGAATACTACATAATCACAAGTTAATACTAAGTATAACTGTTTGATGTAAACAAAAGATTAAATTATCATTAACTGACTTATCACAATTTCAATCACAATCTAATCTATCCAAACCTAATCAACTCCAACAAAGTAAAGGAGGCCTTAATGTATTATTTTTTAAGTTACAAGACTTTCCAACAATTATAATTTATAATTATAGAAATATATATATTATAAATTAATTAAACTTAAGCCCTTAATCTTCTACAGATTTTACAATTTAACTGTTGAAATTAATGAGATCCTACGACTTTTATACAAAAAATTAATAAAATAAAAGTCACTTTTCAAATTTAAATATTTATATGTACATAAGTATTAACGAATTATAATAATGATATATTATTAACTAATTTAAATTATTATTAGCTTAAATATATTTAAATCAATTCTATTATCTACTATAAATAAATTTAAATTTCCATATAAGTAGTTTAATACAAAATTTAATACTTTCTTTTAGCTTTTTTAATAAATTCTTTTAATTATTTTGTAAGTTTGAAAAATATAAATTGATTTTTTTAATTAAAAAAACGCGGTTGCCCAGAATGAAGGGCGACGCCCTCTGCAATAGGAGACCGAGGAAGGCCGTGGAGGGGTTTGTTAGGTTGGGCGGTGGAGGAAGGTGCTTGCGGAGGGTAGAGCAGTTATTATTTTTAAATTTATTTTTTAAAATAATAATTTTATTTTTATTGTAATTTCAAATTATACATATAATATATATTTTAAAATTGGTTAAATATAAGCCCTTTATTTTTTATAGGTCTAACATTTGAGATGAATTGATTTGAAATTGGTATTGCAGGGGACTTGGATCTAACTGTTATGCCCTTATTTATTATATATTTTTTATTTTAATGACCATTAGATTTTTTTTTTTAAGTGTATAAGAGCTGTCGACTTAATCAATATTAAAATAGGTAATCAAAAAGTAAATTAGATTGGCTGTTCTGTAATCTACTTTCTAAACACATGGGGACTTTTAACTAAATTTTTAAAATGGGGAAGTTTTATGCAATTTGGCCATTTAATTTTGAGTCATATTACATCTTTTACTTCATGTAACGTATACATGTCATTTGCATAAATGATTTTTTAAAAATAAAATAAAAGATTAATTACATTTAAACTCCTTCTGAAAATATTAAATTACACTTTTTTTAGAAAAAAAAATTAAAATTATATTTAAGCCTCATCTAAAAATTCTCTATTTACCACTAACCTTTTCGGCTAGAACTTGGATGAAATATGCTGATATCAAGAGAGGAGGGAAAAATAGAGACATAAAATTTTAATTTTATCCTCATGCAACATTCCTCTAATAATATTTTAATTTTATACTTTCAGATATAAATGTAATATATATAAGACGAAATCATACTTTTGGTCCCACGATATGGCCATTTTCACTTTTGGTCTCCCATGAGGTCAACACTTCTAGTCTCAAAATTATAAAATTTTGATACTATTGGTTCTGCGCTGTTAAATGTTAATGAAAATGACACGTGTTGAGTCATCTGACGATAGTGCGTGGTTGTTGACTTGATCAATAAATGTTCACATTTATTTTTCCCATTTATATTTTTCAAACAAGACTAAAAAATCTCTATGTTTTAAAAATAGACTAAAAACCGCCTGTATTTTAAACTAAATCCCTTTTTATACTCAGTTTGACGAAAGTACTTTTCCTGATCTTAATTATAAAATCACCCTCCTTTATTATTTAGAGATTGTTTCTTTTGTATATTTCTCCCTCTTAAAAAAACAAATAATTATTTTCTTCAATATATTTATTTAAATATTAAAATACCAAATATGTATATCAATATTTCAATTTTTTTTATAATTTTAATTGAAAAATGAAATTAAACATCTACATAAAAATTAAACAGATTTTGAACGCATGGCGACCGTACGTAGAATGGTGTATATATAAAAATCAATATGAAAAAGGATTTGCAACAGAAAATTCGATCCGCATTTTCTCTCTATCCAGATGTTCCTATGGTTTTTATATTTCCATCCCTCCTAAGTTTTTCCATATCTTTATTCCAATTCACAGAAATTCTGCAGTTCCATGTACAACAAGTTTCTGAATCAGCGTGGAAGAGCGGGTGGTGAATAAACAGAAGAAACCAGACAGGCAACGCATCCAACAAGAAGGAATGTTGTCGGGAAATAAAGCAGTGTAAGAAAATCCTTAAACTTTGTAATGTCGTCGTCCTCTGCGTGCTTGTTTTTGTCCTTTGTCACCCCAAACACTTCTCCAACTTCTGTTGCTAGCTGCCCTATCATCGTTGCCGATCCCCCACGAAACAAATTGTTTATGTCCACTGTCGCCCCAAACGCTGCTCCAACTCCCGTTGCTACCCCCACTATCATCGCCTGCGCCATTTCCCACGCACAACAAATTGTTTAACTCATCTTTTCTTTTAATTTTGTGTTCGGAATAAATGCAAGCAATCCCTTGTGATATGAAGTATATGTGTGAAGCACCCGTTATAAAAAATAATGGGCAATCTACCTACCCGTGTTATGAAAAATAGGTAAATAACCCTTTATGAAAAATAAAATAGCAATTCACCCGCCCTATATTTTAAAAAATGTAGCAATTTATCTTCCTATGTTTTTAAATTTTAAGCAATTTACCTCCTTAAGCAGCGAGGTAAATTACTTTTTATTTTTCATAGGGAATAATTTGCTCATTTCCAATATCACATTAGGTAAATTGCTATTCACCCTTATAAAAAACCATAGCAGGACGGGATGCTGCCTTCCTAATTGAAGCCAGTATGAGAATCCAGAGGCAGCAGCAATCGAAGCTAAGAGGTCAGATTAAGAACGTTGGGTTCTGGTTATTTGGCTCCTTTCTGATAAATGAAAGATCGGAGTAAGAACAAAGAGAATGTGAGGATTTTTGTTTTTTCAACTCCATTATTTTTAACATCCAGTTTGACTGTCGGCCCAAATTTGTAAAAATTTATAAATATTAGGAATCAAAATCGTAGTCCATGATCGTTAGTGACCAAAACCAAATAAGTGGCTATATATAAGGAGTGTAATTAATATAATTTTTTTTTGCTCGGATCAAGTTTGACTGAACTAAACCAATCACATGAGATTGGTCACCTTTTATTAAACTACACACCAATCACGCGGTAAGTGTGTTGCATTTGTCATATAATTGATTCAGGTTCGACCAAATTAGGTCCGAACTAGAATTTCCTGTGTAATTAATGCTTACCCACTTTAAATTAATTGACGGGACAAAATTGCCCCTCATGTTGCCAATAATTATGCCATGTAAAGCTTAATTGAATTTAAAATGTAAAATGTATATATACAATATAAGGACAATCATGTCCAAATTTTAATTAATGTGGGACATAAGTACTAGAAGAATGAATGCTAATTGCTAACTCAAGAACAGGTGAGTAAGCAAACTGTATTTAACCCAAAGAAAAATTATCAACTATTCATATCTTCTTAAATATGCATTAGAATTTAAACATATTAATGTAACAAACTATTAAAAGAAACGAAAAAAAAAACACATTGGCCTACGTACATATGTACCTTGTCCGCGTAGAGATTGAAGTTTAGGAAGGCAGAGGTTTTCATGAGATGCTGCTTCTTTCCCATGTAATAATATACTGCAAATGAGATTTGCAGCAAAGTGTACCCAATTCCAAATACCGTCACATAAAACATGTACCTGATCATCCCATACGTATACATACATTAAATAATATGTATAATTACATTCTCATTTCTTAAGATTTGTTGTAATTACACATGGATTTTCTATGATTTGAAAAACTGCATCTAGCACCCTTGAGGTCTGCATTGTCTAACAAATAAGTCCCTCTGTTTGTCAAAATTTATTGAGTTTGTTGATATTAACAAAAAAAAAAAAAAAAATTGAATGAAAATCAATATTTACTCTGGATTAATTTATTATTGACTTATAATTGCAGGTCCGATAATTATTTTCACACTAAACTACCTTTATAATAATGAAAATATACCTTCTCACATACATTAACGCGTGAAGACGTATGAGGGTAATTTGATCATAAAAGATCTATTTGACTCGCAATGAGTCAGAAATAAGTCAATCGGGGTTACATATAAATTTTTTTATTTTCTTTTTAATATCACAAATTCGGTGAATTTTAACTAACGGAGGAACTTATTTTTAGATGGAAACAAAAATCAGTGGTGCTAGACGTAATTTTTCAAATCACATGGAGTCTACGTGTAATTACACGAATATCATAGGATGGGAGTATAATTATTCCTAAACAACAAGTACTTCATTGTGTGTGTGTGAAAGAGAGAGAGAGAGAGAGAGAGTTGAGGTAGTACTGGTAAGAACGGAAGTCACGGTAAGTAAAGAGGAAGCCTTCAGCAGTGGTGGTGTGGATGGTGGTGAGAACAACAACAGATACGATGAGAGAAACCAATGTGACGACTCTTGCTGTCACTGCTGCTGTAACTGGAAACTGGGAACCATTATCACCATCATCATCGTACTGATCAGCCATTCTTGTCTTAAATTCTTGGGCTATCATCACAATTATGCTTATGCATTTGCTCCTCTACCTCTATATATTTGCTAGTGTTGTGGGGTTTTCTTCTTTTTCTAATTATGAATCTTCTTAATTATAGGAACAGCAAAAAATAGTGATACTAAATATAATTTTTTAAATATAAAAAAAATTTACGAATAATTAAATCAAATATACGAGAAAATTAAAGCGTTGTAATCATTTCTAAAATACATATAATATGATTGCAGCATATTATAATTCTGCAGTGAACTGTTGCATCAAATTATTATATTATCATTCAACGTAGTTTTGCCATCCCAAATGAATACTTTATTTTATTTTATTTTACTCATTGTTGGAAGATACAGAGAATTGATCGGCCGGCTGGAGTGGGAAATTATGTCCATATTGAAAAGGTCATACGGAAAAAATAGGGTTAAATGTAATTTATTCCTTATGATATGTGAAATAAGCAAATAAATTTTTATGTAAATTTTTTTAATAAATTACCACCACGTGTTTCCAAAAAATGAAGTAATTTACTCTCATATCAATGGTTTATATAGGGAGGGTGATTTGCTATTTTATTTTTCACAGGGAATTTTACGTTCGTTTCTCATATCACAGAGGGATAAATTGCATTTTTTCCTAAAATAATATAAGATAAATTATATTGGATTCTCTTGAGATTTGTTATAATTACGAATATAATTTTATTTTTTAAAAAACAAAAATATCTTCTTGAAATTACAAATACTTTAACAATCTCGCCTGACAGCTCATTATATAGAGTATTTATAATTTTTATGGGTGTTGTCAGCATCATCTGTGTACCATATTCCAATTGCAAAGGATTTAGTGGCGTAATTGGAAAAATAACTTTAATTTGTATGGAATATAAATGAGTATAAGAATTGTAATTAATTGGTTTATCGAGTTGTTTAATAATTATATAATTACCACATTTATTTAAAAAAAAAAAAATAACGGCTTCATTCATTGTGATCGGACCGATGTCTTTGTCCATTTGCCCAAGGGTCATTGTTGATCGCACAGCAAATTAGAAAATGACATACATAGTTTTTCACATAATTAAATCGACCAAATATAAATTGACACGTGTTACACATTAGTTTATATCTCTTGTAAAACTCTGATTGAAAAAGGGAAAAAAAAAAAAAAAGAAAAATCATAACTCAGAGAATGGGTTTCCTGAATCTATGGATGACAACGGAATGAGTTTGTTCGGACCCGAGATCCACCTTAATAAGAAAAACAGTGTCCTGCCCTTATTTTGGCTTGAATTTTAATTTTGTATAAAATAATATTCATAAATTTCATGTAGGTATTTACATATTAAAAAGTTAAATTAGACAATAGAAATAATACATTCAATTAATTTTTTATTTAGGGACTTAATTTAATATAATTTTTTTATTTAAAATGAATTATATAATACGAAGAATACATTAATCTCGTTTTTTATTTTTTGCATTTCTTTTGTAGAGTTGAATATATGTAGAATTGTTCAAGGATTTACACTTTATATATACCATAATTTTCTATTAACTAGTATTATACATAAGTACATAAATAATAAAAAAATATTAGGAAAAAAAAATGGGGCGGATTTGAAATAAAACCTGAAACTTGCCCCCGGCTCGATTGAGTTCCAAATCATTGGAACCAAACCCACCCTAGATCCACCAAGAACTGTACCAGGTCGGGAGTAGAGGTGTTCGGCGACCACTTGGCCCGAAGATGACTCGATTTTATCAATAGCTATGGGGTTCAGATCGAGATCGATTTTTCATGTTATACTGGAAATTGTGGCGTAAACAACATGGTGATGGAAGGTGTACAGCACACGACTACCATCACCATAAAAAAATAAAAAAAATAAAAAAATTTGAGTTTTCGCTACATTATAAATGACCACGACTTAAAAATCGTGGTAAATCAATACTATTAAACACAGTTGAACAAAATCAAAGTAAAAACTTAAACTTTTATTATATTAATCAATATTCACCATGATTTTTAGTCATATAGCCAGAACATTTGACATGATTTTGGTCATGGCTAATGCGTTGAATACACTTGCAGAAACAACGATTAATGATTGTTATGAAGCTATAATTAATTTATATTTACTATAATTTTTTTTAATTATAATAATTAATCATAGTAAAAAGTTATATTTTTTCAAATGGATCCGCGTACATGAGGAATTTCGTCAAGCCTTATAGAGTTGTCGTATACCCAATGTTGGACATATTGCAAAGGGTTAGAAGGCAACTTGGAACTAGAGCACAATGAATGTTGAGTAGTTTTTGTACATATGCATGTTTTCTCATAAATAAAACTCAACCTACTTTCCACCAAAAAAATAAAATAAAATAAAATAAAATTGTGTCCTGCGAGTATATCCTTTTACAATTTTGATTCAATTATTTTTTTACCTCACTGCACTGCATCCCATAACTCCAAAAAAATTATGATTTAATTAGTCAAAAGTCTTAGTTTCATTAAATTTCTGAAGAAAACATCAACAACGTCCCTCAAAACTTAACAGAGCTCAAGCCATACACGTGATATCTCCATCAGCAATTTAACGAAGTTAAGATTTGGAACTAAAATTATAAAAAAAAAAAAAATTGAGTTATAAGGTGCGATATGACGAGTTAAAAAATAATAAATAAAAAAAAAACTAATTTATAGTACGTAAAATACGATTTTACATTCAAACCAACTTCCACCATGTTTTTATCATAAATTCATCAAGTGAACACCATCATTAACATTCCCAAACCAAGATCTAAAACAACAGTGAAAATACAGCTTGGATTTACCAATCCTCAAGACTTATCTTCAAGCCATGAAAATTTATTTTCCTTTTATTATGAGTTAAGTGCAACAAACCCCCTTATAATCTTTAAAAAAAAAAAAAAAAGAAGTAAAACCCCTGAACTTACAAGAAATTGTGACATACACCCTGATGTAGGAGACAATGAACTTCTTTTCAAACAAATTCAATAGGACGTTGCTCTTTCATTTTTTCTTTCAAGAGGGTTTTTTATCTATAAATTTTTTTTATGGAGGAGTAAAATGCAATTAACCCTATTTTGTCGGTACCAATCAGCGTGGAAGAGCGAACGATGAATGGACAGAAGAAAGACCACAAGCAATGCACCCAACAAGAAGGAATGCTGAGGGTATATAAACCACTGTAAGAAAATCCTGCAACTTTGGTAAGTTGTCGCCGAGGTACTTCTTGATGTCCATTGTCGCCCCAAACGCTGCTCCAGCGCTTAATCCTAGCAGCACTATCATTAGCTGCCATTCACCGCGCGAGAGATCAGTCGTCATAGTTTGACTACTGTTAATTATTATGGTTAAAAGTAAAAAACAATAAAAAAATAGTAATTAGCCATAGTTGCATGCATGTGCAACAGCTTCTAATCATTGTTTCTGCAGGCGGGACTCAAAACATTAGCCATGACAAATATGATTAGTCGAAATTAGAACTTATATTTATATTTCTAACAAAATATTGTTTATGATGTCGGCACTCATCCCACATCGATTACAAACGAGTAGCTTTTCAGTCCCCAAGATGCGCATTTTCAAGAATAAAACTATAAAACTCATAAAGTTAGAGCATATAGTATTTGATATTACATGCATGGCATCGACCACACTGTATGCTGCATTATCTGACATTATTTTTTACATGGTTCTTTATCGTTTTTCACTATTGTAACTTTATTGTGTATGTGCACACGCATCAAGCATGCAATAATATATTCGCAAACGCACATTAATAAGAAGATAAAATAAAATTACTATAAAAAATAATTATTCCTACAATATAAATCGCTACAGTATGAAACTGTAGTATATCAATATTAGCTTCGATAGTCAGATAAAATCAATGTAAAAACTTAAGTTTTAGCCACGTTTATTAACATATGCTATATTTTACCTATGGCCAAATATTTGCCACAATTTTTACCTATGGCAAATAGTTTGGCCTTATTGGTATAAACAATGGCTAATAGCCGTTGCACACCCGTAGTCAAAATAGTTTCCAGCATAATTTTTTATTTTTAACCATACAAATTAACTATAGATAAAAATTATATTTCTTGTAGTGAATACTTATGTAAGAAAAAAACAAAACATATGATTAAACAAGAGAATAGTGAGATAGATAGACGTACCTTGTCGGCATAGAAAGAGAGGTGTAGGAAGGCAGAATTGGGTAAGAGATGTTTCCTTGCGCATGTAGTATGCTGCAAATGGAATTTGCAGCACACTGTACCCAATTCCAATTATCGTCACATAAAACATGAACCTATCACAACAATTAAACAATCACTTTGATTTAAAACTTGAATCAACATATATATAAACCTGTGTGTTTGAGAGAGAGAGAGAGAGAGAGGGAGTTACTTGTAAGAACGGAAATCATGGTAAGAAACGCGGTAGTCGTCGATGGTGACGGTGTTGGTCTCGAGCACTACAGCTGATACGATGAGGGAAACCAATGTGATGACTCTTGCTCCCAGAACTGTGACTGGAAACTTGGAACCATAGCCTCTACCCTCATCAATATCGTACTGATGATGATGATCTGGATGAGCCATTTTTCTCTATTATTTCTTACTAAATATTTCTGCACCTGCCCACCTATGATCACAATGCTTATATATGCTTCCACCCTCTCTCTCTCTCTCTATATATATATATATAGAGATGGAGAGAGAGAGAGTCGTCTAGTCTGGCTGTGGGAATTTAACAATTATGAAAAATTCTTCCAGGTTGGATGACCTAGCTATACAAAACTCATTAATCATATGTATATCACCTAGGCTGATCCAAATAAACAATAGGCGTTTGATTGCAGTTTTATCTATAAACTGTTGTACCATATATACAATAATATGACCACTTTTCCATGTTCATGATATTAAGGTGTTTGATAGATTTAAACATACGTCTATGCGTTAGATTTTGATTCTTGTCAATATACAGTAGATCAGCTATGAGGGTTCAGGTCGCACAGTACATGTTGTAGACGCAATTCTTCTTGATGAATCTACGTCTTAATTCCCATATGGCTTGCCTTGATTTAGCAATGAGGACTACCTAATGGTGTTGAGAATTTACACAAATATTCTCCATTAATTCTTTTATTAATTCGATCCATCCTCACCCAACTTCATCCTTGATCTGGAGGCACTCATGATGAACGCTCTCGTTTCTAGATTAATGGTCACGTGAGATTATACCGGTTGGGATATCCATATTACACTATATACTCCACCATACTTTTGGTCCAACTTTTAATACTCCATACTTTGTTACAACCTTAAGTTTTCCTATCATACAACTTTACTTATTTAAGCATCAGAGCGTAATAATTTGAGTCTTCTTGGTGATGTACTCAAACGTTGCAGGATACGCTACCAAATTTTCAACTTAAATATGTTCGAAGCAATTTATATTTGGTTTAGACCTTAAGTGGACTTTCCTAATTTAAACGCACGTCAAAATGATGTGAAATTTGCTAAAAATTAGTTAATTAATTTAGTGGAATTAAAAAAAAAATTGCATAATTTGAAGTTGACAGATGGTACAATTCAATTTGGGTGACGAAAAATATTTAAGAAATGGCAAAATTACATCTTCGATCCTATAAATATAGGCCGTTATTTAGTTTTTTTTCTTTGTGATGAATTTATTTCTGAACATCCCGTGTATGGTTCTTTGTGGAAAAATTTAGTTATGTGTTGATAATTTTGGTCGTACCAACTTATAATTATAGGAAAAAAATTGAGATCTATTTCAATATGATGAGAGGGACTAAAATTATCAACACAAAATAAAAAAAAAAAAATCAACACAAAACTTAATTTGCTAAAAAAGTAAAAGAATCAAATGTAAAATATTCAAAATTAAATTCGTCGAAAGAAAACGAAATGTGTAATTAGAATCGATCAGCAGGCTAAAGTGGGAAATCAACGTACGACATATGCAAATTATGTCTACATTGAAAAGGTCGTATGCAAAAACTTTGGTATTTTCAATATTGTCATCTATTTCTATAGTTTCACTGCCTTCCAATTGTGATGGACTTAGTTGGCGTAATTTTATTTTATTTAACTCTTGGGAATATTCCAAATTAATCAAATAAAAAAAAATAAAATAATTTAACATTAAATCTCTAACTATATATGTTAAAATTTGGAAAAGATAATTTACTATAAATTGTGTCCTAATCATTGAGATAATTTTTCAGTCATCGTACCCACAACGTATTGTATTGTCTTTTTTTTAGTCTTTATGATAGTTTCAACGTAGTGCATTGTTGGACCCTATATTTGTTTTACATGCAAATGGGATAAATGTATTTTAGTCCTCAAACCTATATGATTTTGATCCACAAGAATTTTGTAATTGCAATTTTAGAAATCAAAATTTGATTTTCTTGCAATTTTCATCCTTAAGTTAAGCCTACCGTTAAAGTTAACGAAAGAAAATAAAATTGGTTGAAAGGGGAAAAATTAGACTTTCTCATTCTCTCAAATATTTCCCCCACACCAACACTCTCTTCTCTTACACTCCGCCACCGGTTCGCTGTTGTCACAGCTCCATTCGCCACTGTTTGACGGCGGGAGGCGGGAGGGGAAGTGGCAACAACGGGAGGCTGGGGAGGGGAAGGGGCGACGGAAAGGGGAGGAGAGGGGCACGACGGTGGGAAGTGGGGGACGGGATGGGCACCGGCGGCGGCGGCACCTACGGAGAAAGGGATATTGGGCTATATAAATATATATAATATTATATAATATATATAATATATTATCTATATATATTTCAAATATGTATTTTAAAATTTGTATATAAATTATATGTGTAAATTAAATCTGGACGATTGATTTTTGAAGATAAGATATCAACCGTTAGTTTATATAAGATTTATATAATTCGTAAATTATTACAAATGTAATATTAACCTATAATTTGTGTTAGATAAGATCCAATGATTATAAAAAAAATACAAAAAATATTTTTTTACGTTACACATATTGTAGGTTTTGCCTACATAAAATAGATTGTTGATAATTTTTTGCTAAGATTATTTAAAAAAAATTGTTTGTTTAAATTTATTTTTCTAGTTTATATTCTTTTGAAGCTTGGGAAAAAATAGGAAAAATGGGTGCATTGGATTAGAATTTGAAAAACACCACAAAATGGAAAAAAAAATAATATTTTTTTCATTTTAAACAGAATTTCCATTAACTTTAACGGTAGAGTTAACGGAAAGACTAAAAGTGCCAAAAAATTAAAGTTTGAGGATCAAAATTGTAATTTCAAGGACTGAAACTGCATAAGTGACTATGTTTGGGGACCAAAATCACAATTAACCCACATGCAAATATATAAAATACATATGTATGGTCTATGTTGAGGAAATTTTACATATTGGCCCCCAAACTTTTGCATTAATGTGAAAAGGCCCTCTATTTTTTGCTTATGGCCAAAATTATTGTATCTTAATTTTGCATGGTAATCCTTGTCCAAATTCGATGGTTAAAATCTTTTATTAAATAAATAAATAAGAGAATGCTCGTGCCAACAATGTATATATGTAAATTGGGATAGAAAATTCAATCCGCACCTCGAGAAAAAGAGGGAAAAAAAGACAATATATACATATATATAAATAATAACGTAGATGTTAGTAATCTGAAGAAAATCTAATAAATACAAAATTTGAAAATCAGTTCACAGTTGCGCATGATGTCGTCAAAGTATGTAGAGGGTGCGGACTTAAACAAGTATCCATAAAATATTTATATGAACTATTTATAAAATTTTCAAGAATACTTTTAAAATTAGATTAAAATAGAGTGAAAAAGAAATATATATATATATACTGGTCCTTGTAATCTCATAGATCCGACCATTCTCTACCAGAATTCTGATTTATTCTCAAAGAGGCGAAGAAATAGATACTTTTAATTTTCAGGGTTCTTACGTGCTAACGATTCCAAGAGAATCGACTCAGTGTTCACTCTTTTTCTATGTCTATATTCTGACCAAAGAAGGGCATATCATAAAAAGAGGAGGATTAGCCACCTTCGGTGTACAAAGGTCTGGTAGGATTAGAGATTGAATACCCAAAGAATGAGAAAGCTTGCACGGAATAGGACCAACTTAAAGGGCAGGCCTTGTTATTTAGTTGGGGTGCGGCTATGCCGTGTTCTCGGTGTATGCGCGAAGTATATATATATATATAGAAAGAGAGAGAGAGAGAAAAGGGGAAATAGTATTTTTAGTCTCATAAGTCAGACCCATGTCACTTTTGATTTCATTCATTGCGGAATTAGCACTTTTAGTCCCATAACTTACAAAATTAGCATTTTTGGTCCTCATATGAAGGTCCCAAATTGGAAAACAAACCAATTTTCTTTCCAACCAAAAATATTCAACTATTACATGCTAGACACGTGTACTACACCGTTAAATTGTAGACAAAAAGTAAATAAAGACCAAAAGTGCTAATTTTTATAAGTCATGGACTAAAAATGTTAATCCCATAATAAATTGGATCAAAAGTAACACGAGCCTAACTAATGGGATCAAAAATACTATTTTCCCGTAGAAAAGTGTAGAAATTAATGAGAAACACAACAAATGAATGCTCTAATTGTATGTGAAACAATTTTTCTTTGTTAAGATTAGTGAAGACAAGGGCAGGACATCATTGTATCAAACAATCAAAAGAACAAAAGAGCAGCATCACTTGTCTTTCCAACTAATGAACTCATGTCATAACGAGGTCTGGAGATTATGGTTGTGGCCACTGGCCAGATAGGAAGACCTTGTTTGGATGGTTTTTTCGTCCACTTCAGTTGGGACAAAACAGTAATGCTCCATCTCCATCTCCATCTATGATTTTCCCGAACATTAGAGGCCCCCAAACACACACACACACACACGAGATCTCAAAGAGTAGAGACTGCTCACTCGTGGAGAGAATAAAACGGTTTGTGCTTGGTGAAAATCTTCTATCACACATTAGTGTATCATAGACACGTGTTCAATCGGAAATTTAATTAAAAATAGGGATAACTACATTGTCTTTCACCTTAAGTTTGGTGGCTCTTGTATTTTGTAAACTTACATCCAATACCCCTGATGTTAGTTTCTGTCTAACAAATATATTACTGTTAGTCAAAATTCATCAAATTTGCTGATTTTAGCAGAAAAAATTGAATGAAATTTTATATTTATTCCGGTTGACTTACTACTCATTTATTGCAGGCCAAACAAATCTTTCAAACCAAAATACACTTATATGGATGAAGATATATCTTCTCATATGCATAAAGACGTACAATAATAGTTTAGTACAAAAAAAATTGTTCAATCTGCAATATATCAATAATAAATCAATCACGAATAAATAAAGATTTTCGTTTAACATTTTTACTAATATCAACAAATTAGATGAATTTTAGCAGAAGAATTTATTTGTTAGGTAGGAACAAAGGTTACAAGTACTACATATAATTTCTCAAATCACAAGAAATCTATGTATAACTATACCAAATCAAAGAGAATGACAGTATAATTATCACCTAAAAAATATAATTAAATTAAGCTGTAATTTGAAAACAGAGTTCGGACCTAATTGGCGTGACACTAAAGAGGGATACTATACATGTCAATTCTTCCTTTTTCTTCTTCTTTCAGACCGATGTTGACAAATACCTGTATGCAAGCTATGTTAACCACGTCTACGGAACTTCACATCATTTCGAAATTGATCCATTTTTAACGGCATTCTAGCCGAAAACGTAAGAATTATACCAAAGCCTTATTCACTATAAATGTTTCTATCCAATACAGGCCTGATGTATCATTCGATAACACGATATTCGTAACATAAACTTTCAGATGTATGAGCTGTGCCAATGAACGAATAATGTACCGTATTCACAACCATAGTTATGCCACAAAACAATAAGTGCTCATAAAAAATGCGAATACCAAGTGATGCTCCGGTAGCTGATTATCAGCTAAGCCAAACAAATAGTCTCTATTTTATTTCAGTCGAGAAAGCAGTTCCCTGACAGCAAAAAGGGTTGAATCAAAACTTTGTACTACCGTCACGTAGTTATAAGTTGTTCAAGAGAAAAATAGGGATGGAATCATGAACCTTAACCCAGGATGTCTCGGGCGAAAGATAAGCCAACAGGGTAAGACCGGTGGATTCTCATTTTTGTAGATGCCACCTTTCCAGCAGAAATATTAGCAACATCTTTTTCGTCTGTAATTGAAGTTGTTTTCTTTATGGTATTTGATTCATCTGCTCCAACAATGAACTGAAGCCCCTGGAAATTGGTACATTTGTGCATGTTATCAACTGGAGAAATTGCGAACACTGTAGAAGAGGAAATATGATTCAACAACTCGCCTTTGCCCTCTCTCCTTCTGGAACTGCAGTTGAATGGTCTATTAGCTTAGCCCCAACGTCCTGTCAAATCACAGTCGATTCTTCAGCAATAGAATATAGAGATGTTATTATAAACAAGAAAAGAACAGCTAGTCTGTCACTGATGGAAAAAAGAAATTGAAGACAGCTAAGTTTGATATCTACATAGAGTCTCATAAATCAACCTAAACTTCTTTGCATGGTCTAACCTTGTAAAAAAATCATCAAGCATGTTCAATAAATAAGCAAAATATAAGTGGAAACAGACTCCAGATCAGAGTCAACTCAACGGTGCACATCACATCCCAGAAACCAGAAACCCTTTCCGGCCCGAGTCCAAGTGTATTGAATATTTGACAATATTAATTTTGTTATTATCAACATAATAATTTCCAACATAATTGTTAAACTGAACTAGTACAGTAGCAACTAATTAGAAATTAACTGGTCGTAAACTGCTCATTTTGTACTAATTAAGAGGTCCAAATGATAATTAAAAAGGAAAGATGTTAAAGGCTGCTGACCTGAATAATTTTAGAACTCTGGCCATCTTTCACATTTCCAGCGACTTGGCAGAGATACCACAAACCCGAATTAGTGATATCCTGCATGCCAGTTACACAGGTCAAAAAGGGCATCCTTGCTGCCAACTTCTGGATACATCTAGATATATAATAAGAAGATTAGGAACTTTACCTGCTTGCTTTCAAGAAGCTCAATTTTCCCTTCCTGTAAGTTGACCAGGTAAAAAGGATTGACAAATAACTCATCAGAGCAAGTTATTTATAGAATAACGAAATTGATTTTTTAAAACTGCTATAACCTACCAAGCCAGATACCATCTCATGGATCAAACTGATGTCGTACCCTATCTGGTTCAGATTAGATCTCACTTCACCAACCTGCCGACCAAAAGTAAGTATTAGAGATTATACACTTTGTCCCATTTAAGTTGCATAATAGAGTTATCCTCATCAGTTGAACACAAGAGAAAGCAAGTGCAGATCATTTAACCATGAAGTGTGATGATTTTACTAATTTGAGTTAAAAGAAAATGATAAACACAGCACTTACTTTTATTCTCAGAATCAAAATTTATTATAAGCAACTAATCCCTTTCTGCTTCCGAGATTTGCCATTATATTGTGAGGTGATGTAACAAGAAAACATTGGCTTGACTAAGTAACAACAGCAAGGTCTGTAAAATCCCACATCCACAAGAATTATGTATGATTCTGATATTGTATCAAATGCCATCACATCTCAAGGACATTTTCTCCCCATACTTAGCTCCTACACCCAGAGGAAATGAATCCCCTCAAGGTCATGGCCCACCGTACTCATTTCTCAAACCAAGATTGTGCATTTAAGATGGGGGGAATACCTCAAAGATTAAAGCTCCTCACCACTAATGATGACACTAATGTTTTTTAACATTCAAGAAGAAGTTCATGAAATCTTAAAAACAACCAACAAAATGCTAAGCACAATCTGAAGCAACAATAGCATCTTAGGTGAAGTAAACATGGCATTACAACATAGTGCTGCATACATCATTGGAGACAAGTTTTGATATCTCCCTCTGCTCATCCAGTTTCCAGTCCAGGTTTTCCAGTCTCTTTGTTAAGTGCCTCTTTGTCGACTGCAAAGGATAGTGTGAATTTCAAGAACAAAATGCCTTTAGACAACGAACACAAGGGATTCTAGAGTTTCCAAATTTATTGTTGTATTTACTTACAGCCAATGCTTCAGAAACATGCTCTAATTGCTTCGACACAGATGCAACAGCATTTGCCATATTATGCTTGGTGACAAACATAATATCAGAGAATGACCATCCCTGCAGGTGAAAAGAGGACAAAATTAAAGCAGAAAAAACACAAAACAGGAGTGTTACATTAAAGTTACAGGGGAAACATGTATAGAGAATGAGGCGGCAATCAACACTTCAGAAATGGATTGAAAGGTAAGTAGAGAAAGAACCTCCACAAGGCTGATAATCTGGTTCATACATTCACTTTATCCAAACTGAAAATAATTAGTCTATCTGACGAGGTCAGCCAGTGGTCTTTTATGCTTTTTTATTTATATCCCTGGTGGTTGGTAAAAGACCTCCAAAATTGAAATAGTTTACAGCGAATACCAGCTCCAATAAAGTTCTTTTAGAGATAATTGCCAAAAAAGAAAAATAGATTTGAACATCGAAAGCAAACCAAGCATTAGATCATATCAATGATTGCACATGGAAGAGAGACTATTAGCAACATCATCGATAGGGCAAAATGGCCGGAGTGTTGATATTAAATCTTGCCTTCCACCACATGTAACAGTATCCCATTGCACCAACAGCTGCTGCAGGCAATATGTATGAAGCATAACTTCCTACAGGAACCAGAGAAAATGTAAGATTCTTTGCCGTCCAATACATTAAATAAAGTTACACTGAAAACAAACCAACAGTTATAGACGGCCGTTGTAGAAAATGCCAATTCTTGTTTTATGACACTAATTCTTTTGGATAGGAAACAGAAGGTCCAACCACATACAAGTACTGTTTAATAGATCCTTAAATTTTCAAAATTTCAGTGAACCGTGTTTTAAATTCTCTATTCCAACACAAGCACAAAAGTTTCTTTCCTATAATTGCCAAGTTGGATTCTTGCATATTGGAGATCATTTTCGATGTTTTCGTTCTCCTGAATGATCATAGAAGCCCATACCCAAAATGTCAATATATGTCACTATCCTTGACTTGGAAACTGTACACAAGGCCCTCGAATCTCAGCCAAAAACCATACTAATCCAAGAATTTGGACAAGGATGCCAATTCCAAATACATCAGATGAACTCTAAACAAGCTATGAGCTTTGACGCAGGAGAACCTTGAGCTACAGTAACAGCTCAGTCTTCGGGATAAAAGACAAGACATACAAGGTGTATTGCAACAATATTTACATACCAGTGGAGGATGAATTCCCATTAAAAATGGTAACGGGATTGGATAAACTTAACTCCTTGATTTCTTTAGCCAGTTGCCGAACCTGAAAGCAAGCCATTTACAAGGACGGAAAACAAAGCAGTGAATCCATATGCTCTTCATAAAATCCTTAGTCCATAGTCCATAATAAGGGAGCCTAGTCTAGCAGATGCAAACATAAGAAAATAACATACCGAACATTGTGGGGTCAAGCATGTGAATATGTTCTACCTCTATGCTCATGCAAGCATAAAATTAAATTGGTTATCAAGTGAATATGCATTACCAGTATCCCGAGGGAAAACAGACAGCTACATTAAAAAACTCATTTTTTCAACTCTTATCGTATAGCATGCATCATATGCATCCATACTTCAAAGATCATCTTCCTTGCTTTTAGGTTAAAACTCCTTATCTTTTCCGACTATCTCAATATAGTCAAATACTAGGATGAAGGAATAGAAATGCAATTATTAACAAAGACCTTAGACACACACTTAACACTTTAACGTAGTAAACATAGATTGACTGGAAATCCATTGATCTCGCAATGTCTATGCATCACACTGAATGCTATGCATTCTGTTTGTACTTCGGCAGAATCTATGCATTATATATGGAATGTAGATTTGCAAGTTCAGCAAATATGATTCTTGTTCATCTCCTTGCTTCACAAATTAAGATGACTGACAGTGAGCTGAATGGTGAAGCATGTATGAGATGCTATTCCTACCTGAGCTGCTAGAAGAGCGGCATCATATTTCCCAGGTGACGTTTCTGCTTCATTTAATCTTTTTATCAAGTCTTGAAGATGAGAAATCAAATCAGACAATTGTCCGCTCCTCAAGATGACAGATCCAGTTACACCTGTTCACAGCCAAAACTTTATCAAACTAGCCTGTTCGTTTTTTTATTTGTAAGAAGCTTATGAAACTCAGGTACATCCAAAGCACCATGCACCAGATAAATGGGTTTCGCTGGAGGTCTTAGCTGGTAAGTGCCCATTCTGACTTACAAAAGACTTCCTCATGATTAACAAATGAGCAGTCTATGCTGCTCAAACTGTTGTACTTATAGCTCACAAACTAACAAGCACCATACTGCAGTGATGACTTTAAAAGTGCAAAATACTTATAGCCAATATCACTGTGATATACATTACCAAAAAGGTAAAACATCAACGCCAATAATGTCTTCATAGGACTCTTAGCTAGAGTTCAAAAGTCAATTATAATCTTAAAAACGTTGATTTCATCACTTTCATCTTCACTTAAACAAGAAAACAAATCTAAAAGCAAGAATTGGGTGAAAAAGAAACATAAAACACTGCAGAATACCAAAATAAGGAAACACAACCCTCTACAATTTCTTCTTCATTTGGCTGCTTTCAATTTCACCATCTTCCTAACCACAGTCCAAGAAGATCTCTTTTCGCTTACGACTAATAGTCTAGCACTACCAATTCTTCAAGCTTAAGCCTCAATTAGAAACGGCAGCTTGAAGGATTACTTCCAACACTTACCTAACCCATCCCCACCCCCATTAAACTAGAGATGAAAAGGGGATAATAGTGAATCTAAATTCGAATACTTAGTGCCCAACTAAATTTCGACCGCAATGAACACTTAACCATAAAAATCAATCATTCCCCGTATGATGGACTAATCTATCAATCGTAAACTCTATAACACACTATTTAATTTCAAGTTATCAATCTCAAACTTCACAAGACATCGTTCAAGTTCAATCTGATGACCAGTGGTTTTAAAAAAACTAAAGCAATTCTTTCGCCAGAAATCATCAATAAGAACACACATACAAAAGAGAGAACCTGCGCCGACGAGGATGAGGACCTTAGAGGCCGCGACGCCAGTCTGCATCGCCATGGTTGGGTTTTACTTCACCGGAAAGTTGAACTTTCCTTTATTTCTATTTCTTTTTCTCCTATTGTTCTTTTATTGGTCTGAAATTGAAGAGGAGCAACATGACTTTACAAATTTTGACTAATAACGAAAAAGGGCAGATTAGGTGCAAAACAACATTTTTATCTATTATCAGAAGTGGTACACCAACTTTGAGAATTTGCTAAATAGCCCATTAACTTCTAATCCAAACAATTTTTTTATTGAATTTGGATATGTTTTATTTATAGTAGAAACAATCCCTATTTTAATTGAATGACAACAATATTAATTTATTTCAAGTTTCATGCATTCGATCTTGTAAAAGATACTACTAAGAATTACGATGATAGTTAAAGAAAAATAATTTAAATTAAATGTCAAATAGGATATATTACAACGATCTTTCATAATGTTTGACATAAATATAAATACATTCTATTCTTTAAAAAATTACAAATATTTCCTAATGTCAATTTTGCTCTTTCTATATTTTTTATTTTTTTAAATAAAAAGTTATAAAAACAAATCAAACGGGGTGGATGAGAATTTTTTTAAAATTATCCACTTAGTTAAAAAAATAAAAAAAAATAAAATTAAATAAAACTATAATTTTTTATTTACAATGACATTTTGATCAATTTACCATAAAAAATAGATGAAAACCTAACGGATTGGGCTAATTGTTACACAGTCGTTAAAATTAGAGGGTATTAATAATTTTTCAAACAATGAGGAGGTATTCGTAATTATGTCAAACCTCAGGAAATGTGATTGTAATTACTCTATCAAATAATAAGAAACCTAATTAAAGGGCATTATGTTAATCTATATAATAAAATTAATCTCTAGAATTAAATTAAATTGAACTTAGGTTAATTACACTTAGACTTTCTATGTAAATACTAATTTATTTTATTTTTCAAAAAAGTTTTGAAATTATATTTACACCCCCTCCAAAAATTATCGATTTACATGGGATCCCCTTTCGTTAGAATTTGAAAGAAAAATAATGACGTAAGCAAAAAAAAAATACATAAAATTTTTATTTTGTCCCTCGTTTAATATTCTCATACATATAATATATATTGCATAAAAACATTTAATTCCTTTAGAACCCAAGACATTTCTCTTGTCCAATGGGCTTTTGTAGCCAAGATGAATTCTTGGCCCATAACCTCACAGCCCAATTGAATGTTTGCTTAATAAGCAACATATTTTGGTCCGACGTAACCAAATAAATCGCACAGCAACTGTGATACATTTAATATATGATTGATCGTTTTTTTTAAACTAAATAATAATTATGTTACACTTACTATATAATTGATTTAATAGTTACCAAACTCTATCTGAATTAGTTTTCTGGTAAACACTTACCATGACCTTGATGTTATTAAACAACATACTCATCCAAAAACATTCAATTCAATGTTTCTGAGGGAAGAAAATCATCACAAAAACATACATCTGCCATAAAACTTCCTTGGCAAATGCTACATTTCTCCACATGAACTATCCAAAATCAAGAAAACAACAGCAACTTCAAGCACTGTTGCCTCCACTGCCACCCCCTGGCGCCAGCTCCCTCAGCATTGCCACCACCTGCAGCATATTAGGCCGTTTCGATGGGAAGTCGTCCACACATTGCAGTGTTATCTCTAAGTACCTCACCATCTCTTTCACCTCTTCCGCCTCGGCCTCATCCGTGCCTTTTGTCGTAGAGACTAGCTCCATGTCTATGACTTCCATGCCTTTGCCTTCCCTCACCTTACTCTTCACCCACCCCACCAAGTTTGTGTCGCCAAAGTCTTCCTTGTCCGTCGGCCTCTTCCCTGTTAGGAGCTCCAAGAGTATGACTCCAAATGAGTAAACGTCGCCTTTTGCTGTGCAACGGAAGCTCTGGTAGTACTCGGGTGGCACGTATCCTGGCGTCCCTGCGAGCGTGCTAACACTTAGGTGTGTGTCTAGAGCACTAATGAGCCTTGCCATGCCAAAATCCGATACACGGGCGTCCATTTCATTGTCTAGAAGCACGTTGCTGGACTTCATGTCGCGGTGTATGATGTGGGGAATGCAGTTGTGGTGAAGGAAACAGAGGCCTTTAGCAGCACCTCTAGCTATCTTTTTCCTTTCTTCCCATGTCAAGATCCGTCTGTCTTTACTCCTTGGCCGACCGTGGAGCATTTCTTCAAGGCTACCATATTGCATGAATTCGTATACTAGAAGCCTCTCCTCTCCAATTTTGCAGTAGCCCAAGAGGGGGACAAGATTCTTGTGTTTGATCTTTCCTAGTGTTTCCATCTCAGCCATGAACTCCCGGTCACCCTGGCAGCTTAACCGTATGAGTTTCTTTATTGCAACGCTCGATCCGTCCTTCAAAGTGGCCTTGAAAACTTCACCGAATCCACCTGAGCCTATCATGCTTGCTGTCGAGAATCCATTTGTAGCCTCAATCAGCTGTGAGAACTTGAGCTTCCTCAACTGCCTCTGGAAAGTGGCAACATTGATGCTCAATGGCTCTTTCTCCTTCTCGATCTTCCACGTCGTGGCAGAGTGAGATGCCTGTAGACTATGAAGCATTTTTACTCCCTCAGCCTCTCTCCGTCTAGCTCGCATTGCAATGGCCCACACGATCAGGATGCAGATAGAGGCAACAGAAATTAGTATCCCCATAACAATGCTGTTAGCCCAAGAACCAGCAGAAGCCTTTCGGCTTTCTTTTCCACCGTTTTCACCCGGATTTGCTGAATTCTGCTGGTTGTCATTGTATGTGCATTCGGGTAGAGGAACCCCACAAAGGCCTGGATTATTTGCATACTGGCTGGCTGGAAGTGTACTAAGCTGGCCTCTTGATGGAATTTGCCCTGTCAGTTCATTGTTGGACAAATCGATTTGCACCAAGAAAGACAGATTCGAAAACGAATCAGGAATGTGACCCTGCAATCTGTTATGGGACGCATCAAACACTCCAAGATTCTTGAGCTGGCCTAAAGAAGCTGGAATTTCACCCGATAAACTGGTTATGGGACAAAACCATAACTTGCAAAGCTATCATTTCACCAAATCCATCAGGGATTTTTCCTCTTAGCTGATTGTAGGAAAGATCAAGATACTCCAAGGTCTGATACCGGGTAAAAAGACTTAAGACGGGACCCGAGTACAAGCGAGTAAAATCACAACTTCTAAGTGATGGGACTTGCAGCAGCCTTTCGGGCGAATGCCTGAGAATTCAAGTAGTCCTCCAACTCCTCTGCATGAATTGCCTACATTTCGAACGAACACAAGAGTGTTTCCTGAGAGGATTCCAGTCAATGCCTTAGCTCCGAGCTGCCTCCCGAGCCGAGGTGGGATTTCGCCACTCAGTTGATTGCTATTCAGGTCGAGCCAAACTAAAGTGCTGCAGTTTGCCAACTCCTTTGGAATCTGCCCGCTCAAGCTATTATTCGCTAGTTGAAGAACTGCAAGCCTCGTTAACAACCCGAATTCTTTTGGAATCTCACCACTCAGACCATTGCTAGTAAGAGAAATCCACTCTATATTAGCACAATTGAACAACTCTGTTGGGATTTTTCCACTCAAATGATTGTTGTTCAGGATGAGATTCTTGAGTTTCTTGCATTTTCCCAATTCTGCAGGTATGCTCCCTTCCAAGCTGTTGTACCAGGCTATCAGCTGCTCCAGGTTTTCAAGATTCCCAAGTTCTGATGGAATAGAGCCATTGATATAATTTATGCTGAAATCAATGACTTTGAGCTGTGAACACTGAGATAACTGAGCTGGGATCGGTCCGTAAAGCAAATTATCCGGTGCTCTCAGCTCCTCAAGTGAGGCTGCCCCTGGACATATATCTGGTGGAATAATCCCAGCAAGCATGTTGGAGCTGAAATCCACTACTCTCAATTTCTTGCAGAATGAAATGGAAGAGGGAAATTCTCCACCAATCTTATTGCTGCTAAGTAACATGCTCTCCAGAGATGCTAAATTCTTGAGGATCGAATCCGGGAAGGGGCCGGTTAGGTTGTTGTTCGACAAATCAAGAAGCTGAAGATATGAACACGATGAGAACGAAACGGGGATCGTTCCCGTGAGGTTATTGTTCGACAACTTGAGCTCCACAAGTGAGCTACATGTGCTGCCCAACTCAAATGGGATCCAACCACTGAGATGGTTGTGAGAAAGATCCAACCTTTGCAAGCTCTTCAATGCACCAAAAGCTGGTGGGATTTCACCAGACAGAAAATTCTCAGGCAGAATCAACTCATTCAGATTCGTGCAGTTTGAAAATGAAGCTGGCAGAGATCCCACCATCTGGTTCCCGGACCAATCAAGATGAGACAAAGAACTGCAGCTCTCAATCCTCAAGTTGGCTATTGATCCTGTGATGTTGTTGTAGGACAGATCAAGATACTGCAAGTTATCGATCTGCAGAAACAGATTCTGGGGCAGGAAACCTGTTATGTTGTTGAAAGCAAGATTGACATACTCAAGATTCGGGCAATTCGCAAAGAAACTCTCAGGGATATGGCCTAAAATCCCTGAGAAAGAGAGCTCAAGCTGCTTTACACCATAAGGGATTTGCACTAAAGACATTACAGACAAAGCATTGGCAGAGAGATTGAGGGAAGTCAACATATCCAAAGACGAAAAGGGAGCAAAAGAGACTTGGCCGACTAGATTGGATTGAGCCAGATCAAGGGCTGCTACTCTTCCAAGGCTGCAAGAAACTCCATGCCATGTGCATGGATCTTTGTTGAGCTGCCAATCAGAAAGGGCTCCATCTGGATCCTTCTGGATCATCTTCTTGAAGGAGAGAAGCGCCATCGCATCGGTCTTTATCGACGTATATCGACCCGTTTCGCCTCCTCCGAAAACGGATCCAAGAAACGCCATGGACAGCAAGAGCAGTAGAGCAGTATGAACAATTGCCATTCTGATCACTGCCTGCATTGATCAAACTAATTAATCTGCTCTTCAGCTGCAGGAATGATCAACTCAAGGAGAGATTCTTCAATGTGTGTGTGTGTGAGAGAGAGAGAGAGAGAAAGTGTGCTGGAGATTAATGATGATGAGAGGTCCTCTGTGCAAAGGAGGAGAGTGAGAGTGAGCTTTACAAAAAGTTTGTTCCTAGTTTTGTGTATGTTTTTATATGGAGAAAAGGAGGGAAAGTGGGCTGGGAATAAGGAAAGTAGGCGAATTGGAGTTCAGCCTTCGACTTTAGGGTCTAAACGTAAAAATAGAAAAATACATTACCGCCGAGCTTCCCCCAATTTTAAATTACTAATTATTAAAAATAATTATATATGTTTTAGGTTAAATTACAACGAATTTTTCTAAAATTATTATAGTAACAAATATCTCATCGTTTTTTAAAAATTTATAAATACCCTCTAAAATTAATGTTTGTTTAACAAATAATTCTCTGTAACAGCTCATCGTAGAGAGTATTTGTTACATGACTGTTAATTTTAGGGGTTGTTTTTAATTCTTCAATCAATAAAGGGATATTTGTGATTATGATAAATTTTAATTAAAAAAAACCTTTGTATTGTACCTTTTTTTTTTTTTTCTAACGATTCATTTTATAAAGGTAATTTTTAAATAATTAAGTTTTTTTAGACCATAATTGATCTTGGATTTCAAAAATAAATAAATAAATAATGTTTACTTAATCGAGATAACTGAATTAATTAAACATTTTGAAATTGATAATAGTTTTATCTTTTAATAATGATTAAAGTAGTAATTTAACAAATTGACAATATATCGAGTCGATGAATACCTCGATACAGTAAAGAATGACGAAATAAATCACAATAAATTTATAAAATAAGACAAATACCTACTCAATTGACGAGACTCAAACCAACTACCGCAGACTTGTTTACGAGAATTTGTCAAAAATGATGTCAAATTTACATTTGACCAGCGATAATTTTTATATTTGGACCGACTGATATTCTTGTAATTGTAATTAAATTCGAAGAGTAATTTTGAAAATTAGAATCATTTAAGAAAAAGAGGTTAAAAGATTACGTAAATATCAACTAATTTCAATGGTTTGGTACTAAAATTAAAAGACATAAAAGTTAAAAATAAAATAAAATAAAAAGAATTCTCAAACGTAAAAGTTCACTTGGGTAAAATTGGGAAATAGTAAAAATGAGCTAAATGAATTGCATTTGCACCTCGTGGACTTATTATGATTTTACGTTCAGCTTTATTTTAAATTATGAAAATATTATATTTAGATAAAAATTTCATTATAAATGGGATGCTTTGTATTTGCTTTAGACATACAAATAATCCATTTTTTTATACTCATGGTACGTATATATTAATTTAATATAAAAAGAAATCCATCTTATTTAGAAGCATTACAAGTGACAGGCTTGAAAATTAAATTAAACTACTCGATACTCAATCGAAATTAAAATAAAGCTTGTTTGAATTTGATTTATTAAACTTAATAAATAAACAAAATAAATTATTTGATAAGCTTTGGATCTCGACTCGAATTCGATTCGATAAGTACAAAAATAAGAAAATATATTTAGAAATAGCAAATTAGGTAATATTTTTACCAACGGGTGAACTTATTTATTAGATAGAAGCATACATCAAAAGTATTAGATGTAATTTTTCAAATTATAAAAATATTTATATATAATTACGTTAAATCTCAAAAAATGTGAGTGTAATTATCCCTTTATCTATACTATATAAAAAAAAAAAAACTCATTTTCACTCACAAATGGTGGTTACTTACTTCAAGACAATAATTTTTTAAATTACCAAAAATATCTTTATGTAGTTTCAACTACCCTTATTCAAATTCTTCTTCTCATCTATATGGTCAATATTGTCTATACAAATACTAATATGAATATTTCACCCACACCAATTATTGTGTCGACAATATTTCTAAATAATTTTATTATATTTTTTATTTTTAAATATAATGTGTTGATTTTTTTAATCATAAATAATTATTTATTACATACATACAGAGACGACGTGTTATAACGTCTGGTATTAGTATAAATAAATCAAATAAATACATGAATAGAAAATATGAATTAATGAGTTGGGACAGGAATATCTTAAAAAAGATAATGATGTTTAAAGCAAAATCTTAGGGAGAAATGGTCAAAGAAGAGGAAGAGGAGGTGGGGGCCCACACTCACAGACAGACAGACACATATCCAACATCACCAACAGTCTGACCTTTCGCCGATGAGAGAGAGAGAGAATTCTACTCTGTGTGTTTGGTTGATCCGATGAGTCAGTTTCGGTCTGAGAAGCGTGGGAATGTTCCCTCCAATCGGAGTGCAGATATTTTAAAAAAAAAGAAATTGATGCTGCTGCTGTCACTCTATCCTCTTCCTCTGATAAATCATTTCTTTTTTTTTTTTAATTATATTTAATGGTAGTGGCAATGACTTATATATATACAATCAAGTCCTCCAGTTAAACCAATGACTTATGACATGATCGAGTTTAGTAGTTCATGTCGTGATCGTATGTAAAAGGAAATATATTTATTAAAATCAAGTAATTACAAGACACAAAATTTTATATGGTTCGGACGCTTTTTTATTAGAATTGGTTCTCCCATTAGAAAGAAATATGATTAATCAATTATCATGATTAAAAATAAAAAAAAAATATAACGAGTATTAATTAACCACAGTCATGCAACTCTATTTCTACAAGTGAGACTAAAATATTAGTTACAGCTAAAAATTATGATAAATATTGATGAATTATGGTCAAATTTTAGATTTTCGTGTTGATTTTATGTAACGAGTATCAAGTACTACTTATATTACGGTACCGTTAAGTCATAACTAAATTCGCCGTCCCTAAACTTGAATATAATGTTATATCAGACTCCGCTCACCAACATCTCAACCCGAAAAAGAAAGCAATTAATAAGGGAAAACTATATTTCACATCCTCGCCACATTGCATTTCATAAGTTCAAAAAATTTATAATTTTAACCCCTAAACCTTTAATTTCATTAAATTTCTGACTCGAACAACCTTAATTCCCTCAAGACTTAGTAGAGCTCGTGCAAATATGCACATTCCATTTTCATTAAAAATTTAACAAAACTAAAACACGGAACTAAAATTACATTTTTTAAAAACTATAAAATATAAATAGTGAGTTAAAAAATAATAAAATTAAAAGTATAAAATAACTAACTTATTAAACGTAAAATATAATTTTTCAGAACCAAGACATGTATAGCTAGCTAGAAACAATAGGTAGTAGTGATGATTGATGATAAATAATAAGCATTAGGGTTTTTGATGTAAGTCACAATGCTAAAGAAAAAGGTAATATATATATATATATTATATATATATTGGAAAAAAAAAGAAAGAAAATAAAAGGGCCCACATAGAATGAATGAGGGGTGGTGGTATAAAGGGGTGAGAGGGATGATGATGATGATGATGATGCTACCATTTGCACCAGCTATCTCTGCTCCTCTATCATGCTCTCACCACCCCCAAACCCTAATTATCCTTCTCATTTTTCTTACACACTATATATCTATATATATATATGTATTCACCCTTTTTACATGTATATATATGTATGTACTCATCAACCCCATCTGCCTCACAACCTTAAAGTTGTACCTTTTGAACTGGTCTCTGCCCCCACCAGTTTAATTTCGTACATGATGCACTCTATGTATGTATATTTCTATGTATGATCTTGTCATCAATCGATCTCTCCTTAATTTCTTACACTCTTTTTGTTTTTGTTTATTTTGGTAACATCATAGATCCAGATGTAGAGATTGGATGTGCTGACCATGTTGATTGATGATGCCTGGAAATGTGTGTTGGGTTCTTTTTTTTTTTTTTTTTTAAGTTTGATTTAGATGAGGAAAAGGATGCATGGAACCCATGCATGTTTGTAGGTCATATATGTAGTAGAAACTTGATTGATGCATTTGTTTTATTTCTTTTCCATCATATATATGTATATATTTTAGGCAACTTACAACAACTTTTCCCTTAAATTTAGCATAATTACGGATATATCTTGTTATTTGAAAAATTACAAATATCTTCCCTGATATTTGATGAAAGTATGTAATTCTTGGATGAAGTTGGTATCAAATTGTCAATTTTGCCCTTACTATAATTTCATATTTTTTTAAAAAAATTAAAAATTTATAAAAAAATCAAAGGGGGTGAATTGAGATATTTTATAAATTATAAAAAATTATCCGCTTAGTCCATAAAAAAAAAAATAAAATTATAATTTTTAATCTAGAAGGGCATTTTGGTTAGTTCACCATAAAAAATAGATGAAAACCTAACGGATTGGGCTAATTGTTAGACAACCATTAAAATCGGGGAGGTATTAGTAATTTTTCAAATAACGAGTGGGTATTCATAATAATTATATCAAACCTCAAGGAAAGTCGTTGTAATTTACTTTGTATTTATTATTTAATATTTATTCAAGAATACCATCCAAGGTGCAAAATTAATCTAATGACAATCAGATGCTCGTTGAGGTAGATGAGATCGACCAGTCAAGTTCGGGACAAATTGATCCGAATGAAAAATGTGTAGATTTTTTAAGTGTTTGGTTGATTTTGTCATGATTTAAGGTATTTTAGTCATTTATCGAATTCTAATCTGGTCCACACCATCAAATTTATTTTATACTAGGATAAATTACATCAAACTCCCCTACGATGGTCAGTCCTAGAGGATACACGGTTCAACATATCTAGTTCTTTGCTCTACGGAATTTTTAGAAAGGTTCCAAAAAGACATGACACTTCTTATTCTCTACTTTACAAATTCTTTAAATAGTCTCAAAATTAAAACTCGATACATTATTCATCTATTTTTACGAGTTTTCAGAATAATCGCAAAATTGAGAAATTTCGACATGTTTAGTCCCATAAAATAAAGGACTAAATGTATCAAACTTTTTCAATTTTTGGACCATTTTGAAAAATTCGTAAAATAGATAACTAAAGGTATTGAACCCCCTATATGCGACTAAAAGTGTAATTTCGTTCCCCCAAGATTTAATATATATAATTATAAATTAACACCCCTTATTATTAGAGAAATTATCGATACCTATGATATTTGATATAATTATGTAACCGTTGAATGGTGAGGTGGAAATATCAACTTTAATCTTACTTAAACTTTTACATTTTTACAAAAATTTAAAAAATATAAAAAATCTTGTTGGACGGATGTTATTATAAAAAAAATTATAAAGTCTGATGAAGGATATATGTTATTATGAAATATATATATATATATATATATATATATATATATATATATATATACATGTAATATTGTTGTAGAAAATATGCAAAATTATAATTTAAGGTCCAGAGGACATTTTGAACAACTTGATACCAAGTTTGATAAAAAAAAATACAAAATTTTGGATGAAATTAATTCTTACTAAAACTAATAGAGTTAGTCAATTATTGAATTAACATTATTGTCAGGAATTATATTAATAATTTTTCATGAAGTTATATATTATTGAAAAATCGTGTCAAAAATTCACGGATCATCATACAAATTATGATTTCCTTAAATTTTGCTAACATGAAAGATTTTTGAAATTTTAGTATTCCTATGATTGGCTAGTGAACATATCGTACGTGTGATTTTGTCATGGACAAAATTTCACCTCCCTCTTTCTTTTTTTCTGAACGTTTTTTACTATTGAGTTCTAATCCCGAAAAAGGCGTGGATGATTGATGCGACGTTGTGATGTAACTCGTGTTTACATACGATACAAAGAATATATATAGGTAGAATGATGTGATATTGCCGTGCTTAATCAATCTTACATTTTATCCTCCTTAAATTTTGAAATTTATGTCTGCGTGCCCTAATTTATTTGACGAAATTAAGGTTCTATATAATTTTAGAGGTTATGTCGGTATGGGTTCGAACCACGTTAAATACTTGTAATGTAGTCTATACATAGTAAGTGTTATTGTCTACTGTAATATAATACGTTATTGAGAATAATATAATTATTATAATCTTTGTTAGATATTAATATCGACATAAATTATTATAATTGTAATCGATTTATTTCACTTAATAATAGTCCATAGCTCTTACTTAAAAAAATTCAAAATTCATGTCCTCGTTATTACAACTATATATGCTCTTTTCTCTGTGTATGTATATATGTCTTTATTTAATTTCAAATTATTGTTATATATATATCAGCTCAAATAATATTCTCACTAGAACAAATATGACTTTTCGCTACGATTGATTACTATAGCCAAAAGAAAAAAATCGTGATAAATACAAATCAACACGGGTTCGCAACAGTCACAACCCGTTGTTTCTACAAGTATGGTCAAAACATTAGACATGGCCAAACCTAAACCATGACAAATGTTGGTTATAGTTAAAAATCATGGCAAGTATTGATTAACGGAAAATTTTAGCACGAACCTGGCTCAGCCAAATATAAACCAATTATATGACAAACACAATACACTTGTTGTGTGATTGGTATACAATTTAGAAAATTTGATAAATCACATCACACTTGTGATACATTTGTTCTGTAATTGGTTTGATTGGCCAAACCTGATTCTGGAAAAAGAAAATCTTAATTTATCACAATTTTTAAGCCGTGGCTAGTGTGGGTTTATTTGTTTTCATTAATTAGAAAACAATATTTATTATTTTATAAGCATAAATCAAGATATTTATAATATAATAAATTCATTACGCATAATCAATTATTTAAATTAGCCTACACGTATTAAAAGAGATTAAGCTGTATATAACGTGAGAGGATTAAAAACTTAACTAATCTTATTATTTTTCAATTTATTTAATTCCCTCTGATATATGAGGCTATTGGGCTTATTATAAGCCCATGTTGCTTAGAGCACACCAAAGTTTTTGTTTTATAAATAAGGGAAAAAATGCTTTTTACCTCTGTGATATTGTAAAGAGCAAATTACTCTCTTATAAAAAATAAATATTAATTTTTAAATATTTTATTTTTAAAAGTATGAGGGTAAATTACTATTTATTTTTTATAAAGGGCTAATTTGCTCATTTCTAATATTACAAGGGGATAAATTGCTATTCACCTTATAGATAAGTGTAAAAGCTGGTGAGGCCTTATTCAATCGGTAAAATTAAGATTCTACAATCAAGAGGTTATGAATTTGAGTCCCATGTGGTAGTACATTTGTTTCTATAGCACTTTTTTTTGTCCAAATTAAACGTATTTTCTTGTCTAAATTATCAATGTATTGAATCAAACTTTGAATTTTAAGTGTATTGAATAATGTAGTGATCGCTTACAATATAAAAAAAATAGTGTGAAAACATTAAATGATATGAATTATGTTGGATGATTAGGACAACTATTCAGAATCATATCAATAGGATTCATTGCTAAATTCGTTAGCACATAAATTTCCATTGCTAAGTACATTAACAAGTCACTTTTTTGTATTAAATAATGCAGATTAATTACCAACAAAAATTTTACTTGCTAATCAGCTCGAGGCTGATTTTTTTTCATAACTGTTAAGCCATTTTCTTGCAGTGCACTGCAAACATTTTTCATCTAGTTATTTATTGTTCCAATTAAATAATATTTTTAATTCATTCATTAACCATAAGAATGCTATTAGTTTTGAAATCTAACTATAATATGTATTCATAAAATTAATTATGAAAAGAATCCAAAAACATCATAATAACCTTTTTCTAAAATCAAATTATTTTAAACTAATTCTATGATAATTAATTATCTTACAATCAATCATGCCACCATCGAACTAAATTGAATCTACGGCTGACTCAAATCGTCGTATTTACACTTGGTATAGCAGTATCAATTTTATATATCTATCGAATTTTTTCAAATATCAAATATTATGACTAATTATATTACATTAATATTGAAATTTTTATGTAATTAACGTGATCATACATTTCACACCGTTTAAGATCTTTCACATGTTCATAAAAAGATAATAATAATTATAAAAAAAAATTACCACCCGTGATTATCGGAAGCAACGCATGCAACAATCTTGAAACTATGGAACTCTTAAATTTTAGCTAAATTCAAAAACTTTTTGAACATATATATTATATATACTAGCCGTTGTGGCACGTTATTCCTACGTGTATATAATGATTAATTTTTCTTCATACTTTAAAATATATTAAAATAATATTATATATATATATATATATATATATAAATCAATACGTTACATTAGAAAGAAAAGAAAAGAAAGAAATAATTAATGTAAAATTTAAAAAATTAAATAAGTTAGTTATTCTATTGGTTGAAGGGTATTTTTTATTTAGTAAAAAATTGGTGTCACGGTGTAAGTAACCGATATTTATGAGGGTGAAAAGCCTTTTTTTGTTATAGTATAGATAGATATAGGACATAGATTCTTACATAACTGTGTTCAAAAAATCAAATGATTATTAGAATAATTATATGATTACTCAATGTACACAACTATTGCAAGAAGATAAATACAAAAAAAAAAAAAAAGCAAAAACAACATATTTTTTCACGCCCATAATTATTGTGGGAGTCAAAAATCTTTACATAATATATATATGTCAATTGGTCAAATTTCCTTTAGTGAAAATGACACAACAAATCAGAGCTTGTACTTGTTCAATAATTGAACGAGTTGAATATTTTTGAAGTTTGAAGCACAACAGTCTACTTTGATTAACTATAATGTAGGAACGAGTTCTATATTGATTACAGAGTAAAATTTTGAGTGGCTTATTTCAGAACAAAATTGTGAAACTGTTAAGCACTCAATACCTCGTACAACGAGACATTAATCGCGTAGCACGTCGCATCATTTAACATCGTCTGTTACACATCCAACATTAATTGCAGATGAGAAGCTCGAGTGGTTTATTAGTATCAAGGACTCTTCTCCCTAACGAGATATTTTATATAATCACCGTTAAATTTATATAAAAATAATTAAAACAGACAATATCTCACACCACGAAACACTGATCACGTCGCATGCCTCATCTGACATTCTTTTCTTAAAAGAGAAGAAGTGTTTAAATTCCTTAGTTTAGGGGGAATATTTTGATATGATAATGGTGATTGATGGTGGGGCTTTTTTGGATGGAAAAGGACAATTTTGATGGGTTGAAAATGAAGACATAAATATTGGGTTTTAGGGCACGCCTGCGGATGAGACATTCATATCACTTCCCACTACCACTTTTTTGCCCACTCAAATCATTGGTCTTCTACCCCACAATCAATCTTGCTTTTGTCTCCAAATATATCAATTTCCATCCTTATAAATAAATATGATATAATAAGTATATTTTTTTTTCTGATTTTGATTTTTCTATAATTAGTTTATGATATTTATACATTTTATAATTTGTTTTGTAATATAATTCCTTTTTTTTATAGTATTAATTAGACGGGCAAAATATACGTATCGAATTTATCGAATACGAGTTTTGGTTCAGATTATTTTATTTTTATTAATATTATCGACATGATGTAAAGTATCTATACGTATTTGAAAGTATCAGCAAGTATTTTACTGTATTAGAAATATCCGTAGGTCATAAGTCTAATTTTCTCACAGTGGGGGAAAAGGTTATGAACGGCGATATTACACTGTTACATCAATATCTTTAAAAATTAATTTATGTATTTTTCAAGAATCAAAATATAAAAAAACAAAAATTCATATAAAATAAGACAAATATTCACACGTTTAATAAGTTTAATAAATTTCAAATTCATAATGTTGTAATTATAGTTTATTTAATAGTTATTATAAGATTGTAATATGTTGAGATTTATGGATAAGGTATAACATATAGGGAAGATAGGATTTAATTATTATATCATAGTCCAAATATTATACTTTAATTATGAAATAAGAAAGAGTTCAATTGCAGTGAACGAATTAAAAGTTAGGCATGTTGGTCAAAGCCAAATAATTGGTTTATCTCTTCTACTTTTTAAAATCAGGCTAATTAAATGCAAATGTTTTTTTTTTTTAATATGCAATTTATTATATTAATAATATATTCAAATGCAAATCTGATCCAATACATCAATAATTTAAATCAACGAACGAGTTCATACGAAATAAAGAAGCAATAAATTAATATAAAAGTAAACATGCACCAATATTCGTGGGACTCAAGCCCACAACTTTTTGATTGTGGGACCTCAACATTACCAATCGAACAAAATCTTATAAATAAAAGAACAATATATTTTAAATAAATCTTTATTCTCCAATATTTTAAATTGATTAAAATAATTTTCTCATTGCTAATTACAACATTCAAGAGCAACAATATCCAGAATTAAATTCAATTGTAATAATTAGGACTAAATTCTAGTGGCTTGTATGGACATGATGATGAACCAACACCAAATTTATTTAAAACTAATTTGTTTAGACTATGAAAACCTAGCTAGATGTCTTTCTATATGCACAATTCTCAGACATAGTAAAAAAAATAAAAAAAAAAAAATCAGACATAGTCTTCATTTTTTTAGTGGTTTATGAAGCCCTAATTAACTCCTAGTTGAGGTTAGTGGGGGTTAATTAGTTGTTTAATGCCTAGCTATATATGTTAATAACTATCATCCAATTTTAAATTGAAGCGATAATTATATAATTACTGTTCACATAAAATTTTAGGTCAAAATAAAATTTTATAAATTGAAATAAGAAAGAGTATTATAATCTGAAGTGATGAATAAAACTCTGGTTTTTCGCTCTAAATTTCAATCCAAAGACTTGAAACGTATTCTTGAATGTTCATGTGTAATCTCCTTTGATTTTGTGGAGCAAACTACGTGCCACTTTGAAATATGGCATCAAGCTTAAAGGATTTGATGTCAAGAAAGACGTGGAACCTTTGTAGTTGGCAGAGCAACTGTCGTGGCGGAGAGTTTTTGGACTTGATTCCTTTGGCCTTGTTATGTGTCTTATGTGTTGTGTATGCAATGACTTATATAGGCTTGAGTAGGACTCTAGATAGCTTGGACTCACTTCTATTGAATTTGAACACTATGGACTGTGACATGAACCAATCTCCTTACACGTATTTAAATATGTTTCGTTCTATTTTAGCCAATTCAATTTTTTTTTAAAAAAAATAATATAACCATCCAACCTCTTTAATGGAAATATAAAGGAGCTTGGCTGCTTGGTAATTTACTCAACTACCAAAAGGAAAGAAAAAGAAAAAGAACTCTTAAAATTAATTTCAAGAGGTTATGAATAATGGAGAAAAATAACTCAAAAGGAGTATTTGTGAAAATTACATCTGGGCCTAACCAATTCAGACAAATTGGCCCAAAGGAGCTTATAAAATGGGCCTAAACTTTGTGGAGCCCAAAATTTGAATCCATCAGAGAATTCACAAGTGTAGAACCAGCCCAATATGGGGAGGCCCATAAATCCAAAATGGACCTATTTGCATCAAATCTTGTTTATTTTGGTGTTTTTCCCGCGAGGTTTCTCGATATCCTACCCAAACTCATAGATTAATTATAAAACTTAAATCCAGACTCAATGAATTTTATTAGATCTAAATTCAGACCTATTAAAAAATATAGATTGAATTTGAGATTGGGTCTCTACCCATCAATACTCATTGGCCTATGTACCCGATTTTGACCCAAAAATATACTTATATTTTTTTTATTATTCAATTAAATTATTATTTATCAATCAAACGAAGAAAAAGTATTTATAATTATAATAAATTTTAAGAGAGTTTGTCGTACTTATTTTTTTAATTATTTAAATATTCTAAACTGAATCTTAGCAGTCCAATCCAAGCATTCAGGCAGCCATAAATAAATAACATACCCCAACTCCCATCATAATGACCATTTATTTTCGTGGGGCCCACATGTATTAAGAATGACTATAAATACGTGGGGTCAAATTTCAAATTCTATCAACGCACTACAGAGAAGTAACGTTCGCATTCGTTGACCTGCGCCCACAGGAAAGTCCAACCATGGAAGAAGTATGATCTGATGTGGTACGTACGCCATTGGAAGTTGTACGCCAACCGCCTCACGCGCTTTCTTGCCTATATGTGCTATTTGCTTGGTTGTTGACCTAATTTTGTGTAGTCTTCCTCTGATTGAGCTGGATAGATCAGTATTCGTGAGATTGAGAGAAGTGAAGAGAGGGATAGGAAGTTAGAGATGGCGACTTCGAGTATTCCTCCGGTGTTAACTACGCCTCGTGATGATGCTATGCAACTCTACCGTGCTTTTAAGGGTATTTGTTTTTTCTTTTGATTTTTTTTTTTGGTGGGTTGAGCTTTGTGTCATGTAATTCTGGGAATTTAGTTTTGTCTATTTCATGTTCGATGTAAATTCAGCATTTTTTGGTTAAATTCTTGAGGATGAGATTGATATGGAGTTTCTTTAGTTCATCCTAGTAATTCTAATTAGCTGTTAATTCTTTTGAAAATTTTCTTTTTCTTTCTTTTTTTCTTTTTTTTTTGTTTGATGATTCGTAATTTGTTGCTCGTCAAGTTTTGGGCTTCTGTTTTCTTGTTTTGATTGATTTTTTTCGTGAGTTTATCTTTGTGTTGTGTTGATCACGTTCGATTTTTTCATGGCTTTCTTCATGTTGATCAAATCTTCACGAGTTAGATATTTTCTCACAATATTCTGAAATTATGATCATGTTGTACTAGGCAAGTCCTTGGGAGAATAATCAGCCTACTTATGTTAAAACCTGAAACTTGGTAATGAGATCTCTTCACACACCCAAGAACTCCCACCTGTGGACTTTCACTTTGTTTAGGACCATTAAGCTATTTCTAGACCCTCCTTCTTTCTCTTTGTTAAGAGAGAGAGGGAGTTAGCAATGTAATTCTCTGTCGGATGGTTTATTGCAATCTGCTTCTTGATTTGTGAAGTTTTTCTGGTTAAATGATTTTCCTGAGGCCTCAACTTTCTGCTAATGTCCGGAAGTAGGATGAAGAATAATATTATGCTTGTACACAGTCGATCTTTGAGACACTTCTTTTTCTTTGTCAATATCCATCCATTCTATCTCAATTTCATTCAAGCAATGCTGAAGCTCATAATCCAAGGAGCATTTCTAAATAACTATATTGGTTATCCAAGTCGAAAATGTATAAAATGAGATCTAACTATTAATTGCATTGTTTAGGTATTGGGTGCGATACTGCAGTTGTTGTCAACATCCTTGCCCATAGGGACGCAACACAGCGTTCGCTTATTGAACAAGAGTACAGAACTATGTATTCTACAGAACTTTCCAAACGGCTGGCTTCAGAACTTAGTGGTGACGTCAAGGTGACAAGGAGAATTGGCATAATTTTTCCTCAACCAAATATTTTTGCTTGATTTTGTGATAGTGTAACCTTGAATTTGCTTGAATTTTTGCATCCAATATTATATTCTTTGAAGGAGATATTTTAATTAAAAATCACATTCCAGCTGTTTCTAACGTCAATTATATTGTTTTGAGATTCAGAAAGCGGTCTTATTGTGGATGCCTGATCCTGCTGCACGGGATGCAACAATAATAAGGCAAGCTTTGACTGGTGATGTCATTGATCTAAAAGCTGCTACTGAAGTAATATGTTCTCGGACTTCATCCCAAATACAATTTGTTAAACAAATATACCTTGCTCGGTTTCAAGCTTACCTTGAGCATGATATTGAATACCAGGCATCTGGTGATCACAAAAAGGTCCCTCTCTGTCTCTGTGTGTGTGTGTGTGTGTGTGTGTGTGTGTGTGTGTGTATTTGTCTGCGTGTATTTATACATATGTACATGTGGTGTGTATATACGCCTGTTATTCTTCTATGGTGAAAGGACACACATAGTAACATATCTAAAATTGGGTCCAGTGGAATTCTAGATTAGGAAGATTAAATGGCTGGGAGTATGATAACATACATGGTCTCCTTATAAGTCCTATTATCGGTTGTGTGTGGCTGATGGGAAGCTTTGGGTGCATTGATGAAACCTAAATCTATAATAAACTAAAAAGTAGCCTTGTGTGATCACGTCCCATTATAAGAATGCATTTAGTTATGCTAATACCCATGATCTATTTTATGTTGCCCTTGTCTTTTGTTTGCAATATTCTGGAATATAAATTGGAGATAATGATAATCATTGTACTTCTTTTTCGTTTCTTCCATGTAGAAGAGAACAAGTTCCATGGACTACCAATACATATCTTCTATTCCCTGGGTGTTTTGCTAGCTCCAACTCATTAATAAAATTGCTCAGTTGAGAGTATTTTAATACAGACATGCATATATGAGGGCATTCGATTACATTAAGTCGGAGTGCTGATGGACCAAATGAAGTTATTGAATACTCAAAATGAAAGAATTCGTATGGTGGACTGTCAAGATGCTTTCAAATGATAAAATCGTATAATGTACAAATGCAAAAGCGAAAACAGGAGTTCTTGTGTTAACTTCTTCTATAATCATAGCTGAGTATCTTCCACCTTTGCTCTCTTAGTAGCAAATTTTTCATCCCATGCATAAGATAGACATAGGGAAATAGGTAAAGTTATATTACACAACGATTACATGGATACATTGGATTTAAGCCTACAGATAAGGAAAAAAATTATGATCAGATAAAAGTTGATATACTAAATAGTTGTTTTTTCAAGTTACAGATTTCCCTGAATGCAACTATAATACAGAACAAAAATTGGTCTGGACCATCCTGTGATGCAAATCAGGCTTGATTTTTCTCCCAATGACGGTATAGGTCCAAAGACCTAATCTTAAGAAGTATCAGGACCCAAGTAAATTGGAAGTGTCATCCATTGGATTCATTCTCTGGGCACAGCATATTTTTTATAATGATTTCAGCAAAAGATGCATTGCTGTTTCATATATCCACCTCACAGCTGTTTGGTTCCATTTTGTAGTTGCTGCTCGCCTGCATTAGTTCAATGCGGTATGAAGGTCCGGAGGTGGACAGGGCAATGGCTGAACATGATGCTAAATTTCTCTATAAAGCAGGGGAAAAGAGGCTGGGAACTGACGAGAAGACATTCATAAATATATTTTCTGAAAGAAGTCGGGCACATTTGGCAGCTGTTGCTTCTGCTTATCATAGCATGTATGGGAACTCACTGAAAAAGGTAAAACCTAAACCCTAAACCTTCTCCTTGAAATGTTATATCCTGAAGGTTTGTGTCTCTTGGCTAAATGAGCATCTTCTTGCAGGCCATAAAAAGTGAAACCTCGGGGAACTTTGAGTTTGCACTCTTGACTATACTGCAGTGTGCTGAAAACCCTGGGAAGTACTTTGCGAAGGTAAAATATAACATTTGTCTTAGAATTGCAGTCATTTTTTTCTCCTGAAATTATAGTTCTCTTTAATGTTTTTCACTTTCAAATATTCTTTCTTCACTTTGTTCTTATCTATAGTTATCCGCCTGAAATGCCATTTGCACAAAATTTGTCAGTGAACAACACAATTAAATTTAGAAAATCTTAATATATTCAGTAAACAACCAAAAGGTCTACATTACTTGAACAATATTCGACAAGGTTCTTGATGATAAAGGTTGAGGTAACCAGCTTAGACTCTTCTGGTTGTAGTCAAACTTGAAACAAACAATGGTTGCTACACTATGCTTGCAAAAGATGTGAATAAAATCATCCAGCATCTTAGCTGACAGATTGCTTCACCTTAGGAAAAAAGTGTTGTATCTACTTTTGCATGCACATCAAACTATATATGATAGAATTCATTATTTGCACTATTTGTAAATGTTTATCAATTCCACTGTCATTGTGTAATGACCCTTCACTGCTAAATAAATTAAGGTGCTGCATAAGGCAATGAAGGGCATGGGAACTGATGATACAACCCTTATTAGAGTAATAGTGACGAGAGCAGAGATTGATATGCAGTATATAAAAGCAGAGTACCATAAGAAATACAGGAAGTCACTCAATGATGCAGTTCATTCGGAAACATCTGGACATTACAGGACATTCCTTCTCTCTCTTTTGGGTCCGACTCACTAGACTGAGGAAAGGTTTCTTGAGAAACCAAGTTCCAGAGCAAGAGAAAAGGTTTCTCCTACTATTCTGTATATGTTCTGTATATGGTTATTTCCATGTGTAATAATAGCCTAAGTGTTGGATATCTGGTAGATTGACTATGTCTTGTTATTAGTTCTCAAGTTTGTCTATAGCTTTGTAGAGTGTTCTGTGTGTAATAGCCTAAATGCTGGATATCTGGTTGATTGACTGTCTGTTTAGAGATTTGTAGAGTGGCATGTCGCATAAAGGTTTGTTGCCTTTTCAGCTTATGGCTACTAGGTTGGTCCAAGCGTTGTGTACAACTTAAATGTGTTTACAAATGTTAAATTTCCTGTTCAAAGTTATGGTGAACTGTCTTAAATTGTCTCCAAAAGACATCAAACTGTCGAGACAAAATCTTAAGTTTCTTTCTTCAAGATAAGCTCAAGAATCTGCTTGGATACTTTGTTGCTACTGAGCAATTCTGTATGAATATAAGAAGGATTTGGGTAACAAGTTACTAATAGTAATCTTGCATCCAAATGGCCTCTATTAAAGCTTATCTTCAACAACAAAGAATGGCAAGGACACCTTCTGGGAAACACATTTGCATCATAGTATATACAACAACAGTTTCTAAGCGGCAACTATGGCTTTCTACAACATACTTCATTCTACAACTGAAGATGACAACAGAAGTGGAAACTGGCTCTTCTTTAACACGACATCAAGAATTCGAAGAACCACCTCAAAATGTACATCTTTTGCTCCCTTCCCCATCAATGTACATACAACAAGGGGAAAGTACGTTCTTTTCATGGTTTTGTAGTACGTATACATGTACTTGAGAAGCTAATCAAGTCTACTTGGTTAGAAGAACGAGCGCCCGTACCTGCAACAACGCTCGTGAACAAATTCAACCACCAAAGAATATATCCACGGCTTTCATTACCACGTGTTCAGCCAAGAAGACCCAGCAGGGACGAGGAAAAATTGCTGGCTACATTAACTCAACTAACGATCACTTGAAGCTGAGATGCAATCAGTTTTCATCATGCCCAAGAACCTCTGCTATGAGTTTGAGATGGGCTTGGACTCGAAGAACTTGGCAACGGCCTGGTAGAGACTCTTCTCCTGGAAAGGTTTCGACACGTATCCATCCATTCCGCATTTCAAACATTTGTCTAATGTGGCGTGTATAACATCGGCTGTCATTGCTAATATCGGGATATGCCACTCGTTCTTCTTTGTTGTTCCATCCGCCATGCATCCCCCGTTCATCTGCGTGTTCACTTTGTTCTCCATCTCCCGAATAAGACGAGTTGCTTCGAATCTGCAGTCAAAGGAATTGGAGATAAACACCATATGCATCACATATTTACGAAAAATCCTTGCAGAAAACGCTTTAAAGAACAAACAAGGTCAATAAAAGTCGCTGACCGTCCGCAAATTTGATATACCTGGCTACTGTCAGAAAACTGATTATAAAGCAATATTTCATTCTTTAACAATTTGATTCGTTCTACAATTCGAAATCAGTGGTTTCTTGAAATGCTCGAAAAGGCAGCAATTCTGTAATCTTTTTCATCGGCAGCTGAAGATGTAGAAATTTTAAATGAAAATAACATTTGTACTAGGTCAACAAGCTTCAGTTCTTTTTACAGTTTCCCCTAAAAAATTTTCATGAACGTCCATCATAGATGTCAAGAATTATACACATTTTGGCAGTAAAAATGAAATAATCTTAGATTCTAACAGCAAAATTTTCACTATTTCGGATACCCACAATAAATCATATTAATCTGCTAAAATGTTCCAAGGAGATCATGTACAAACATATTGATCCATGTAAACAAGGATACCCAACCAACAAGGGAAGAACATTGTAGTAAATAACAGGAAAAGAAATCTGAAGTTGCAAACATGCAAAACGAGAAGGGGCAAAAAAAAAAAAAAAAACAGAAGACGAAGAAAAGACGAGTTGCATAACAGAAAAAAATTCTAACATGCTAAAAACATAATAACAATGGAATAATTCTATTAATGTTTTGACATACCCGTCCATTTCAGGCATTTGAATATCCATAAAGCAGGCATCAAATTCATGCGGGAGCTGGAGCCACTTCAGAGCCTCTTGACCACTCTCAGCACACTGTACATCGGCCCCAAACTTTTTGAGGGCACCAGCAGCAACTCGGCGGTTGACGATATTATCATCAACGACCAATATCTTCTTGCCACAGAGCAGGCCACGGAGACCGGTACATTTGTTGGGTACATCTCTTCCATTTTGGGGTTTTCGGCCAAGTCCTAATACCTGTTGCAAGCATGCAGCTACCATACTCGCCCTCAGAGGTTTCATGATCACAGTATCTGCGAAGCCAGCAGCCTTGGCTTTTTCAGTCTCGGCAACAGTGATATTGGTCGCAAGAAGGATCATCTTAGGCATTTTATACGAGTGACCATTTTGTCCCCAGTTTGATATCTGCATAATGCTGTCTCTTCACCGGAAATCCATGAATCTTTTTCTACAAGAAACATATCTGGCAGCTTTTCGCTTCTGCCCCAAATACAAGCGACATAAAATTAGACTACCATATGATGCATTTTATACTCGCAAAGCTAAAAAAGCGACAGTACTGACTGTGTGAAGAAAAGTTAATCTGATGATTTCTATGGAGAATAGCCTTAACCATATCCTCATGGATATCACTCCATGTTCCAATATATTTTAACAAGAAAACAAAAAAAGCTAAAAAAGGCAACACCTTTTTGGTTTTCTGTATGCCTCAGATTAGACAAGCGCAGAGTTCTGGACTTGACAATTGGAAAATGCAACAGAAGAAAACAAAAGGAATAAAAACGAGAATGAGGACGACTGAAGAGAAGGGTCTCAAACTGTGAGGACAACAACGAAAAGCAATTTTTAATCCAAAAGAGGCCTGCCTATTATGCAGTGCATGACTGCACTTTTCTCTCAAGGCAAAGAAATATGAAAGGGAGATTGATCAAGGCAATTAAATAAAGAATTTTTCTGCAAAACAAAGATCTTGAGGCCTGAAATAGACATCTTTGTTTCGTTTTTTTTTTCCTGTAAGACCGTAAATTGTCCACCACAAGAACCGCTATCTTTTATCTATCAAACTCAACAAATATCAAATTAATTTGCAATATCAGGACTTTAGGCTTACTTAGAAATAAGGGAGCCGTATTTCCCAAACACAGCAACTGCTGTCCTGATGCTACTCACTGCTTCAGCTTGGATACCCAGTCTCTTCAGGTGGTACCTTGTAACAGCAGCTCTAACTGGTTTCCCATCAACTACAAGTGCTTTTAACCCTTTAAATGCAGTAGGTAGATCATCAGAGAGAGATTTCTTCAGATCTATAACAGCACTTTTCTCACATCTTCTGAATTCAACAGTAAAAGAAAATGTGCTTCCGATTTGAGGACGGCTAGTGAAGTTCATTTGACCACCCATTAGTTCAACAAGACACTTACTGATGCTCAATCCTATGCCCGTTCCCCCATAATTTCTAGAAGTTGAACTGTCAGCCTGCATAAATGGCGTGAACACCCGTTTTTGGGCTTGTTCAGGGATACCAATTCCCGTATCTTCAACACACACCATCAAGGTGACACCCTGATGAGCATTATCATTCAACATATTACTTGAAGCATCATACCGGAATTCATCATCTAAATGCTAAAGGTTTCCCAACTGCTTCGATCATCAGCAGCTTGTTTACCACTCAAAGTGTTGAACTGTCGAGCACAAGATTGTGCTATGCACTCAGAGTCTCCATTCAAACAAGTTTCTGTCTTCACATCCATAACAGATTTTGCTTGTGCAGCTAAGTGGACTTGAACAAATATATGTCCTTGCTCTGTAAACTGTTATAACATAAAACAAAAATTTTGCATCATGACTGAACTATTAACAATCCAATGAAACAACCACCAAACTTTGGTATGAGGCTCAAAAGGTATAACATTAATTTTAAACTTTTTTTCTGACACGATAGTTGCATGTTCAGGTTCCCGCCATTAGCTAAGACTTTTATAAGCCAGACTGATTTCTAAATAAATGTGAAAACGAGAAAGCTTTCTAAAAGCTGAGACTCAAAATCAATGGAGATTAAGAAGTGGAAGGTCATCCCACTCGCTAGCATATCATGGGACCAGAAAATGTAGAATTTGGTCAAGACGAAGTTTTGATAATCGCACTTACTTTTACTGAGTTCCCGACAAGATTGGTAATCACCTGCCTGAACCTTCCTGGATCCCCCACAACTATTTCAGGCACTTTATCTGAAACGAAAACAGCCAACTGCACTTTCCAGTTAATTACATAATTTTGCGGGCATAAGTTTCAAATAAATTAGCACTTTCATAGTAAACAGAAAATTATGCCATCATAACAGTACTTTAATTATGAATAGGGTGGCTCTGCACTTACCTCGACACCTTTTTGCCTAGATTTCTCAGAAAACAAGGATAAAACATCATCAAGAATCGACCTAAGGTCAAATGGGACTGCCTCAAGCTCTAGCTTTCCAGCTTCAATCTTAGCACGGTCAAGAACTTCATTTATCAAGGTTATCAATGCTTCCCCACAAGCTTGAGCTGTTTGGGCGTAGTCCCTTTGGGTCGAACTCAGTTCTGTGTCGAGAAGCAGCTGTAGCATTCCTGCAAGCAAAAGAAACAAGTGGTGTCTACCTGCCAGTTCTCACTCAAAATGTGAAAAAATCAATCAATCAAAAGATTTCGATGTACCTAGAATACCATTCATGGGGGTTCGTATTTCATGAGAAACAGTGGCTAAAAACTGCATCAATAAAGAGATTATTCAGGTTGTGAAGAATTCTGAGACAATTAAGATATTTCATGACGAACATGAACTGAGTCCACACCTGAGATTTAGCTACATCAGCAGCTTCAGCTCGAACTTTCAGTTCCTGCATTTTATGAAAATCATCTTCAACTTTAACAATGTGAATTGCTGCCCCATATATCATATATCCAACTAAAAAGCCAATCACAAAGACAAAGAACGCTGTTGTAAGCGCAATCCATGATGTAGGGGCCATCTGAAGGTACCTACGGACAGAATTCAAATAATAAGAAAAAAAGTTGTTCTTTTGTTTGCTTATAAGGGAATGATTAACCACTTTGAAGTTTGAACACGTACCGACATATCATCTCGTGTTTACGATATGGGTCTCCAAAGTCCAGCCTGCTCACATGCTTAAGGGACATATCACCATCTTGAGAGTGGTGCCCATACATGATCAAAGGATCAGAAGAGTTTGTAATATCATACACATTGACCACTATTGCCTGGTTCCCAGCAAGTTGCCCAAGTAGATTCTCAACAAGGGATTCAACATCAAAGGCTCACCAAGGTACCTGCTTGAGATAAGTGTCAGCTTAAAGGTGAGAAAATCAGGCAACTATAAGAATGGAAACTCCATCATATGCATTCTAATGGCCTTCTATCAAACATCAATAAGAAACAAGACATTTTAACGACACTACTTTGTGAAGGATAAATTTATGTCAAAATTTCTCTCAAACCTACATGAAGAGTAAGTAATCCTTTTAAGAAAAGGAAAAACCTCCTTGAGTTCCTGATTAATTCTTCAAGTTTAACTAGTGCAGTTCAACAGGGAATGACCTCCAGACTCAATAATGTTTTCCCAAATCTAATCTCATTTAATTTTCTTTGCTTGGTCTCTAATTTGTGTTCTCTTGGGGTGGGGTAAACGAGAGAATTTGAAAAGACAGGCTATGGAACAACCAACAACTTACAGAATTATGAACAAGACATTCTAAGCTTGGTTATACTTCCCGTACCCTTGATCTCCAATCAGTCAACAAGTTAGAGATGCACTCGTATTCTAGTGTATCCAGAGTAAAGGTACTACCAGTATGTCTGCTGGCAAGACTGCATGACCTTGTGAATGTATGCATGTAAGACGTAGGTACTTGCGTGTGTGTGTGTGTGTGGTACACATAAAATATTTTGAAAAGAGCACATATTCAACAACACCAGAAAATAGTGGTTCAGTAACTATTGTAATTGTTAAATTTACATATATTTGGATCCTTGCTCATAATCAAAGTCTGACAGGGTACCCATTTCGCAGAGCCATCAAAGTATCCATCACCATAGTTGAGCGTTTTGGTTATGCCCACTTATCATCTAAAATAGTCCGTGACTCAAGCTCGGCAGCAGTCAAAACTGACCCAACATTTACACCAAAGTTATATGATGTAGTTTTTCAGTTCCCAGAGGATTCTGGTGCCTAAAGGTATAAATGATACATGCCCTGCTGCTCATATGATGCAAGAAACAGCTATTCATAGGACAGTAATCAAGGCATACTATGGGACTATGAGTAGAAGTTATTGTGCAGGTTCTTAGTTCAGAGATATGAAATAAGCAGTTCGCTGTTAACCATAAATATGCATAGCCCTCTATTTAGTATGATTGAATCATGGTGGCTTTCAGACCTTCACAAATGATGATCAAACTACACAAAGGAGAAACTAAGTTATCAAGAGAAATAAGCACTAAAATTCATTGGTAAGTCCAGCAAGTCATCCTACCAACTGTAAGGCATAAGAATAAAACCATCTCCCTCATTCAAAATAACAAAGCATGAATAGAAGTTCAATTACTAAGATGGATGTAATTGGAGTGATGAATGATAGAATGAGGAAATCAAGCATCAAGTTATCAAATTTAGTTCTGGAGCTAAAATTTTGCCCGTTCAGGAAAACCCTGAAAATCTAAAGGTCTAAGCAGCACTCATTCTGTTTGAAACACATGAAGTGTTAAGATAACTAAGGTGCATATAGTTGGTAGCAATCTAGTTCTAAGCTTCCACAGGATAAATCTTTCAACAACAGGATATTACAAGGAGAACAAAAAAATGGATACAGGTAAAGGAGAAGCTATAGTGTGACAAATTAATAAGTTCAAGAAATTTATATTATTTTCTTTTATTGAATAAATAATCTTATTGAATCATGACAAATACTTCTCATGTTACAACACAAAGGAATCACAAGTATAGCCCACATGCATCAACTTCAGATGGAGATGGAAGTTCATAAACTACACGCGAAACTTACATATTAAAACATAAATGTACTTCATATGGAAATACCAGTAGAAATGAAAATGGTATCTTAAATGTCCATAATTGTGGGAAGACTAACAGGCTAGGTTGCTTTTCCCCTGGTAGGTCAAAGTGAAGAATCTCAATGCACTACTATCTAGCAATTTTATCCACAAGTATTAAACCCTAAGTTGCCTAAAGTAGGGTACTCAAACTCAATATCACATGCCATGTTTAAAATTCATCAAGAACAAAGAAAGGTCAATGACCTTCAATCTCATCAGCAAGAAATTTTGCAATTGCAAGTAGCAGCTTCAGTTCTCCTGAATAGTCTAATTTTAATAAACTGTTTATTCTGCAGAAGAAAACCTTTAGAAGGATTTGGAGAGAACACATAAAATGCTCCATAAGGAGCTGCACACCACATGCTTACCCTGCTGTTGCTTCAATGCGCTCTTCCACAGTTGGGTTGTTGGGGAGCTTGGAATTGTAAACCGGAAAAGTCAAAACAACCCCAAGATGATTCGAATTCAGCAACCTAAATGGGCTAGTAAGAACTGCTTTACCGGTAGCCCGAGCCCTTAATATATTCTCACGGTCCTCCTGTTGAAAAAGAGTAATCAGAAACCAAGGCCCAAGAATATGAAAACACATTTCACAAGCCACAGGTATACAAAATCAATATCATCAAACAGAAAATGAGTTACCTCCCCAGACATCATATCAAGTGATTCAATGTAGGATACAGTTTCTTGAGAGAATATCACTGGGGCGTACTCATCCCTAATCGGTGAAGGCTCTTTCTCCATTGTTCTAATGGTCCACCCATGCTGTCTCTCAAATTCTTCCCTCTCAGAATTCAGAATTCTCTGTGCATACGCCACCCCATTTAGCAATGGCCTCTCGAAAGCAGTTCTTGCTGTATATCCAGCAAAAGTTTCCTGCATTGATCCCAACAGTAAACCTTCCGTACAATATGCAATCAATAGCACAAAAAATCCATATCACCAAACATCAGAAAAAGAAAAGGAAACTAAAAACAGATTATGATGGAACCTTGTTTTCATCCTTCAACAACAACAGGAAAAAAAAAACCTACAGAGCAGAGCCCTCATTGAACCCCTGATCATTTGCACAGGCAAACAACACTGATGAAACACGGATTAGAAATGTGTTTTAAACACAAAACCTTCATGATATCAGAATCAGGAAAACCCTGATCACAGCTTTAACAAAATCACACAAATTCCAGCACCTAGAAAGTAAAGAACACCGAAATGCAACAAACCTGATCAATTGCTGAAGGATTCTTGTAATAGTGGAAAGTAGAGACAAGGATGGCAAGGGCGTGAACATGATTAACACTAACACTGAATTGATCCTGCAACATTCTTGCCCTCTGATCACACATGCTCACAAGCACTTCTTTCCTTCTCTCCTTCTGCTCATCATCCATATAATCATAAATTTGTTTACTGAAGAACAACATCAGCATGATCCAGAATCCCAAAATTCTACGATTGGAAGCTTTGTGTATGACTGAATACTTCCTCTTTGCGCCCAATTGTTCATTCACCCTCACAGCCACCATATGGAATCCTTGCCTTTTCTCACCCATCTTACAAGCCAAGCCTTCTCTGGTTTTCACTTCAACCAAATTCCCCACACCTTTTCAATCCCTCAAGGACAAAGGAATCTAAGACCCCAGAAAAGATGTACAGTACACAGACTCATGGGCTTGTGCTACAACTTTCCAAGACTTACTTTTTCCTGCGACTGCAATATAAAGAAATGGTCCTCTTCAAACTCCAAGAAGTCTATCATTACAAAATTGTCTTGTGCGACTCAAGAATCATCAGCATTTCACACAAAGAGGAAAGACAAACAAAGCCCAGAATCAAAAAATATTGCCTCTCTCATATTGCGCAAGGAAAAGAGTAATATTTTTTCACAATTCAATGATGGGGGAACAAAGCATGCCCTTGTTGCAGACCTCAAAAGACGAAATCTTGTCCAAATTCCCAAGGAAAAAGAACTCCACTCTCCTTCTCTCTCTCTTCTCTCTCCAAGACTATGCTTCTTGTTTGCTAACCCAAAAGGGGTTTCTGAGATAGAGATGTGAATAACAATGAAAGGATCGAAAAAATGACAAAAAAAAGAACAACCCCCTCTAATCATGCATAGATTTTCTCTACAAAGCGTGAAGTTTTAGTTCAAGAGCAGCATACAGCACGTTCTCTGCCCTCTCTCTCTCTCTTAAAATAATAGTTAATATTCCTCACACCTCAGAAAAACTCAAACCACCCAAGATTTCATATTTGACCAGCCTAGCCTAGCACACAAAACACACACATACGTGTGTGATATAATATTTTATCAAGAAAAGAAGCAACCCATTTCTGGGTACAGTGAACTGTTGTGCTGCAGTTGCATCTCTTTGAATTCACATTCTGGGCTTTGTTTAATGGGGTTCTTGTCGGGGATGGTGATAATATTAAAAGTTGTATGAGTATGGCAAGTGAGGAATGTATCTGTGCCTAGCTTACTTTTAAAGCAAACTGAATCGAATTTTGAGGATTTTCCCAGATACGCTCTTGTCCCCTTCTTTACCAAAAAAAATAGTAGAAACAACTACCCTTCTCTCTCTCCCCTCTCTCTCTCTCTCTCTCTTCTCCACCAAGAATTACCCTCTCCCTCTCCCACCCCAAGAATTACCCTTCTCTCTCTCTCCCTCTCCCCCACCCCCAAGAATTACCCTCTCTCCCTCCTCTCCCAGTATTATATTTCTGTAACTTTCTTGTTCTCTCTCTCCCTCTCTCTCTCTCTGAAGAAGGGGTTTGGTCTTTATCTTAGTCTTATGATTTATATCTGTAAAAATAATTGTCCGTTGAATAAAATATTAGAAGTCGCTTTCACATATCTTGGCGATAATGACTTGGCGACAAGAAGCAGATCTCTTCGCCTGAAATTACCTAAATACCCTCCTTCTACTTTTCCTTTCTTTTTTTATTTTCCATTTTGCTTTCAAAATTATTTCATTCTTGGATTTTATTAATATTATTTTTCTCTAATTTTCACCATTTTCTCCAAATACTAAGAACTATTTTCCATCATTTTACATGCCTTTTATATTTTTTTTTTAAATCTAACTATAATAATCATAAATTCCAATTTACACCACTAATTATACATAAATTTCAATAAAAGAATTAGATATTCGAACTGTACAGTAATTTCAACTCGATATAAATTTCATGTAAATACCATATGTAAATAAGTGTATTTTGTGCTAATTATCTTAAATAGAATCAATTTTTTTTTTAGAGTTAAAACGACATAATATTGAAACTTCTATCATAATCTTACAAAAACTTTATCAAACTAAATAAAAAGTAATTTTTTGGTTTAGTGTATTTTATTGAATTTTGTAATTCTAATACATCTCGTATTCTATTACATATATACACATTATAAAAAAAAAATCACGTCACTTTTTTTTATTCAAGTACATTTTTTATACACGCAACATTCATATTAATGGAACTAAATATGCAATAAAAAATTCAATTAGCAAGTGTACGACAATTGTACCAATTATTTTCAAGAATTTAAAGCAACATTTATGAAATTGTTCTAAAAATTATTTAAAATCCTATATTTAGTATAAGTTATGGTGGAAATTTTCATTCTTTAGAGAATTCATTTTTATTTTTATTTTTTTTGTTATAATTATTCTTTAGAGAATTCATATAAAGGAAAGGGGGAATTAGTCATTCCAACCCTCTTTCTGGATAATGTAAGGCACACTCATATATATTTTTTTTATATATATATATATATATATATATATCCGTATAAAAAATATTTTAATTTATTAATATATATTAAAATTTCCATAAATAATAAAATGTTAAACAAATAAGTGCAAAAAATATATATTTGAAATATGATAGAGACACGTAAATATATTGTGAGAGAGAAATAGAAAAAACAATGTTAGTCTAAGGTTGAAAAATATTTCATTTTTTAATTATAAAAGAGCATAATATATAGGTAATTTCATGATTATTGGAAACAATAAGGTAATATTATTTAGAGAATACTAAAATAGTCAAAAAAAAAATAGCCCACGCATTGGACAAGTGGGCTCTACCATGGAAAAATAAACAAGTGGACCTTTGTGGCCTAACAAAAAAGTCAAATAAATAAATATAGAATATATAAAAAAGAAATTAAAATTAAAATCGCTTTTATAAGATTGATTATTTTTATTTATTATTAAAATAAACTAGTAATTTTATATTTTTTAAAAATTATACACATGCATGAACGTGTCACACACTTTTGGTCCTTATTGTTACTGTATTTAATTTCAAACGGCTCGAGTATGCATAGATTCTTCCTAGAAAACGACCTATAAAGTAAAAAAATTGCCGGGACGACAAAGCAAAGGCCTCAGTTATAACTTTCTGATCCGTAAATTGGTTAGGTCGTGAGGAGACTTAAGATTGTAAAAAATGTCAGGGTAGCAAAAATTGTACCTAAAGCATGGATGACGGATATTTACAAAATTTTCTAATATGTATAATTTCACGTACTACAGATTTAAAACTAATTAATTGATCACTGTAAATTCATACATAATAGAGTTTTGATCGGATTAAAATAAAATCGAAACGAGCCGAGATAAATATCACGAATCATAGAACTTTTCAGAAATTATCCCACATCAGTTATAAGATTGAAAGGTATTTGAGGAGTAGTAACATGAATGGAGTAAGAATTCTCCGAATTGTGAAAACACGAGAATTGTTAATTAATGAGTTAGAAGGAAAAGTAGCCAAGCTTTATAAATTATTAAAACGTCAATCATGATAATGCAAAATCGTCTTTATATCTTTATTTCAGTGGTTAAAATCGTCTTTATGTCACTTCGTCAATTTTCCCTAAAATGTTGATTCTCTGTCACTGAAGAGTGTTTTTGTTTTTTTCCCTCTTCTTTTCCCTAAATTGAGGAAAACAAATAAAATTCCTCTGTTACTATGTTGACACAAAAATTAAAAATAAATGGGGTAATTACGTTACACTTCTTTATCAATAGTTTATATAAAATTATTTATATTTTTGAATAAGTACACATACATTTATCACAAACGATAATATCTTTTACACAAATTACCATTATTTTCTTAAAAAATATAAATGCATGTACCCCAAAATATTAACATCATCAGACAAACTACTCATATTTTTTAATTATGAGGACTGATTTCTATAATTATACAAAAGCTAAGAATGATTTTGACAAAAACCCTAAATTATGTGACCATCCCATCTGATCACGAAACTTCATGCGTTAAAATTAGTATTTCATAGCATGAAGTATTCTTCATTTTGATTTTCTTGTATTTGGATTTTGTTCTGAAAAACGATCACATAAAAAATAAAAATATTGAAATTGAATGCCATGCAAAATTCTTATTTGCAATTGATATAGGATGTGTAACTAGCATTATATGCCTCAAAGTAAAACGTTCGGGACAGGCGCGTTGCCTTTGTCCCCTCATATGGCACAAAATGATGTAACATGCATTGCAAATTTGTGTTTCGTGGCATAAAATATTGCGGGTAAATTGTCATCTCAATTATACAAAAATTTGCACTTTGATACTTATAACTATTTTTTCACTAAGTTTTTTGGCTAAAAAACATCACATGCAGTGCATATGTGATGTTTAAGGGTTATGTGATGTGGTATCTTCCACATATGCACAGCATGTAATGTTTTTCGCTAAAAAAAAATAGCAAAATGATAATCATATATGATAAAGTGCAAATTTCGCAAAATTGAGATGGCAAGTTGACACAAAATAAAGTTTAAATGCCAAATGTAAAAACGGGCATAATTCGGATGACAAAATGTAATTTGCGTAAATATTGTCCACTTTTATTATCTAGCGTCACGATTGTCTCGTTACAGAGACACAGACTTGATACTTATAAGACGTGTGAATTTCTTATGTTGCAACTTTCTTGGAACACATGCTAAAATCAAGTGTTGTTTCTTGAATTTAGTCACAGGAAATATCACTTTTAGAGTCCCTATAATTTACTACGGTTCTATCCCAACAAAAATCAAGATGATTTTTGTTTTTAATATTTCACAAAAAAAAACATGTTACCAATTGGATTATTATCTAAATAATATTTTAATAGTAAACACGAGTATTATGTAAAATGATGATATATTTATAATAAAAAGTCTGCTTGACCCTCACCACTAATTGAGAGAGTAACAAAAACGTTTCATGATTCAAGCCAACCTGATAAACTAATTTGGGATTTTGACCAAAACAACCCTTGACTAGTCATCCCAATCACAAGGTAATGGCAGTCACAATTATAGCATGAGCACACAATGTTTGTTTCTCCAAAAAAGGGAAGGGGCATATATGTCTTGTCCCTGTATATGTAACTTTGTTGGTAGGGTGAGGGAAGAGTGAGGGCTCATATGTGTTTGTCCACTTGTCTTGCCCAATATTAGTACATCCATATCAATACATGTTGATTCAGTTGTTCGATTTTTCTCTATTCATATGATAATTGTATTAACGAATAATTTATAAGTATTTTTATAAGCAATATATATAATTTAGAAATATGTCCTGATCCATAGTGACAATCTTCAAAATCAAAACCAACGACATACGATTATCAGGATATACCTTGATCCGCAGTGGTGTTTTAGAGGTGTGTCATGATTCGTACTGATCGTCAAAATCATGAGACTCAAAACAAGCCGTATATAAATTTAAGGGCATGTCTTAATTTGTGGCGGTGATCCTGAAAGTCAAAAATTAAAATGAATATACATGTATATAGATATGGGATAATCCCCATTTCTCCACTCACAGTGCATCATGTATGTCTCTGGTGTCGGCCATCTTTTCGTTTACTATTCCTACACCACGCATGGGCATGGTTTTATATATATTTCATACATACATGTATATGTCATGATTTTAAACTTCACTGAATATATGAGTATTTGTCGTACTTTATTATAATTTATTTTATGATATTTACTTATATTGACAATTACGTTCTGTTTAATTGCTTAATTTATTGAAATATTAATATAATGATATAATTATAAAATTAATAAAATAGAAGAAAAAGTTGGAGGATATGATCATTACAAGACAGAAATAATTGAAATGGAATGGTGATGAAATTCGATTTGGACCAGAATTTGGTGTGTTCTCTCATGTGGATGTTGCTTTCTCCACATCCTCATCCTACTACTACTGCTGCTGCTCTCTAATTAATCCATTAGGTTTTGTAGTCTTGTAGAGTAATTAACTAAGATTAATTGTGGATACAAAATATTCTCACCTGAATTCAGTCTGATCGAATTAAATTAATTATTTGATAAGTGCAATATGTTTGTTTTGTAATTTGTTATATATTTTTTAAATTATGCATCACTTATATTGGTAAGTTGTCGTATAATTGGGTCCGATATGACCAAATCCAATTTAGATTAGAATTTTCACCAAAAAAAATCTTACCCAAAAATACCCGTACCGTAGTTTTGTATGTGATGAGTATTTTTTCAGGCTACATTTGATGAAGGATTTCAATTTAAAAGAATGATTTTAAAAAATAATTTCAAATGAGTTTATACTAAAAAAAAATCCAACATTATTTTATTTATAAATTGTAGTTCAAAATGAGAATTGAAGGATTTGAAATCATTTAAACCATTTACTTTCTATTATTAGGTTGAACAAGCTGCCTGATGCACCATTGTAAGGAGTTTACTTTGCATTATGGGATCTCAGTTTTTTTCTCTAGATCTGGTACAAATTACTATTTAACTGAGTTATTTAGATTAACTGATACAAATAGTTCAAATAAACACACATTATAATTAATAATTTTTATTTTATTTATCTTGCCACCCAAATAACTCATATAAGGATTAATATAAATAAAGTAATTGTAGTTAATTAAGAATCTAGAAAGATAGTTTTTTTTTTTGGTTAATTATTTACATGTTATAGAGTAATTGATGTAATTATTTTAACAAGTTGAGGATTTTATTACAATTAGTGCAAATGTAATCTTGTAATCTACCATAATAAAGTTGAGAAATTACTAGAAGAAATTTACTAATGGTTATAATTTTATTGTCTATGGAATAACAATAAAATTATGGTAAATGATTATTATTAATCAGGAATAAATAAAAATTGACCCAAAAACTTATATTATCAATCAATATGAAAACTATTTTTGCCAGGTCCGTGTGCTTGTCATGATTTTTAGCAATGACAAATATTTTAGAGATAGTTACACTCACCTCCTCTGAGGTTTTGTAATTATACGTAGATCCCATGTGATTTAAAAAATTATATATAACACCCATGAGATTTTGATTCCGTCTAACAAGTAAGTCTCTCTAAATTTAATAAGTTTGTTGATAAACAAAAAATAAATGAAAATTGATATTTACCCTCAATTTTATTTATTATTAACTTATGGTAGATCAAATAATTTTTAACTAAACTTATAACGGTGAAGGTATACCTCTTCACATGCATTAACGAGTGAATACGTATGAGGGTAATTTTGTCATAAAAAATATTTATTTGACATGCAGTAAATCAGTAATAAGTCAATCGACAGTAAATATATATTTTTATTTACTTTTTTTTACTATAAGCAAGTTTGATGAATGTTGACTAACGAAGAAATTTATTTATTAGATAAAAACAAACTTCAAGGGTGTTTAGATGTAATATCCCAACCCACAAGGGGTTCACGTATAATCACACCAAACCTCATGAGAGAGAGGTGTGATTATCATAATATTTTAACTACGCTTGCAGAAATCATGACCAACAAGTTATGTGCCGCCGTGGTCTATGACTCTTTATTTTTAACAATAATTAAATATTAATTTTTTTAATAAATACAAAATATATATATGGAGGAAATCAATATTGGTCATATATATATTATAAAAATTAAACAATAATAAAAATAAGATATAGTAAATGGTTTATTCCAAGACAGGGTGACCTCCCAAGATCTCTGCCTTTCTTGCATGTTCATGTTTTGTCTCTCTTGTGGTCCCTATTTCTACCTTTTTTTTTTTTTTTCTTATTTTCTAACAGTCATTTTTGTATTTTTTGCATGTCCAAATTTTGTACCACATTTCTTGACGTGACACTCGCACGTATTTATTGTTGCAAAAACTTTGTACTAATTAATCGATAATTATATTTCTATCTAATGATTAGAACTGAAGTTTCATAATTATAAAATTATAAATTTAAGTCCGGCAAAATATATTGCGATTTATCTCATTTTATTTCATTGTTATTAATTTGTAATTTGATGATATTGAAAAAATAAAGTGTTAAATTAATAGTGTGATTATCGGTTGTATTTTTATTTTTATTTTTAAAATTCAAATTACATATAAGTATATTTTTTAGAAAACAAAAATGATGAAAATTAATCATATAATCAATGTATTTACGATATTTCATCCACTAATGAAAATTCAAATTGAAAAAATATTAACTTATAAAATATAATGTAAGAAAATCGTAATAAATATGGTTAAATTAAAAAAAAAAAAACCCTAATAATATTTGGATAAAAAATGCAATTTCCCCTATCCCGTTGAAATTGACATCGCATGAGTTTTCGTAGGAGGAAGTTCAAATTATAGAGTAAGCTACAAGTTTAATTAGCGCTAATTCTTCGACCCGATTTATTAATTCTGCACCAGCCCAGTTGCTATCCCTAATTAATTATATCTTACGTAGCTACTCCTTTTTAAAACTCGTCACGTGTTATATTTTTATATGTATATATGTACGAATAAAAATATTTTTTTTGTTGGTTCTTCAGCTTAAAATATGACTTTTTATTATGTATAGGGTTATACAACTGGAAATTAAGTGAAAATGTTCGATAATTGATAGTGACTAGTCAATAAAAAGTCGTTTAAACATAATTTATTAAATTTGAGCAAAATATTTTATTCGATCGATTTTCAAACTTCGTTTGAAGTTGATTTTGATTACTGAAAAATAATAAAATATGCTTAGTAAGTATCAAACTTCTTGAACTCAATTTTGTCAATTCAAATAGAGGTCGTTTGGACTCGATTCAATTAATAATAATCAAATAAATTTGATATGATCGACTGGATTTTTTAGTTTTTTACATCCTATCTTTGAGAATATGACTAAAAGTTAACTTTATAAACTTTGTTTAATTTTGTTTTTGAACTATCTCAAACTTAGAGCATAGGAGTCGAAAACGAGAAAAGGAAAAATTCATATTCAAATCAATCACATAGTAATTATGATATATTTATTATGTTTGGTTATTTTTCTTGAACTGTTCATACCAATCACATAACATGTATCACATTTATATATAATTAAGTCAAATTTGATCAAACCCGATTTGAATTAGAATTTTTCTGAGAAAATATGCCCACAACACGTTCTCCACAATAATTTAAAAGACCACTTGTCCATTTCAAAATGGACAATTCAAACTTTGAGGACATAGTGTGGATTACGCTTAATTTAGTTGGCAAAATTGAGGTTGAATATCATAAAATTATGAATTAAATTTCAATTATGTGTGTATGAGGTTAGTTAGTTTAATATTAAAATATGTCCGGTATAATAAAATAGTTGCTGGTCAATTATAAATTTTATTAGATAGTAATGATTGTGGTTATATATAAAAATTGACACATTAGAGTTAATCCAATATTTAAAAAAGCAAAAAAAAAGGACACCCTCGATGAAACTTAAAATTTTGAATCCAAAAACCTCGTTATCTTAAGGCCTCAAGGTCGTCAAATGATTTAAATTAAATTAACATAGCAACAAACAATCCAACGTAAAAATAATCAGCAAGTTCGGTTCTTGATTATTAATTTTAAAAAGGATAAATTACAACTACACCCCCCAAAAACATTAGGGTGATATTTTTCAAACAGTTTATGTAAGTTTCGCCATTGAATTTGGGTCGAAAATCATAATTACAACCACAACCTCAGAAAGTCCAACTGCAATTTTGCTAAAAATAGAAGCTTTTGTATATTTCGGCCTAACTTATAGGACTGTCGATATAATTTACCAAGTAAAAAATTTCATTTCATAGATGTTGTGAAAATAAGTCCAAATACATTGAATAAATATTTATTAATAAATCCTCACTAATATAAAATAAAAAAAAAAAGTAGATATGAATGCAGATATATAGACATGGAAAATTCCATGTCCCGTGAGGGGATTTTCAAAGTCAATAATCCACAGCAAGATGAGAATATTTATGGGAATTTTGTATCACCAAAATCTTAATCGTATCAAATGTGGAATCTTGTCACGTTGCTCAACCACTAATCTACTTACGTCTCCCTCAATTATATTATGTATCTTAGGGAGTGGGATGTAACATAATTTATTTATAATTTGGGGTCAATTTAATGGGAAAAATAAATAGTTATATATGTATGTGTAATTATATACGTTCGGATTTGCAAAAATAATTATATACGTTCGGGTTTGGTGTAATTTTGAATTTAGAAAAGGTTACGGCCTCTAAATATTATAAATGGTCTACTGATTTTTTTTTTGAAATTGTGATTAAAGAGTTGCAAAGTTGTTCTTTAGTACGGCTATGTTATCTCCTCCGATTTTGTGGAGCAAACTACGGATCGCTTTTGAATATCGTGTCAAAGTTTTGATGATTTTACGACAAGGGAGATATGGGAACTTGCGGTTCCAGAGTTTTGTCGTGGATTTAATGGACTTGCTATATGTATATAGTGTGTAGTATGTTGTCCTCAAGGCCCTTTTTCTTTGACAGGCATGATCTAGGAGTTCGCTAGTTTGAACTCACTTCTATTGAACTTGAATATTATAATTTTTTTGACATATATCAATTTTTCTATAAATCATATTTCAACCTGTTTTATCCAATTAGTCAATTTAAAATAAAAAATATATATTTAATTTTTAATCAGTCTATGAAAATTCATAGGACCAAAATTTGATATGAACTTTTTGCAAAGTCATCATCTTGAAAAATATTATTTTAATTGGTATTTAATTCCAAACTTTTGATGTCAACAATTACGCCTAGTAAGATAGCCTCCAACTAAACCCTTTGATATTTAAGTGATTTTAGTTTGAAAATAATAGGATTTATTTTAGTGAATAGTTAAAAAAAAAAGCATAGGTATCATTGTTATTTCAAAAGTGTTTTATATATATATATATATATATGAAATAATCATGAAAATAGTAATTAATTATTAAATTATATGAATTTGAACTTAATATATATATATATATATATGAAAATAATCATGAAAATAGTAATTAATTATTAAATTATATGAATTTGAACTTAATTTCAAATACTAAAATAATTAAATTAAATAATTAGCAGTGAAATATGACTCTTAATAATAATTAAAAAAAATGTGTATAGGTTATGAATTTGCAGCCAAGTTTAAGGCCCACTTACACTCACGGGTCAAACCACATACAAGCTGTACTCTTGGAAAAGTAGATTTGTTTATGGAGACAATTTAAAATAGTTTAAAACACAAATATTGTACGTTTGATGTTGTGTTGAGAAACAAAATTATTTTTAAATTATATCTCTTTTATATATATTATATTATATATGTATATATATGGGTATTGTATGTTTAATGATGTGTTTTTTAAAACAAAAATTACTGTTTATTGTCAAATTATATATATTTATATATCTGTGTGTATATATATAGAAAGTCCAAGACAAAAAATTCACACAAATAACAAACATTGGGTGTATTTTGGCCTACATCTTGAAGATGGGCAAAAGATGAAACCAACGAAGCGTAATTGTAATTTTCAGTTCTGAAATACTTAAATCCGATCAATATATTAACCGATGGAACTGAATTAGAGGGAAGAATTTCAAGTGATTCGTGAACAAGCATTTTTCATGTAAATAGTTATTTTATTTTGTTAAGGGTAGATCACAATGGTCTTTCCTTAAATTTGCATAATTAATATTCCTTGTTATTTGAAAAATTATAAATACCTTATGATTTTGATAAAATTATGTAATTTTTGGGAGGTCTAAAATTGTTAATTTTATCCTTGTTGTATTATTTTTTCTAAAAAATTATAAAAAAATATCGAACAAGATGAATTTTAAATTTTTAAAAATTATAAAAAATTATCCACTTAGTCTCTTGAAAATTTGTTAATTTTTTTAAAATAATATGTAAAATTATAAATCATAGTTTATAAGGACATTTTAGTCAGTTCATCACAAGAAAAAGATGAAAAGTGAAAACTTAACGAAAACTGACGGATGTTGGATGTCCGTTAAAATAATATATTGATAAATTTTCAAACAACGAAAGAATATTTGTAATTGCATTAAAATTTTAGGAGAACTCTTTATAATTTACCCTTAATTTTTTGATAAAGCAAAAGTTAAGAGGTTGGAAATTTCAAAATTACCCTCGGCTATTTTACAATCATCACCGTAGTTGAATTGGGTCTTGGCCCATAATGTAATTGATCTGTTGTGAGTGTACATACAGTAGTATGGGCTTAGACATTCTACGTCGTACATGACTCGTATGTCATTGATCTAACGGATATCCTTTATTTATTTATTTTTTTTTTTTAAATGTGTTGTAATAAGATCCAATCCATATCTAATATCTCTTGTTTGATTTACTTCTAATACCATTTAAACAAGAAGAGATACTTATATCTGCACCTCTTTATCTATGATTTATTTATACAAATTATTTTTATTTTTGAAATTTTTTTTACATATATCCATCAGATACATTAATATCATTTATACAAATTATTTCTATTTTTAAATAAAATTATGCAGAAGATATGACTGATTTTTATAAATAAATTATAAATCAGTGGGTGTAAACATAATTGTCCCTTTAGACAACCATCTAATTTAAAAAACCCAGATTGTTTTTAAATAAATTATTTAATATTAATATCTTAATATACGTATATATATATATATATATATATATATATATATATTTATACTAGTCTAACTTTGTGAAGTACATAAACTATTTATACAAGTTATTCTTATTTTTGCGTAATTACATTGTAATGTTGTTGACGTTTTTTTACAGGTGTATGCATAATTTACAAAATATAGGAATAATTTATGTAAATGATGGTGACGTTTCTGATGAGTGTATGTTTAATTTTTTTTTTTTTTGAAAAAAAGGCAAGAATAATTCGTTTAAATAAACTATAGATTAGGAGATATAGATATAGTTGTTCCTAAATAGTTTTTTCAAAAATAGATATTTCTATAAAAAAAAGAATAATATTTCTCATTCCGTTGATAATAAATTTAAAGTTGTTTGACATTTTAATTCGATATAAATAAAAAATAACTTTTATGTAAATTTAATAAATACGACTCGTTTTGTTATTCGACGTCGAGTAACTCTTATGTTAGAAATAATTTTTAATATATGATTAAAAGTACTTTTTGTGAACAAATACAAAAAATTATAAATAAATATAAGTTTAATTTAATCATTTCACACATCCACAGACACGTTGCTTCCTCACGTTAGTTGAAACATAGTATACGATATAATATACGTACGAAAGATCGTATAACAATGTTGTAAAGAATCTAGTTAACAAACATCGTACGAAATTTTATTAGTTATTATTATTTTTTTAAAAAATGGTACAATTTAATTAAAAAAAGATGAAGGTTAGGGGCTCGATGGGAATCAACATTCCTTCCACTAGGTAATAATTTATGATTACGAGAAATATTAGTAATTAATGAAGGTATTGGAATTAATAATTATGATTAAAGAAAGATAAAGATAATTATGGAGGTGATGGTGATCTTCTCCAAATCTTGATTTAATTAGGATAATGTTATTTTAATGCCGAAATTAGTGGAGTTTTACTTTTGGGTTAGTGCTCCAACTTGTCTTGAAAAGTATACCAAAGCCCAAGGTGACGTGGAGAACAAAATTGATTTTTTTTTTTTGTAAATAATATTATATTTTTTTTTTTGCATATTATGTATGTGAATAATATTTTTAAATGTATAAAGGATATGTATAATATTATATATACATGGAGTAACAAAAGAATGAAACATACGATATAATTGATGCCTTATTGCATGATGTGTTGTCTATTTTGATGATGAAGAAAGAAAGCGTTTGGAACAATATAAGTAATACACATTTCTCGTATGTGACCAATGTGTGATATGCGGCAGCATGAGTGAATAGTGCAAAATGAGACGTGATCGTTGGAAAGGATGCCTTGGTGAATTTATAGGCCACTCAAACTTCTCGTATGAAATTCATGTGGGATGCCTGGCAGTATCATCAATTGATCTAGCATGAGGCGTGATCTACTATCTGTTTATAATGTATTATCCACTTTGGTCTTGTGGGCATCGTAGATTTGTCTCCGGAACCTCGTACGAAGTGGATGTTACGGGGCTTATAAGCCACTCAAACTCATCGTCGGCAATTAATGTATGTTGCGTAACAAATATCGATCCCTTCTTCCAAACAAAGCTTGGGACGAGAGCATAGCATTATCCCACAAGAAATGCCAAAATGATGTGACGTGCGATGAATTACCCCATTACACAAAGTATTACCCACTCTAATTTTACGATACTTACAGATTTATTTTTGAAAAGACATATTTCACTTAGTAAATGAGACCTTAAAACTTATAAAATAATCAAATTCCTCATTTACAATTGATATTAGATGCTTGTGGCATCAGTTCCCATTATTTAGAGTATATTTTTCTTATTAAGTTTAAGAAAATGATTTAAAGGTTGCTTAATCGTTTTCTTGTTGGATTAAAGCAATAAAAAGTTAGTTAAATAAAACTAGTTATTCCAAAATCTAATGATTTGAAATCAATGTAATTATGCGGCATATAATGTAATATGAAAATTCTAACAATTATGCTAAAAACATTATCGATCAATGTGAAAAGATCGAATAAATATGTATTATATAATCCTCATTCGTGTAAATAGAATTAAAGCCAATTCTGAGAATACCATAAACATGTAAGATTCGAAAATCTAAGTAGTCCTAGATTGTGAGAATGACACGATCAAAATCCCAATCGTCAAGTGACTATATTCACACTAATTATAGAAGCAAAACGACAAAAAATAAATAATTAATTATTCCAGCCCCGTCGAAGTCTTACGTGTGGGCCCACTTATATACTCGTGGGACGCCACAACCAACCACATAAATTACTTAAAATAATTACTTTGAAAAACTTTAGTAATTTATTTATATTATCAATTAATAAAGGTGATTATCAGAGTACCTTTGTTTTTTTTTTTTTTTTTTTTTTAATATTATTATTATTATGATATATCTAAAGAGATTAGCAGCAACTGTCGGTTCATGCATTTTGTGTTATTTTTATTATAATATCATGCAAATGCACGTATTAAAAAGCACATTCTTTCTATCATGGGGTGAATATGCCATTTTTTTACTAATGCAGGGTCAAAATGCAAATATGCCCAAAGTGGCTGACGTGGAAACCAACGTCCTAAGAATGTCAAAAGGCTAGAGGACTTCAAGATGGTAAATTGTCAAGAAGGACATAAGAATGATATAATTAACTACAAGTCCCTTAAGATGCCGAAATTGCTAAAAGGGCTCGAAAAATCCCATCACGCGGAGCTAAAATTGTTAAGGGGAAGAGGTAGCCTAAATTTGAAAATTACGATGAATGTCACAACAAGAAATATATAATTATTTTATAATAAAAGATTCATATTTAAAACGATGTCTCCTCTCTCAGAAAGGAAAAGAAATTTTGGAGCTAATTTTAATATATTTCTTTAATAAAGGGGTCTTTCAGCAAATTTTTATAATACAATGCATTTTTTTCCAATTTTTTGTTGAGCACACCATAATTTATTAGGCTTCAAATAGAGTCAATTGCCAGTACCTAATACTTATTTCCTTAAAGTTCATTATAGTTTGAAATTCGTCTGCCTTCAAAGGCAGAACGGACATAAGTCCTCAAATAGATTTAATGTACAGATTGTTTGATTTGAAAAACCAAAAAATAGGAATAACAATTATTGTTTGATATGTCGAGGGAGAATAATTTGATCACTAACTGTTTAGTTTAAAAAATATCGAATATGCGCAAACAAATACTACGGGTTTAATGCAATTTACCTCTGTGATATTTCAAATGAGAAATTACCCCCTATGAAAAAATATAGCAATTTACCCCCTGTCTAGGGAGGACAGAGGAGTAAATTATTTTTATTTTCATGGGGGTGCTTTACATATTTACAATATTAGAGGGGGTAAATTGTATTTTTCCCCAAATACTACACAATAAAAAAAAAAATATTTAAATGACATTATGGCTGCAGCATATGAATTTAACAATAGTGCATGTCAACAAGTATTTTTATATGAGGGTTTTGAGGAATAACTCAAAGTCTTGGATCATATTATAGTTGGAAGAGAATCCCAACCTTTATAAGTGGGAGTGGTCCACATCTCTAATGTGGGTGAAAAAAGGAATAAAAAAAAAGAAGAAGGGTAATTACGTTAATATTTATGAATTATAATTTATTTATATTAATCACTTTTATCTTTTATATAATTACAGAAATTACCCATAACAGTAAAAAAATAAGAATATTTTTTTTGAAAAGGGAGGAGGGGCGGGGGAGGATATATATATATATATGTGTGTGTGTAATTATTCAAAAGAGAATAATAAGTCGTAGGGATGTAAATATAATTGTTAGCAAAAAGAATAGGGAGCATGAAAAAACATGTGGTATGTTGTGGAATGGCCAGCAAAGGGGCAAGAATGAATTTTGAACACTAATTTGAGTGGGAGGGATGGGATGGGGGTGGGTATGGGGGAGGTTATGGGTGGCCATTTTCTGAGACGAATACTACTTGACAAAAATACTTTATCATATATTATTACTAATTATTATTATTATTATTTTATTTATTTTTTTGGGTGCAAGGTATAATGATAAAATTATACACGATATCGAAAAAAATCTATCACAATACAAGCACGTGAAATGCACATATTATATGTATAATTTGAAATACCAACAACCAAATTGTTGGTCCAATGATCATCCACTTGATTCTGAAAATGATTTTTTTATTAATATTTAAAAAACATAATTACACTCTGTTTTGGATTTGATGTAATATTATATACAGACATTCCGTAATTTAAAAATTACATATAACATTCTTGAAATTTGTTTTCATCTAACAAATAAGTCATCGTTAGTTTGAATTCACTGAATTTCTTGATATTAATAAAAAAATTGAATGAATATTGATATTTACTCTTGATTGATTTATTACGCATCAAACAATTTTTTTCTGACTAAATAACCCTTATAACGGTGAAGATATACCTCCGCATATGTATTAACACGTGAAAATGTATGGGTGTAATTGGTCATAGAAAGATTTATTTGACATGCAATAAATTAGTAATAAATCAACGAGGGTAAATATATATATATATATATTTTATTAATATTAGCAAATTTGATAAATTTTAATTAACGAATTGACTTATTTGTTATACGAAAGCATACATCAGGAATGGTAGATATAATCTTCCAAATCATAGAGGGTTTACGTATAATTACACCAAAATCCAGATAAAAAAAGTATAATTATCCATAATATTTAATTATATGGACTTCATTTCCAACTGCAGAAATATCTATACATTTTGTTAGCTATTGTCTCGAATTTATTATTCGGTTCATTATATTATTATATTAAAATTATAATTAGTTGAATGCAATCCTCAAGAATTATTATATAAATGATTTAAATATATAGTTTTCACATCAAGAATAGCATAAATATGTACACTTCTTCTATTATTTGAACTTATAGTCTAATGACTTTTCAAAGGGGTCAAATCCAAATTATCCATTATGAAAATAAAATAGGATAAAAACCTTATGATTTTTTTTAAATAAAAATTTAAAAGGTACTTCAATATTTTGGTCGGGATATTGTCTATATTATTCAATTATCAATTATCACGGATTAAGTACTTAATTTTGTTTCAGCTAGTACTTAATTTTATTTTCTCTCAATCTCAATACACTTCGGTCTTTGGCGTGTCGGGACGGGAGAGAAAATAAAAATAAGTAATAGTTTAATATTTTGAATTTTTACATTTGATAAATAAAAACTAAAATGAATAACATACATGAAAAAATACGAAAATTAGTTGTAAATTACGCTATTGAAGAATACAGAGCTTTTTAATAATATTTTTTTCATAGCCTGGAAGAATTTTGTGCCTATTTCAATTTTTACAGGAAGACAACTAAATTTGAACTTTATTTTAAAGTCTTAAAATCCCAACTTTAACTGCTCGAATCAGATATAAGCAAGAGCAGGAGCGAGAGGAAGAGAGCATCGAGATCCTAAAATACTGGATAAAAAAAACATCTTAAAGAGTATACTGAAATAAAACAAAAATGAAAATAAGTATTGTATCATAGAATCTTTTTAAATAAATATAGTTTTGACATCTCAAATTATATTTTACTATTATTTAAAATAATTGACATCCACAATTTAAAATGATCATTTTTTTTTTCTTGACATGGGCCTTGAAAATAGTGCAATAAATGATAATAATCAAATAATTATTAGTCAAGCTGGTTATGTGACTTGTGACTATACAGCCAATTTCTCCAATTTTCCCCATTTTCTCATCAATCATCACCACTTGTCATTCCAACATTTTTTTTTTCCATCCCATTGTTTGTTACTCAATTAAACATATATTTTTAAAAATATTTATAATTTTATGTCTAAAGTTTGGCCTATTATTAATTATTAATGATCGATTCAAAAATCTTAAAACACAACGAAACGAAGCTTCTTACGATTGTGCTTGTGTGTGAAATACATATATATATATATATATATATATATATATATATTAATTTTATTTCATCGCATGAAAAATATATTTCATTTACATATACTATTGCTCGTGAGAATTATTTTAAAATATATTTCAAATATATTCACTATTTTAAAAAATAATATACATTGTATATCAAAATTTATTAATTATCTTTTTATTATTAAATTAACTATCATCAATATATTTTGATCTCATGTATAGATATAATAAAAAATAATATTAAATAAATAATGAAACCTATAAATATAGGAGAGAGTACATAATAGGGGGTGTTGTCCTTTGTTCTACTAACCACGACTTTTGTAAAATATCTGGACTCAAATAGCGTACTTTGTGTTTCGATTCTCAACGGCAACTGGAGTAGTTAAAGTCGTGATTCTGATGAACCCGAGGGATAAACGGAAAGGACCAAAAAGTAAAACTGTAGCAAGGCCTTGTTTGTTTTTATTTAATTTTGAAAGTTGTTGCTGTTTGGATAATTATCCCACTTTTTCTAGGAATTTGGTATGATTATAACTAAATTTTCGAGTAGTTTGATAAATTATATTTAGTATTCTTATATTTATTTTTTGTCTAATTAATAGATTATATGTTAGTTAAAATTCACTAAATTTTGCTGATATAAGCAAAAAAAACTTGAATGAAATAATTCGTGTATTTACTCACGATTGAGTTAATGTAGGTTAAATAAATATTTTCTAACGAGTCTATCTTTATACATCTTCACATGCTAATATCAGCAAATTTAGATTTTTTACGAACAGAAGATGTATTTGTTGGATGAAAACAAAATTAAGGGTGTTAAATGTAATTTTTCAAATTATAATAAATTTATGTGTAATTATACCAATAACCCCGAAGTGCTGCGTAATTATCTATTCTTTTTCTTTGATTTTCGTCACATTCTTTTAGTTGGCCTCGATAACATAATGCATTTTAGAATGATTAATTGAATTGTATTTGCATTCTTGAACCTAATATAACGACATGAGATACACTGCATAATTTTATCATAATAATATTATTTTCTCCAAAATAATTGGTGATAAGGCTCTAATATCTTTTATAAAATTTTAAATACTCAAATAGAATTGATTTGCACATTTTTTATTAGGGTTAGGTTACAGACCCAACCCGATCTAGTGATAAAAAATAACGATCACTGATATTTCAACACCTAAAAGGTTGAGATCACGACACGTGAATCTATAAAGTACGAATATTTTGCTCAATAATTACTCCATAATCATTTGGAACCAAAGTACTTCATTTATTTAGAAAATATTCTTTATCTTTTCTTGATCTCGCCCTCAATACTTAAGTATCAAAAATATTTTAATTGGAGATCTTCCGACAAGCTTAACCCTTGCTTGTTTTATCAAGTCCCAAACACTTACCAGAATTGGATTATTTTCAGGGTCATTGCGGCATTGAACCTAAATTATATATTTTTCCAGTAGGGGAAGAGAGAAAAGGAAAGGGAGTGAAAATTATGTATAATTTTCATTTTGCTTTTAAGTTTCCTCTCGTCGTATATTTCTTTTTCGAAAGTTACTCTAAAATATAAAATTGAGAAACTTACATATTCGGCACTTTCCTGTCTCCGTCTACTGATGCAGAAAAACAAAATTGCCTACTAAGGAATTTCCCCCCTGATATATTATTAAAAAAAAACTAAAAATTTTAGGTCTTTTTAACTTCATACTTCTACTCCTATTACAAATCAAGAAGGAAAACAAAATGTGAGTTTAGGAGAGATTAATGATGTAAGTAGTTGAGATTCTTGTTTTGATAAACTCCAACCAAACAAAGCACTGTAAGAGGTTGAATGCAATTCAATGAATACAAACAAAGAGATTCTTGAACATGCTTTATTCTTTCTTTGGTGGAGTGGAAGGAGAAGGCATTGGAGGATCCTTCAACAGGGGAATACAGCAACAGCAGCACACACTACACTCGTTTCCATGTAAGTGGGGACTCAGCACTCTCTCTCTCTCTCTCTCAACCTTTTTCTTCCTCTGTCCTATAACTAATGCTTAATAATGCTTTTCATTTTCACATCACATTTCATTTCATTGTAGTTCAAAGAGCCCAACAAAAATAGTGTCTTGTGTCCCCTACAACCCCCCCCCCCCACCCCCCTTCCCCTGTACCTGTATAAGCTGCTTTTTCATCTGACTTATCTGACGTCCCACCACCTTCTCTTCTCTCTCTGTCTCTCTCTCCTCTTTCTCTCTCCAATGATCTTATCTCCATCTAGTTCTTGTGTTTCTCACTCTTTCCTCCTCACCCATATTTGGTAAAAACTAAGAATCCCCTCTGCAAAAATCTGTCTTTTCACACACGGGAAGCTGAAGCTCCTGAGCCCTTCAAAGGTACTTATTAGTGTGTTAAAGGCCTTTTTTTTTTTTTGGCTCCTTACTTTGTAGCTTAGCTTGGCAGCCTTCTTTTGTTCATTGCTTTTTTGTGCTCTTTTTTGTTTTCTCTTCTTGCTTTCTTGCTTCCATATGCTGTTTGTTCTTGCTACTGCATAAAGGTGGATTTCTAGTAAGTGGAGATTCTTGATTCTGTTTAAATCTGCAGTTTCTTGCTGATGGGTGGTTTCCTTTTTGCTCTACCTTAAATGGGCTTGTCTTGTTTCTCTGAAATTCTTGATGTTGTAATAGGATTGAATTGATGATCTGGGCAATTCCCTTTGAACCAGCTTCATTTTTCCTTAGTTGTATTGAGCTCATTTGTGGTAATTTTTGTTTGGTATTTTTTTTTAATTTTCATATGCTCTCTATTTTCACTGTGAATCTAGAGGTAATTAGTAGCAAGGGACTATTGTGTCTCACTAGTATTTTGGGATTGTTTTCTATTAGCAAGTTCTTGATTGTCTGTGCTTTCTACATTAGCAGATCTTTTGTCATTAAGTAAAATCTCAAAATGGTTGGATATTATTTGTTGCTGTCAAATGTAAACATCAGTGAATTATTCAGCTATGTATACAGTCGAAGAACTCGATGTTCAGAGTAGCTACTCCTCTCCTGTGTCTCCTCAACAAAGGGGAAATTTGTATTCAGGAGATTCCTTTTTCATTATTCATAATGTCGTGTTCTTATTCGATGTTTTTGGGATTCCTCTGACTGATTCATGATGTTTTCCATGAGGCATGATCATTGCCGTTCTTTATTCGTTCGTGTTGCACCTCTTTCGTTCCTTGAAGCATGTCCTGTCTCAAAGAATTTTGTACTGACCACTCCATATTGTTGTTGATGCTGTGTAACCCTTAGTAACTCCAGGTATAGTACTAGGAATTCTTGACATCAGGTTACAATGATTCATTTCACTGCATATGTTGTAAGAATTCTGGAGAACAATAAATAAGCAACATTTAGTCTGCAGTTGCCTTTAGATTGTGGTATGCATTAGAAAGCTGTAGTTAAGACAAAAGATGCACATAGATGTGTAAGAAAATGAAAACATTGAAGACATAACGTGATGTTTGTCTTGTATAATTGATCGATCTTGTCTTGACAGAAAACAAGGATGACGTGTTGCTAGCCTTGATACGATGTCTTAGAAACGGCTGTTGGTCTCTTAGAAGGATAATTTGCTATCAGCATTTATTAAAGGTCTCTTTGTAGGCATCGAAATCACCTCTAAATGGGAAACTATATATATGGAAAGGCATAAAAGTGACATTCTTAATATCAGTTTATGTTATAGCATGCATATCATGAAGTGCTGGTACAAGGAAATATGTTCCTGCCGGTAATTCAAACTTTCTTGTATCTATATAGTTTCCCCTAGAGTATCACTTTGTGAGATGACATTAAGTCTGTCGGATTTTAGGTGTCGATTGGTTATTGTTTGTTCGTTCACAATTCAAGCTGCTTGTCTGGACCTATATCAGATCTTGAGACTGTGTGCTATTACCAGTGTGTACTCTTGTACTTTTTAGTTATCCTGATACTCAAGTGCCATTTTTTAACTTCAGGAGATTGCAAATGATCGATAGTTGAACCTAAAACTTGTCTCTCTCTCTCTCTCTCTCTCTCTCTCACACACACACACACACACCCAGACACACACAAATTATGTATGCACGAAAGGTTACGTGCATGCTTGTATTTACGGACACTCAAAACATATGCTTTTCTATCTGTCTGCAGATATCAACTTATACTTTAGAAACGGCTTCTGTCGATTAAATCAGCAGTTATTTAGCACATTTCCTGGAGAAGGATCAAATTTTCATTTCTCATCCAACTATGATGCCTCCTAATTTCAACATTGAGTCCGAAGATGAATCTGAAGTGAGCAGCCAAGTAGCTTCAAATCAAGAAATCTCTCCTGTCCACTCCAAGGAAAGCAACAACCACTCTTCCTGCCTCGAAGATTCTCCAAGGCATCACAACGACAACATGCCGGTCATGCTCGACCTCACACTTGGCATGAATGGTTGCGATGCTGAGCCGAAAGGCTCGGCTGAGACCGCTGGTACTGTGGCAGAGCATCCTCCGCCAGCTTCCCGAGTTTTCTCTTGCAATTACTGTCGACGAAAGTTTTACAGCTCACAAGCATTAGGTGGACACCAGAATGCACATAAGAGGGAGAGGACACTAGCTAAGAGGGCCATGAGAATGGGAATGTTCTCCGACCGATACGCTAGCTTGGCATCGCTCCCGCTGCATGGGGCCGCATTCCGATCCCTTGGCATTGAGGCTCATTCTTCAATGCACCAACAAATCGTTCAAAGTCCCGGTAGGCCGTTGCATGGGATAAGAGGCGGAGCCAGGTTTGTCGAACAAGGTTATTTCGGGTTACCTGTGTACATGGACCAGTACGATGAAGCGGAGCTGTCGTGGCCCGGAAGTTTCCGACAAATCGAGGGGCTTCAGGGCAATCCGGGGCTCGATTCTGGCCAACGTCCCGACATAAACTTTGTAGCAACAGCTCCACCGGCGAGGAAAGATTCATCCCTTCCTGATCTAAACCTAAAACTTTGATAACAAGTTTTTGGCTAGTGCCATTTTCTTTTGAACTCTTGGGATTAATTTGTTATGTATATTGTACAGAGATTTGAGTGGTTAGGGATGAATGTGAGGGTTGATTCTGAAGCATTTATAGCATTCAAATTGATGGATCATGGATGTGAAGATGCTGAAGGGATTATGTTGTTTTTGCTAGATGGGATCATAGACTTTAATTGCACTGAATTACCAACAACTAATGTATTTTTCTCTACTTCCCTACTCACTGCTTTAATATGTGCATGGCATTAGACTATTTCATTGTTTTTTTTTTTCAAATTTTGTTTTTCAAATGTTATTTATACTATTATTAAAAAAGAAACTATTTTAGTATCAACTTTTTAAATATCAAATTTACCCTTAATCTTTGATCATGTACCAAATTAAATACCATCTCATCTAAAGCAATAATGTGATATTATTAATGGATAATTACATTGATCTCCCCTTTTAGTACGGGAATATATACAAATTTTTCCCTCTTATTATAGAAATTACGAATACACCCCTCTGACTAACCATAGTTAAGATTGATTGTCGAAATTTTAAAATTTATACTTTTGTCCTCATTTAAAAAATTTAAAATATAGATAAATAATTAGGTAAAATAAAAAAAGAATTGAAAAGGCAAAAACACCCTTAAACTTTTCTCGCCTGACAGAAGACTCTCTATCTTCTTTCTCTTACTCGTTCCTTCAAATCTTTCACATACCACAAAAATCATTCTTCCTTGTGCAACAATCACCGTGAGAATTCCACTGCCAATCGTGAGTGGTTTTAAGACATTGAAGGTTCATAAACAAATCTACACTAGTGGAAAGTACATCTAAATGCTAGTTTGACTGATGGAGGGACCAATTTGTAATGTTGATAAATCAAGAACATAAATTTATGTAATTTTCATAGTAAGAGGAGAAAATCTGTATATTCTCATAGTAAAATAGAATGTTAGTGTAATTATCCCTATTATTAACCCCAACTCCTTATATTAGTTAAATATAGTAGTATAAGTATATGCTGAACTGTCAACTTTTCAATGTAATTGGTATATAAACTTTGATACCAAATCAAGGTGAGTACATACAACTTAGGGGAATGGAGTATTATAGAGTGAACATGACAAGAATCATACTAGAACTAGGAGCTAGGGTTTTATTTATCATAGTTGATACCTAGGATAGCCATTTCTCTCAAGCTCAATGGTAATGTTAGCCAAAGTTAGGCTAAAGAGTAAGGCCCAATTTGTTCAGTATTAGCAAGGCCAAAAAAATGCCATCAGCTTAATCAACTTAGTTACTGTTGACCTGGTGATAAGATAATAATCAATTTGGACCTAATTGTAATTAGTTGAGAGTCTATCGAACTCAACAAATACGTCAGTCCTTGTACATAGGATGACACATCAACGCTAAGACATACTATCAGGAACGTACATACCAGTTATAATATGTTGGATAAAGATGATTGTAATTATTACATTCATTTTTTCGTACTTATTGACGTGGCAGATCTTGTTCTTGTTGGTGTGGAAACCGTATGACATGGCAAATAATTAGATAAAATATATCCAATAAAATAGAAAATCTTAAAGATTTTGGGGATATCTTTAATTGCCTTCTTTTTTTTTCTTGTTATAAATAAGGTTTAGATAAGTCAAAAGAGCTATCATGTTTTCAACTTATTTTTCCCTCGTTTTTCACTCACTCTCCATTCTTACACACGATTTTCAACTCATTTATTCATACCTTCGGCTATTATTATCATCTTCTATACTATTTGTCCACATTTTACTATAATGATTTCTATTTCATTCTTTTCCAAAACACTTTTTACTCAATATATTCTTTAATTTGTACGGTGTTACTAGACCCTAATACGCATAAATAAAAAATAGAGTTTTTTTTTATTCGCTACCTACTTACTAAGTTTATATTGAGTAGGATTTTTATTTTATAGTTTAATTCTATTACAACTCTTCATTATAAGCCTATAAATACATAAAATAAACTCATTATGCTATCATCTCACTGCTGAATAAAATTCGCTCATAGCAAATTCATAGTCTTTAGCATAGAAAATTAAGTTTAATGTAATTTTAATTAATTGTCTTACTCCAATTTATTGGGTGAATAGCAATTTACCTCTATGATATTAAAAATGAGCAAATTATCCCTATGAAAAATAAATAGCAATTTACCCCCTCTGTATTTTTTAAAATGAAACAATTTACCTCACTGCCCAAGGAGGTAAATTACTTCAATTTTAAAAACATAGGGAGGTAAATTGCTATATTTTGAAAAATAAATGGGGATAAATTGCTATTTTATTTTTCATAAGGAAGTCATTTGCTCTTTTACAATATCACATCGGGTAAATTTCATTTTTCCCTCAATTTATATGTAATGTATATACATATATGAAAATTTTGGTTAAACATTCAAAACCAAGAGTTATTGAAAAAGTTTACTAGTTATAAGAACAAGTGAGATGCATCATCATGGTTTACCATTATCGTATTTCCTTTTGAAAATGACATATTCTATTGTACAAGAGTCAATTCATATATCTATATAATTTATAATTTTATATAGTTAGTGATGTTACATCAAATTTTTTATTATTATAGTTAAAAAATATATTTAAATATATATTATTAAATAATAATTGATATATATATATATAATATATAATGATAAGTTATGCATGTATATATACATATAGTAATAATTAGAGTTTTAGAAAAATATTTTGATAAAAAGGAGAATGTCTTTTGCTATGTTCAACATATTGAAAAAAAAAAGTAAAAAACATTGATTAACTTTTCTAAGTCTTAAAAAATTATAGAAATACTATTTTCGAATATGCCAATATGTGAAAAATGGAGGAACCTATAGAATTATATTACTTAGTTTTTTTTGAACAATTTTTATATCGATGAAAATACTTATCTTAATTATTTTAATTGTTGAATATTATGCGAATAAGTCTGATTAAATAAATTGAAACTATTTATTTCTACCCTTCTAGAAGGAATCAATTTAAATGACGAGGATTATAAAAAAAGTCTTCTTTAGACTTGAAGAGGCTAAAGGAGTTTTTGGGAATTTAATTTTAGTAGGAAAATAATACGATAGAGGATTTAAATTTGAGGGATTTTTTAAAAAAAATTCAAGCAAAGAATTTGGAATTTATTAATATTTTTTATAAAATATAATTTAAGATAAAATTTCTCATAATTAAAAGTTATTCCCAAAAAAATTAAAAATATCAATATTAAGATTTAATTTTAAATTTATCAATCCGAATGCAACTTGAAATTTGAGGGTGTTTTTGGTACATATGACAAGGTGCAAAGAATTGGACTTTTGGGGCACGTAAAGCGTTAATTTGACGTATAGAAGGGGTGTTATGGTAATTTCGGTACGCCAGCAAACCTATAATCCGCGTCGAAGACTTGAAAGTGTGAAAACCCGAGAAAAAAAGAATTCAGCCGTTGCAACTTGCCAAGTATTCGGACAGCGCAGAGAGAGAGAGAGAGAGAGAGGGTGATGAGGGGTCAAAGCTCGAAACTTTCAATCTCACCCTAATAAGATTCTCTTGAATTCTTGCAATTGCCCGTGTCTTTGAGCTCTGTCTCTGTAAGTGTTTCAGCTCTTTCTCTTTCTCTCTGCTATTTATTTGATTTTTTGGTGTTTGAGGGTGATGATGGTGAGAGAGATAGAGGATTCAGATGAGTTATCCGGGGAAAAAAATAGGGAGAGCCCAGATGAGAAAATGGAGTTTCAAGAAAGGAGTATTGATTTTCTTGGAGAAAAGTCACCGGATAAAATTAAAGTGATTGGTGGTTTTGATGAGAGGGCTGCTTTACAGCCAAAAAGGGCTGGGAATTTTGGCTCCCAGGAGCTTACTCTTAGCTATCTTTGTGAAAATTCTAAACTGGGGTTTCCTGAGAAGGATGTTTCAGGCCAAAACCTGCTGAATTCTCTGAGTGGAAGGTACAAGGGAAAAGAAATAGTTGTTTCTGAGGATCAAAATGAAGAGGATAATAATAACGTGTGGGTGGAAAGAGATTTTCTTCAGTTGAATGAGAACAGAGGGAATTCATCTAAAAGGGAAGCTGAAAATTTGGAAACTGTGGGGGAGAATAAGGAAAAGAAGCCAAAGGTTGAGTCTTTGAACCTTTCTTTGGCTCTTCCTGATGTTTCCCTCTCCTTGGCTGGTTCTAACCGTGTCCAGAATGGGGATCTCCCATCCCGGCTGAGGCCGAGTAGGAGTGTACAGTCACTGGGGCCATCTTATAATAATACACAGACGACGTATTCAAATGATTTCACGGCAGCCTCGCTTTCCTACTCTTATTCCCACCCCTTCTCACACAACCCGAGTTGCTCGCTCACTCGGAATTCGACTGAGAACTATGACTATTCAGTGGGAAGTCATAGGAGGGAATGTGATCAGATCTGGAATTGTGGAGAGGGGACTAATGGTTCTGTCCATAGTCGATTTAGGCCAATTGGAGATGGGACTGTTGCATTATCCAATCATGGGGGTGGTGGTGGAGGTTTTGGGATGGGTAATCGCAGTGGGTTTAGTAAGGATTCATGTAATAATAGTTTTTACAGGACTACAAGCTCGGACAATGTTTCCTTTTTCCCATCTGAGTTGCCAGCAAGACCAAGAATAGATGCTCAGTCAGGAGATTCAAGGATGAGAAATTTGGAGAACTTTAGAGATTCAGAAGATCATGTGGTGAAAGTGCGTAAGCCTTCTAGACCCGAGAGGATACTTAGAGAAATTGTATCTGAGTCCATCCCAGCCATGTCTCAGATCATTCAGGAGCTTACTGAGGAAACAATTGAATCTACTAAAGAGTACTTGAAGAACATTATTGATAATCCAGAAAGGAAAGATGAGTTGGTTGGCCTCCAGAAAAGACTTGAGCGGAGATCTGATCTCACCAACGAGACACTCTCAAAGTGCCAAAAGAGTCAGCTTGAAATATTAGTTGCAATAAAAATGGGGCTGGTAAGCTTTATACATGGCAAAAACAGACTCCCAGCAGCAGAATTAGTGGATATATTCTCACTTGAAAGGTGCCGAAACATAAACTGCAGGAGGCTACTACCGGTTGATGATTGCGACTGCAAGATTTGCTCAACAAAGAAGGGATTTTGCAGTGAGTGCATGTGCCCTGTATGTTTGAACTTTGATTGTGCCAACAACACTTGCAGTTGGGTCGGCTGTGATGCTTGCTCACACTGGTGTCATGCTGCCTGTGGGCTTGAGAGAAACCTCATAAAGCCTGGTCCTTGCTTGAAAGGGTCATCTGGGGCAACTGAGATGCAATTTCACTGCCTTGGTTGCGGGCATGCTTCTGAGATGTTTGGGTTCGTTAAGGATGTCTTTATTTCTTGCGCTAAGGATTGGGGTCTAGAAAACCTTATAAAAGAGCTTGACTGCGTCAGGAAAATCTTTAGAGGAAGTGAAGATCGCAAAGGAAAGGAGTTGCATATGAAGGCTGCTGAGATGCTAACCAAGCTTCAGAACAAGATGATAACTCCTCCAGAAGTCTGCAATTCTATGTTTCAATTTTTCAACTGTGAGTGTTCAAGACAATCCTTTTTTCTTATCCAGTAACTAGCTATGATTGCCAAAGTGATGATGTGAAGGAAATAGTGGTGCTACTGATTCTTTTATGTGTTTTTATCCTTCTTTGTTCTTCTGATTAATAAGCTGCAATAGTATCTGGTGTCAACAAGGTTATTAAAAGAATGCCGGGTAGAAAAAATAATGGTGCAAAATCTTTTGAAATCTTAAATAGCTATATTTGGTGAAAAAATTATGATCTGAAAGCTTGGTTTAGCCTAATGAAAGGGTTGTGCTTGTCATGTTTTCTGTAAAATATGAGTTGACTTTGTTAAACATTTTTGGGTTAAAGAATAAAACAGAGTTATGGTTATGAGTTATCTAAACAATATGTTCTCTAAGGAACTGCTTACTTTGCAACATTCTATTGACTCGAAAGAATGGATATTCTGTACAAAGCAATCAGGATTGTAAATGGTTCATCAGTTGCATTGCATTCTTTGTACGAGTTCCGTCATATACACAATTTGTTGCATCCAAGATGGGAAGTGTATATCCAAGAAACTTGAAACAAAAATCACAGTGCAGGTTGAAAAATATAAGATTCTTTTCTGCATGGAGCAGGTTTGTGTTGGTATGATCGGTCAAGTTGTTCATGCCAATGGATTTATGAACTGTTCATAGCTTCCTGGATATATTGCAACTAGAGTTTGCTCGTCTTTTATATGTTATAGGTGCAGAAAACCAAATAATGATCTTTTATTTCTATATTTGCTTGCTGATTCATAGCTACGGAGCGCTTCGTGGACATGGGTTCTTCAAGCTTGCTTTCTAAAGATTTGATTGATCAACCAAGCTTTGGGAAAGATGTTTCTGCTCTTCCATTATCCAACTCTCTCACTCCAAAACCATCGTTCTACAACATGAACTCTTCAAGTGGACGACAAGAGTCGACGCCCTTTGATCTTCATCACAATGACATCAAAGTTCCTATCATGAATGAAAAGATAATTGAGGATGAATGGTCAGTTAAGCCTGCGAAAAAAGATGGTTTTGACAGCCTGGAAAGTCTCGTGCGAATTAAGGAAGCAGAAGCCAGGATGTTCCAGAGCCGAGCGGATGAGGCACGGAGAGAAATCGAGAGCTACAGACGGATGGTGAGGATGAAAACTGAGAAATTAGAAGAAGAGTATGCTGCGAAGCTAGCGAAATTGTGTTTGCAGGAGACTGAGGAAAGAAGAAGGAAAAAACTGGAGGAGCTTAAGGCATTGGAGAATTCACATTGTGACTACTACAAAATGAAGATAAGAATGCAATCTGAGATTTCAGGATTGCTCAAGAGAATGGAAGCAACAAAGCAACAGTTAGTTTAATCCTTGTTTTTACCTAATACTGTCCGTAGTTCTGTTTGACTCGACTATATCAGTGGTGTCGTTTGACTATGGTAACGTAGGTTGAGGATCTTTCCCATCTTAAAGCCATGAACGATTTGTTTAACCTTTGTATGTACGTTCTGTAATGTCTTGCCATTTCGGTTGTGTGGTGAGAAAGAAAATGGTGAGAGAGCTGTTTGGTTGGTGTTCACTGTTTGGCATGCTCATTCATCTTCATGGAAATTCTGACTGCTAGAGATTTTTTCCTAGGAAGAAGCTCATTCTGTTGCTCTGCTTCAGTGATAATATATTACTGAAGAAGGGTAATCTTAATGTCTAATGATTGTAAGGATATGATTCTCATCTGTTCATTTCACTCAAAATGTGCAACATAAAATAGACTTTTTCATTAGTACATTTATTCGTAGAATACGATGTTCAAGTACGAATACAAAACAAACTCCCATGTAAAACACACAAAAACGACAAATCATCACACTGCCCAACGACCCTAAAATCCAAGAAGTAGAACACAATTTTTTCCAAAGATCAATTCTGTTAATGTAAGACAGTTTAGAAAGAAAAAGAATCATAAGCAGCGTCCGAGAGAAACAGAAAGATCAACCAAAATGCCAAAAAGCAGAATTGACAATCCAAGAAAGTTGATCGTACGAGCCTCGCTCTGATGCTGCAGCCCCATGACAGTGGCTTTCTCCGTCAACCCTGTCAGGGCCGCGCATATGGCCATAAACAGGAGAATTCTACCGCCGTTTACGTGCCATGATGCAACCCGTGCCCTCGAATCATGTGAGGCTCCCGGTAATAGAAACACACTCAACCCAATCAACCACTGCATGCAAAACCGCAAAAAGTATAAGTTAAATGCAAAATACTCCCCCTGTGAAAAATGGGGCGTATTACAATCGTCTAGGCTAAACATATTGATGATGGAGGTAAAATTTCAACGTCTAAATCTCGACTCATTGAATCTCATGATCAAGGAGAATACTCCCATACATGGGCAGTGCTACAAACGTCTTGGCTAAACCTATTGGTGGTAGAGGTAAAATTTCAGGCTCTAAATCTTGACTCAGTGAATCTTTCCCTCAAGGTAAGAGACGCAGAAACGGAAAGGGTTCTAAAGAAGTTGTGTGTCAATGTTTAGGAGTTAAAAACAGATAAAGAAGAACATAAGATCAAAAAGTGTAGATAAGGACTACAGTTTGATAATTGAACTGAGCAAGAATACCTGCAAGCAGTACAAGGAGAAGGTTCCTATTCCAATCCAAGAATGCAAGCTATACAAGTTTGTTAGGCCACGTCTCTCATGGAACTTGAAGGTGGCATGCAGTCCAACGATCCCCAAGACGATCGCTACTAAATGAATGAACATGTGCACAAATTTCTGCACTTCCCTCTCTGCAAGCACCGTCTTGTACGCCATCATTGCTGAGGAAATGTATGAATTAGTCCTCAGTACTTACATGAAACACCACACAAGCACCAGACTTGTGCTGAAAGAATCAGATATTTTGATCGTTTTCGTACGTACCTTCACCAGCCATAAAAATAAACCCGAAGAACATGAGAAAGGGGTGAACCTGCAGAAACAAGAACACCACAAATACAACTCAAATTACATGTGTAATATACATTGCAGTGTTCACATACTTAACACACAGGCAAGCACTTTTATATGTATGATGGAACTGCATGCAGAACAGTATACATACGTTGAAAACACGACTGGCACTATCTGAGTCAAGGTCGATGCCCTCTCGATAGTGTAGCAGCCACACGATCAGAAGCACGGTCGCAATTATACCAAACAAGTGTGCCAACAGTGTCATACGTGTGGCGGGCTTCCGGTGTCTGACTCTGTGAGCCTCGATGGGATCCATGATTGACTGTTTGAGGGCGACCAAGTATTCGAATTAACCTGTTGTTCTTGATGCTATATGATCATGCAGATCAATGGTGGTGATGTTGAGTTTGTGCTAACTATAGAGGTTATGCACAATTTCTCTGAAGCTTAAAGTTATATAGGAGTAGTTGATAGTGCTTAATTTTTGGGAATGAAATGACTTTAAACAGGTTGCTTGTTTTGCTGGTTTGGGATATTTGTCACAGAGGGGAGACTTTATGCTTTAGCAAGGGATATAGAAAAGTGATTGTGTGTACTATGAAATTAAAAGCTGTTCTCTTATCTGATCAATTGGAACTCTTTTGTTCCATGCACAAAATGGCATTTGTTTCTAGCTCAAAAATAGATGTTTAGGATAACAAACAAAAATTATGTACATGGAAAAGCGTATCTCAAATCAGGTTTGGTCTGATTTGAACCAATTTTATGATCGATATGATGACTTTATCATATGATTGGTATAGTTTAGAGAGCATGATCATTCACATAACAAATATATTATGTTGGGTTCGATCAGACCTTATTTAAACAAGACTTTTCCATATATCTAGGGAAGTTCTAATTCAAATCGGACCTGGCCAAACTTGAACCAGTTACACAATAAGTGCAATAAAGTGATATACTTGTCATGTGATTAGTTTAGAGTTCAAAGTGTATCACATAGGCAAAAAAAGCCCTTAAAGGCAATAACAACATCACGATCCCTAAGTTTTTAAAAATGGGAATGCAATCACCTAACGTTGTGGAGCTAATGTTCTTAAAGTTCAAGAATTGCATTGTCCTTTTTTGGTTTTGTTAAGAAAATTTTAATATTTTAACAAAAGGGGAAAATGCAATTAACCCTAGAATATCAAAACATTAAAGAGGTGAAACTCACAATTGGAAAAGAATGACCATGATGCCAAGAAGTAGATTTGAGAGATTGCTACTTCTGAAATATTCTGTAGCACCGTCGTCATCAGACAACATCAATACAAAATACAAAGAGAGAATTTTCAATTCTTTTGTCAGTAACACAGTCAATTTTTCATACACATGTCATGTCGTGCATTGGTGTATGTAAGAAAATGTGATTTTACAAGTAATTTGAAGTGCCCAAAACACATTTATTTCCAAAAAAAAAAATCTTTGATTATATTCTTCCTTCTTGTTTGGCTATAAACAAATTGTGGGTAGGAATAGATTTAGGAACTTTGATTAAAGAAAAAGAGAAGTTAGCCAGCCAAGAATAACATATTGCTCCCACTGAAAGCGATGCTGATGCACTTTTTAACTGTCATATTCTTCTTCTCAGATTAAATTTTGGAAAAGAACATTAATGTTTTTTCTTTTTTTGGGAGGAAAAGAACATTAATGTCAGAAGAAAAAGGTTGAACCATTCCAAACTGGAATAGAAGTCTTTAGTATAGTAATTTCCGAAATTAGGAGGCGGCAGTAAACCTGAGTCTTCTTTCTACAACTGACCTGTTTGTTGCCTTAAACAACCATCCAAATTTGGTTGGCTTCCTCCTCTGCAGTGGCTGATCTGATGCTGCAAAAATGGACACCTTAATGATGTCGGTAACCTGGTATTCTCGGATCAGATGAAACACATGATATGAGGACTGATCCTCCAGTCCAGGATTGCAAAAATGTTGTCTAAAGAATTCAATTTGAAAATTGTAGTATAATAACTCAGGTTTAGCCTGTTGTATTTCAGAAGATTGTATTGCTAATCACTCCGCCTTTTCGTCCCTTTAACAACGCAAACATGACTAATAAGTCTCTAAAACCAAGATTGTGATAATCCTAAACCTGCTAATTGTACAATCTACACCAAAATTAACTCCTACACCCTCCCATCAACACGCAAGGCACATTCAGAGAGGGGTGGCTATTGTTCAAATTGTGCACTAGATACATTTGACTACATTCTACACTGGGACAACATGTATTTTCACCTATGCTTCCTCTGAAAAGCAGCTTATGTGAAAGGCCTTAATCAGATCCATGCTGCAGTTCTCTGCCGTCGAGCTTTTTGCCGATTTTCTACCAGCAGTATAGTAGCGAAAAGGGCGTTTTACAGGAGGTAAAATCAGGCCTGATTGTTTGTCCATCGACAGAAGCTTGCCACACTTGCTGCAGAGATACAATCTTGATTGAGCTTCAGACGGTACCAGAAGAGGCTAAAGTGTAACAAGAAAGGCTAAAACAAAAGATGAAATTTCAGAAAATAAAAAAACAAAAATCACCTGCAGACTTTCATGAACAATGTTTGATAACTGCAAACCCAATGCTGTGGCAAAACAAAGGATATAATTAGACACTGAAATTTCATTTGTTTTAATCAACCGTCATCAGTATGCGGAGAATACCAGCAGGGAATGCAGGGCTGTTTCAGGATTAGCACAAGTAAAGTACTGCAGAGCCATAGAGGCATGTTCCTGCAGTGTTCCATTTGTGCAGCAGATAAATATTAGACTTTCAGTGTCCTATGTGTCAACACTGGGCATGGGGATTGGGGTTGGGGGCACTAAAGTTGGTGAGCACTCTTACCGAAACATGCCTAAACACATGATGCGATGAAAAACCCCGTGCATGCAAATAGCTGCCACCCTTCATAAGGAATTATACAATGATACATCAGCTGCAGGTTAAAACTTGATCGTGGATGGATAGAGCAACTTAAATCAATAAAATTGCGGACAACAAAAGAACACAGAAGATCTAGTTAAAAACTTGAGAAGTGGAGAGAACAAGATCTGAAACGAATACGAGACGAAGTAAGGAGACATTCTAGCATTCCATTATATCAAAGGTTTATCACTAGAGAAGATTGCTTTCTAGCTCAGTATTAGTTACCAGTTAGGTAATAACACTTCAAACTATTAAAGATCTTCAGACTAGCAAATTTTATCTCTTTCCCCATGTGCGCAAGATGAGGAGATTCATCGATGGGCACAAAAAATGAAAGGGTACCAGTGGCACCTCAGCAAGTGGAAAACAGCTTTTAATAATATTATAAAGGACTATGAGCAACAAGCCAAGAAGCAGATTGAAGAAATAAGTCACCTCATCAGGGGAAAAGAACGCTACTGCATCAGGATCCATGGATCCTGCCGTATGCAGTGATACTACTGCTCTAAAGACCGAGGGGAGAAGTAACTCAATCACAGCAGCTTTATCTGGAGCATGCATGCTTATTGAGCCTTGTACCCATTTGCTTGTGCTTGGAAAGCTATGCTCTTTTGATGACTCTGTGGAGCTTTCATTTGCAGCAGAGGGCAAAGATGATGCCCGCTTTAACCAATCCAAACGCTGGTAAGTAAACGCTTGCAGATTGGGAACTTCTTTCTCTAGATGGGACAAGATATCAGCCAATGTTTTCTGATCAGCAAGTTCCTCTTGAGATATTGGCAGGGGACTGCAATGTTTCTTCATAGCTGATTCTACAACAGAATCCTCAGCAAGGTGGGGAAAAAATCGCCTTTTTTGATCTGTAAATGCCTTGAGAGCCAATCTGCAAATTGAAAAAACAACCTTACATACACACTTTACCAAACAGTTCACTTTCCAAAGCAAGAGAGACCCATTATAAAGCTATTCAAAATGGAAGCAACTGCCCATATCAATGCCTATGCGAATCGTTAACTGCTCAGTGGAATCAATTTACATAAGTTTCAGTTCGTCATGCCCTCCTAACCTTGGCACCATGAAATAACAATCCATCTAATAATAACATTCTGACACTACATTTTTTACACTCTTACTTTCAAACCATGTTGGCATGTCATTCTCAAACTTTTTCCTAGTTCAACTCAGCCAAAGTATTTTAGCAGTGCTGCTATATTGGCTAGAAATAAAATAAGAGAATATAAACCAGACATTATCATGGCACTGCCACCAAAATCTAATTGATATGCAGCTGGAACAGCAGGAAGATTCAGAAATAATAATAAATGTCATCTTCTTAAAAGGCTTGTCTTGTTACTCCGAGTCCTATACCTGTAGATCATGCATTCACTTTACTTCCAATCAGAACCTCAACAGGGTCTCCATTAGTATTAAGTTATTAGGAGTTCTGGATTATGATATTAAAGTTTTGATAGGTTAATGATAAACGTAAACTGACATTTCGAATCACGTACTGATCTCAACAGGGTTGGGCATGCAGCACAGTAATTTCAGTTGCTTTTGCAGGTGAAAAAATGAATCACTATTAACAATACCCAATATATTCAGTCTAGATCCAAAAAAGACCAGAAAATAGTTTCCTTTTTCTGAATCACACTCCATTAGCTGCCAACACAAGAATTATCTGTGAACTTCACTGAAACTTAATCGTATGTGATGCATTAGAGAGACAGTTTCAGATATTATCCCCGTTTACTATTTTAATGTTTTGAACCATTATTGTATGGAGTGCACAAATTTTTAGGTGTGTATGTCAAATATTATTCTATTCTTTGGAATCTTAATCTTGACTATACTAGCGAAAAATAGTAGAATATACCTAGTCCTGTCAACAGCAGATGCACCAGCTTGGCCAGCAAGTTGGCGCTTCCATGCATATGCAACAACAGCACCATCTGGACAGACCAGAGGCATATGGAGGCCCCAAGAATTACTTCGTGAACGGAGTGAATCATTTAGAACACCAGATTCCTCCAGCTGCCTTCCTAACAAATAGAAAGCATATTAAGGTGATCCCTCCATAGCCCTCTTCTGATATATCCCTTTATCAGTAAAACAGGGGAAAAAATGTTTGTGCCATGCTTATAAAGAAAGACAAGAAATCTGACAAGTACCATATCAGGACAGCTAATAAGTTCGAAAGGGCCAGAGCAATCAATTACATTTGCAGTTCCCAGAATAAATGCAACAAATTTAGGCCATTATTATGAGGAGATACATCATTTCAGTATTTAAGATATTTTAATTGCACTAATTATTCTCTCACAGGAGAAAACTAAGGATCAAAGAAGCAAGAGAAAAACCAAGGTCTACGACCAAAGCAATCAAATGAACCCATAAAATTTCCAGTTTCATTATCCAAAATAGATCAAATAGCCGACAAGAAACTACTAGCAGAGCTCAGTGGATCCAAACACACTATAAAGATCATTTCAGACTACTCTTGTTTTCTATTTGACATAATCATGTACTTACAACATAATTCATTCTGACCCAGATATCTAACGAGTGCATATTACAACATACATGTGTGAGATCTCATACGTTGGGTTGAAAATCAACCACTCTTTGCTCGCACATACTTTCGGTTGGAAACAAAACACACCTTTATCAGAAGATAGTACAAGGAACTTACTGTTTATATCATATCGTCTTTTTTCCTCGTAAAGGGTTTGCAATTTCTTACTTCTCTTGCACATAAGTTCAGTTAATTAACAAGCGGAAACTTATGAGGCCCATTTAGTCAGTATCCCCTTTTCTTTTCTTTTTTAATATACTCCCACGTTTCTTCGAATCTCCTCGATTATCTACTCTTACTATTCATCAGCCAACAGACCTTGCAAGTAAATCAATTGACACAGATACACAAAGATACCCACCAATTGCACTAAGGTTCTGGAGGTGTTGCCGCATTAAGGATTCTTCTTTGAGGATCAAATTCAAACACTTTGCAGAATGCTGGTGATGAGGTTCCTCTGCCACGTAAAATAAAGCTTCCAGCAGCCGGTCCGCACCGAGCCGCACATCAGCAATCAGCCGCCCCGCCTGCCCTAGCTGCTCCAACGCTTGCGCCACCTGCTTTGGCGGCGCATCCCCCCCCGCCGCCGTCGCATCCTGATTCGCCGGTGGTGCAGCTGCCTGCTGCATTTTTCTTCCCCTTTTCTTCTCTTCTCTTTTTCGAGAAAATTGATTATTGATTCTGCGGTTTGGGGTTTGAAATTGAACAATTGTTCTCTCGTCCAGTGTAGACACAAACTTTTTGACCTGACCCAATACCATAACGAACCTATATACCCTTAATGGGCTTAGGCCCTACCAGATTTCCCACCTGCCTCTTTTCTATTGGGCCCTTTTTTCTCCTGTGCATGGCCCGCCAATTCTCAATCGGCCCTCAAATAGCCCATATTGTCGTCCCCAGACCCTGTTTGCATTCCCTAATATTGAAATAATAAATAATAATTTAATAATAAGTTTCTGAAGTATTTAAACAAAAATAAAATGTATAACATTTCAATAATAAAATTTTTTGAATTACTATAACCAAAATTGATATTCTTGTTATAATATCTTATTTTCCTTACCTTTTTAAACAAATTTATGATCTCCTAACCTTTACATTGGAATTGGGATGATTATACCGTACTCTCATAAAATTTGATATTCTTGATGTTTTCTCTCATTTAATAAATAAATTCATCTGTTGGTCAAAAAAATTTTGCTGATACTAACAAAAATATTGAATGTGACGAGTCCAACAATCTTTTCTAAGCAAATTAGCCTTATACATCCTCACACTCTAATGCATGTGATGAGGTATATCTTCACCCTTGTAAAGGTAGTTTATTAAAAAAAAAAAAAATCTTTAACCTACAATAAGTCAGTATAATTAACAGTAAATTTCAAATTACATTCAACTTTTTTTGTTGATGTAAAAAAATTTCGTAAATTTTACCAACATGTGGATCTATTTATTAAAAGAAAACAAATATCAGGTATACTATCTGCAATTTACCAAATCATATGTGCTTTACATGTAATTACACCAAATTTTAGGAGATAACAATACAATTATCCCTTTTATTTGTTTATCAGATTCTCTCTCTCGACTTTTGTTAAAATTTTATCTAAGCCCATTTTCGGGACGTAATAAATCAAACTCAAATACGTATTTTATTTAAAAGATTTTGAAGATCGGCGCAATTAATCAAAAATAAATAAAATATTTCACACAAATACTTAATCATTCGGGCTCTACTCGTGTTTGATTAAAAAAAAATCAAACTGCATTATAGTAATAGAGTCACCTAATCAGCTTAATTATATTAAAATCCAGTAATACAAAAAGGAGCATGAAGAAGTATATATGGGCATTGCCCAGCTGAAAGCCACTATGTGTGGTGCTAATTCATCACTTTTTTGTTATTTTATAATTAAATAAATGTAGTAATGATGAGATCATATTGAAATCCCTCCCATCATATTTTGAATGATACTTGGGATTGTAATTATAGCTGTAATTGAGTATGCACATCACCAAAATCCACTCCATACATTAAAATACATACAACCCAATCTTAATTATCATAAATAAAATTTCATACAAAAATTCAGATTCTGTAGTATGAAAATTATTTTTTACCATAGCTTTTAGTCACATTTACAAAAATTACGATCAACAATCATTGTCTAGCCATGGTGTTTAAACTTCTTCTTATATGGGCTCGAATGCATTTACAGTGCGACCCAGAATTTGATTGATAGATGATATGCAGAACACTTTGCTGCCCAAAATACCTGGCATCTTATCGACAAATATTTGACACTTGAAGAGAATTTATTATTGACTATGAACTAAAATCGTAGTAAATAATTTATTAAGTTATTAACCATGATTAAATAAAAATCAATAAAAAGAATTAGATTTTCCACTAGGAAAATTATTTTTACCATAATTTTTTATAACCATGACAAATATTTTAGTCACACTCGCAAAAATCACAACCAACTAAAATTACGTGGTCATAATAATGACTATTTAATATGATTATTTATTTTTAAACATAATAATTAACTATGATTAAATGTTAAATTTCTTGTGATAATGGTCATATATAAAATGCTTCTCTGATATTGATAAAAAAGTTTCACAGCTAAAAAATAATAAAACTACCATTTATGACTAATACTGCATTTAATTTTTGTCATTAAAATACTTTTGAGTGAAATATTATCATTACGAATGCCTTGATTTGGTCCTCATAATTCAATTGAAAAAGCAGATGAAGTGGAACTTACTCTACAATTATTGTTTATATAATTATAAAGCTTGATGAATATAGGATTCCAACGTCATCACAATGCTTGAAAGATTTCAATTTCAAAATAAGGATTAACACTCAAACGCTTAATAAGTCAGTATTTGAATTACTGAATAAATAATTGAAAATTTTGAAATAATGTAAGAACGACGGTGTAATAGTTAGATGACTTGATAAAATATCGAGATCGAGTGCGGAAAAAAAATAGGGTTTAAATCAAATTATCCTCCTTGATATTGCGAATGAGCAAATTACCCTCCTATGAAAAAAACAGCAATTGATGCATTTTAAAAAATACGTTGAGTAAATTGATGCATTTTAAAAAAGTACAGAGGGATAAATTGCTTTAAAAAAATTCATAGGGGATAATTTGCACATTTGTAATATCACAGGGAGGTAAATTGCATTTTTCTAGAAAAAAAATATATTGATTAAGTGTATTAATTTTGATTATATAATAATTATGGATTAACTACTAATTATTCTTGTTGCCCTAACCTTAAATTTATGGAGAAGCAACGTTAGAAAATAGTTGAATGAACCTAGTACGAGACCTCGGATCCCACATGCTCTCTCCACTTTGGATCTCATCACCATATCATTCGTATTTGTTCTTATTCTAACATATTAACTTTATTCAGTATTAAAATATTAATATTGAAAAGAAAATTAAATGAGGTGGCCGTGTATAAATATAGTATCAAAATCAGGTAAAAAAAAATTATGAATTCGAATTTAATTATAATATTATGAAAAAAAAGTTTAATGTACAGAGTTTAGCTAACAATTTGAACATTTAGATAAGGTTGCCGTTCAACATTAAGTCAAACAACTATAAGTAAACCATCATTAAATTATGACACGTTCGATTTTATTTATTCAGAAATCAAAAGAATCAAAATTTATGGAGAAAAAATTAAATTAAATTCAGCAATAAGAGCCTCAAACCTTTTTCTTTTAATTAAAAAAAAACTTATTTAAATAAATAAAGGGTGAATTTAATTGACAAAAGAAAATAGAATTGCTATTTCTTTCTCATCAAATTTGAACAAGAGAACATAAAAGATAATTGAATAAACAAGCACAATAATTTAAATTAAGCCACGAATAAAAATAAATATAAAAATCAAGACATTATTTGAGAGACATAGACAACAATTTATTTAAAAAAATATATGTCAATTAATTAGGAACCAATAATAATAATAATAATAATAGTAAATACCCTCTCATTATTTAAAAAAAAATTATACATACCCTCTGAAATTAATCCACTTCTAACAAGTACCTCTAATGAGCAGTCACGAAGAGGTATTTGTTATATGACTGTTAATTTTATAAAAATATTTATAATTTTTAAATAAAAAAATTATTATATGATTATAATAAATGTCATAGAGATCGTTGTAGTGTGCAAGAATATTAAGGTAGAGAGCTACATATGTATTTTTGACCTATACCCATAAAAGTGGTTTGAGGTTGCCCTAATCTGGGTGTTGGGTCTCTTCCAAGTTTTGGTCAGACTCCTATATTTTGGAAGGCACGCTCCTTTGATTAAGGTGACACAATTCGGAATTACCACTGTGCCTTAGTTGACCTAAACAAACTTTGTACTCACTTCACTTTATATCTTTTACTATGGGTTGATTTTATATTTTAGGATAATTTTTTTTAAAGATTTAATATAATTATAAATATTTTTTATTATTTAAAAAATTATAAATGTACCCATCTCACATTAACGTCTGTCTAGCAGCAAGCACATTCGGTTAGCCTCAATTAGATTTTTCATCCATTTTTTATGGTGAGCTATCTAGAATGTTCATTTGAATTACGAGTTATGATTTTATAGTTTTTAACTTTTTAAAATATATTTACAAATTAATATTCTCTATAGATTAATTATTTTACCCATTCTCGGATTTTTTTCAAATACTTTTTATGAAAATATAAATAATTTAGAGAGGGTAAAGTCATACTCTTTGCATTGTCGTCTAGGAGCTACATAATTATTCTTCATTGAGGGTGTTATTGCAAATTTTTTTAAACAACAAGGTAATGTTGGTAATTATATATATATATATATATATATATATATAATCACGAGAGATACCTATTATTTTGCCCTATATTTTTATATATACAATTTATATGCATAAAATTCACATTAATTACATATTTAGAAAAAAAGAATTATATGTTGATGCGACTCGTGTTGTGTGGCATAAGGTATACATTGTTCACCCAAACTTAATATTTTGTTCTAAAAAGACGCATATCTCACTATGAAGAAAAAAACTATGGGGCTTATAAGCTATACAAACTTTTCATTTGTGTCGGATGTATGTCACCATCATCAACCTCATAGACAAAGAGCTTAGAATGGGTACATAGCCTCTTTCCACAATCAGCTCTAAACGAAGTAGCAAACTGCAAGATCTAACAAACTACTATGCCAAATAATAAAGCATGGTACGTCATTCGTGCCTCATACCGTGAATTATTGTCCGCACTGATTTTATAATTCTAGCTTAAAAGATGAGATTTTGAGACTCGTAAGTTACATTTTCTCCTCGTCTGCGACTCATATAAAACGTGTAACAACGTCATATATGAAGAATATAGTTGTGTGCGTGTGTGTGCAGTGTCGGAGAGAGAGAATTAGAGGTTGAGAAAAAAAAAAAAAAAAACTATTAAAAGAATTAAAAGTACAAAAATAACATACCAAAAAATTTGAGAAATTAAAAAAAGCACTCTTTCATTATAATAAGGTATAGATAAATATAAGTGGAGCTCTAAATTGAAATTCTAGATTAAAAAAAATAATCAGAAGCCAATTAGCTGCATAATCATCATGAGTCAAAAATAAATGAGTCCAAAACTTGATTTTCTTTGTTTTTTCTTCTTAGGTAAGAAGAATGATCTATTATTTATCAAAAAAATCAACAATTACAATTATTCATGTCGACAATGATGTCTAACAAAAACTATTACAATAATCAAATCCTACTCAGCAACCTAGTATTACAGTAGACAACAATTCCTACTATATAGTAGACAACATCCCGCGCATATGGCGGGGTTCAAACTCATAACTTCTAAAATCATGAAGCCTGAAATTCGCCAACTTAACTAATCCTTATGAGCTAACTTGATTTTTTTTGTTAAAATGAATCATTCCATAATTATTTAATGTGTTGGGGGACCCTAATTTATATATTTGTGTATATATTCCTTGCCCCCCCCCCCCCCCCCCCCCCCCCCCCCCCCCTTCATGCAAAGTGCTATCTTTTTGTAGGGTCCCAATAAATACACATTATATATTAATAAATAAAAATAAAAGATGTGATATGAGGTTGACAAATGAGGAAGAATATGATGAAGAATGTCACACTCATCCACAATCTTTTTCATGAATTGTAGCAAAAGTTTCGGCCATCCGCTTCTCTTTCCCACTCTTCCAATAAATCTCTCCAACCCATTCTTAACTGTCCCCAACTCTCCCCTCCCCTCCCCTCCCCACTCTTTTGGTTTTAGGAATAATTACACCCTATGCTCACATCACATTTTGTATAATTATACGTAAATAATAATTATATCTTGTATTTTTTTATATTTATATTTATTTAATAAATAAATTTATTTATTAATCAAAATTTATTTTTCAATTATTTTTTATTGACTTATTGCAGGTCAAACGCATCATCTTGACAAGCTAATGCGTATGAGGAGGTACTTGTTCACTCTTATTAATAATTTGGTTATAAAAGATTTGTTTCACCAACAATAAGTCAATTTGGGTAAATATGAATTTTCAATGAACTGTTTTGATGATATTAACAAATTTCATAAATTTTATTAATAAATAAATCTATTTATTGTATGAAAACTAGCATTCGAATTGCTAAATATAATTTTTCAAACCATATAAAATCTACAAATAATTATAACGGTGTAGTTATCCCGTGGGTTCACCTACTTTTCAATTATTTATTTATTTATTTATTTATTATTATTATTGTTATTTATTTTTTTTGGTGGGGGGGGGGGGGGGGGGGCACCATGCAATGGTAGGTAAATGTCGAAATCATTAAAACTAATTAACTAGATATTTTAATTATTTAAAAACAAGTCACGGATAAAGTAAATTTGTTATAATACTCCATTTTTGTGGATAAAAATTGTTATTTTATATTTTGCTGCATGCTTATTTAATATCAAACATTAATATTTCTGTTATAACAGTAATTTGGAATTTAATGCGATATAATTAATTGAAAAAATGAACTTGTAGATGATCTTAATTAACAAATTAGGATTAACAGAGTCCTCCCCGCTCAATAATTATGATTGTTTTTAAAAAAATTCACGAAATTGACATCAAAAGTAGGCATACGCGCACATTCACGAGACTCGAATACAGTCATCCATAACTTTTAAAATTATGATGTTCCAACCTTATCACTTGAACAAATTAAACCTGATGTTTGGGTTCGAGCGTGGTCGACTACTTGAGCAAAAAAAAAAATCGATTTGAGGATCGAGTACAATTTTAGGTTAGTAAAATATATGTGGTCAATTAAGTATTAATTCTTGTTTTTGCTAAAATTATTTCACAATTTTAGTGGATTATTTTAGGTTGTAAGACATCATAGTAGTAGGTAGGACATGCATGTTCATTCACATGTACTAGTGTTAATATTTTTTGTACATAAAATAATGATGTAAATTCAACCTATTTTTCCACAAGATTGGACATAGATGCATGAATTTGGAAGTGTAGGAAGCAAGGGCCATGTGGTCATACACAAATGCTAACACATTCAAATTCAAGCATATACCTATCTTATGCTACAAATAATAGCTTGAAAAGTTTGTTACATGGTTCATTACTACATAGTACTATTAGCACACAAATATGATGTTACAAACAACTTTTTTTAATTAAAAAAAAAGCGTAAATTACAGCTACATCATATGAGATTTGGCATAATTATGAATATTTTGAGATATTACAAATACGCCCCTCAAATAGAATATAATTATGTAGCCCATAGACTGTGAGGTGGATATTACTACTTTACCCTTATTGAAATTTATTTTTAAAAAAAAAAAAGTTTGAGGAGGTAAACTAAATAATCTATAGGGAATTTTAGTCCACAAAAATATTTTTAGAATATTCTAAAAATATATAAAATTATAATTCATAATTCGAGAAATCATTTTTTGTCACATCACCATAAAAATTAAATGAGAAGCTAACGAGATGGGCTCGTTGTTAGACAGATGTTAACATCAAGGGAGGTAATTTAATCTCTTAAACAACGAGAAAGTATTATAATTATGTCAAATCTCATAAAAAAAATAACTACAATTTACCCTTAAAAAAAATGGTATTTACATAAACTTTATGTCAATTCATCAATTAATTCCACAACCACCCCATCCATCGATCGGTTTCTCTCAACTACATATTTCACATTAAAACATTAACAAGAAGTAGAAACATTAACCGCAGGTTGTACCTAAGTTGGTACCAATTCAGTTGCAACTATATGTCCAAATTGAGCACAATTTTCTTAGTTCGTAAAAGAAAAGATACATTTTACATGTGAATTTATTAATCTTCATTTATTAAGAAATGTTGATATTATTGTTCAAACTCTTACATTATATGTCATTCTAATATAACGTCTCATCTGAAATATCTTTATGTTGTTTTTTTTTTTTTTTTTTTGCAGGATCTCGTAGTGGTGCATCCTCCGCTGAAAACTCTTATCCGTAGTTGCAAGCCTGTTCGAACTCAACCAATCAGACACTAAGTGTGATACAATGTCCATATGATTGATCATTCTATTTGAATTGTACAACAATCATGTGATTTATTATATAATTGATTCAAATTTAATCAAATCCGATCTATATTATAATTTCCGAATTCCCTGCCCACAACCATCGCAACCTCCAACATCAGTCTACCATATCCATATATATTTGATTTTGTGTTCTATTTATTGTCGTAATTTTTTATTTCTTCTCATCTGAAAACTTATGCAGCTTGAATAAGTATTTATTGTCTCAGGTATGATAGAATAGTTTCGATAATTTTATTTTACTAAAAAAATAATATTTTATCCGGAGAAAATCTTGACCAGTTTAAGACATATCGAAATAGTTTTTTTTTTTCATAATTATCAAGTGAATAAATCGATGAAATATGCTACACCAACTATTTTACTTTATATCATATCTTATTTGGTGATAATGGCATTTTTAATACTAATGTTGTTTTTAATGAAGACAAGCTTATAATTTTTGTGAATCATATGTAATATTCCATTTGAAAAAAAAAAAATGAAATAATTATTTATTAAAAAAAAGAAAAAGAAACATATAAATGGAGTAGGTAGGACCATTATCAAGGTTCTTAGGACCAACATCATCATTCCTACTTGGCTCAACATATGTTTACACCCTACACATCATGACCCCAAGTGCCACCTCTCATTATTGTCTTTGTCGTCTTTTTTATTTTCATTTTTTATAATTATATTTTTATTTTTTAAAATTTGATATAATTACACGTAAATACTCTGTAATTTAAAAAATTACATCTAATACACATATCATCTAACAAATAAGTCCTTCCATTAAACAAAATCCACCAAATTTGTTAATATTTAAAAAAAAAAAAGTTAGAAAAAAAATCCATATTAACCCATGATTGACTTATTGCAGGTCAAATAAATCTTTATGACCAAATTATCCGCATACATCTTCACACTTTAATGCATATGATGAGGTATATCTTCATTTTTACAAGGATAGTCTAGTTTGAAAAAAATTTATTTCATGCAATAAGTTAGTAATCAGACAATCGAGAGTAAATAACAATTTTCATTCATGCTTGTTGTTAATATCAACAAATTCGGTTGATTTTAACTAACGGATGTACCTATTTATTAGATGGAAGAAAACATCAGGTGCTAAATATAATTTTCAATCTACATGGGGTCTATTACACCAAATCACAGGGAAAGAAAGTATAATTATCCCATTTTTTCAAAAAAAATTGGAAATATTTTATTTAATTATTATAAAATCAAAATTAAATTCCAATATTTTATTCAAATTGAAAAATATTTATTTATTTAATTATTTTTTAACAAAAATATTTATTATTTTTTGGAAAAGAGAAAAATCACTTATTAGGGTTCACATGTCATGATGTAAGGAGGATTGGATTGGGATTTGCCACATGGAAAGAAAAGTGTGTGTGTGTGAGTGGTGGGGTATGTGTTTGGGTGTGGATAGACCTAAAATTCGGCGCTCCCATTCACCCTTACGTGGCCGTCGATATGTAATCAACCGCACCATCACATGATCAATATACCATATCCACTTCGACACGTGTCACTGACAATGATTTCGTGGACCCCGTTCATACTCTCAACTTCTAAAATCAAATACCCTACCAATAACCTCTTAAATTATACATATAAAACTCATATATTAATTTAATATTTATCAATTTTTATGTAAGTACATTGAAAGTATTATTTATTTTCTTTTTTAGTTTTAATTATTATTAAGTTATAGTATAATAATGCTGAATTGCAGCCCGATTAATAAAAAGTTCGATCGATCTCATTTTATGTGATATCAATATTATAATAAATATATTTTTTTATATAATTGTATATATATTTGTAAGTAATTATTATTAAACACAGTCTTAATTATTCATTTAAGATTTTTGAAGCAATTAAGGAAAAATACAAATTAACCAAGTGCCAATATACAAATTAAATTTGGTAAAAATATGATGAACGACCAAAAAAATAAAATAAATTGAAATAATTGAAAATTATTTTAATATATATACGTATAAAACGATGAACTATATATTCCCAATAAAATTCGAACGTGTGAGACTCAACTAAAAGATTAGTCATTTGAATTTGACCATTGTGCCTTTTTTTTATTTCTAAATAAAGTGATCAACTATTATTTATTGAATAAATGTATAATTATTAATATTAAATATTTATCTAATAACAATCGACAATTATCATAATTATATACTAATTATCAATATTATATAATTATATCTGATCAATGCCTGCTGTTAAAGTAGAATAATATCTACTATTAAAGTTAAATAACATCCCACGTATTGGTGAGGTTCGAAGTTCGAACCATAACCTTAACGTTATGGGCCTCAACTTCGCCAATTAACTTGATAGATGTAAGAGATTATCAACAATAAAATTGAACAGAGGACTATTTATAGAAATTGGAAAGATACAATTGAATAAATATGTCCAATCATAAAAGATGACATTGAATAGTTATGACTTTTTATTTGAAATGACGTATCATTTCACCAAAAAGGACATATAACATTTCATCAAAATGAACGCATTGTTTCACACAAATGATACATTTTTCAGCCAAACGATACACATATCTGATTGGTTAGACACGACCGGATGATGATCAAACACCATCAGCCATCATCACACGTCACGAGCTTGTCATACATCACACATCGTAACCAATCACTTATTACAATTTAATCTGATCGAGATAAATTTCCTTAAAGTTATCATTCACCATTTTTCAACATCATTTCTATGTAGTGTTCAGTATACCCACAATGTAAAATTCAAATGTTGTCGATATATCTAATGGAGTCAAACACACTTCTTGACTTAGGTATCAATTGAAATTTAGATTTTTAGACATAATAGGTCAGATATAAACATTATACTTGACACAAATAAGAACACACAATCTTACCTAACAAGTGTACAGTAAGGTATCACCCTGAAAAGTTACAATCTCCCTTTGATTGAGTTAATGTATCTTCAAACTTTTTGGAAAACTAAAGTGATGGATTCAAATGGAGCATTAATGTGGTAGAAAATGATCCAAGACTTGTTTGTGAATGCTGCTGTCAAGACTCCAACACACACACACACAAAGAAAGCAAAGGTTGTCAGAAATCAGACATAATTTTGACTTTCCATAAGCTACAAATAAAGAAATTTCTTCACATATGTCTCATTTTCATGGGGTCCTCTCATAATTAATTCCCTGCACCTGCAACATTAGGACCTCTTGCCACAAAGGGCTCTAGATTTTTGTGACATTTTTTTAAGATAATTGGGAGCATATACTTTTGTTTTAATAAATAGGGCAAATTACATTAAACTCCCCCATATTTTATGTAATTATAAATATTCTTATGTTGTTTGAGAAATTATCGATACCTTCAAATATATGATACATTTTGTGACCATTGGATATTAAAGTATAAATATTAATTTTACCATTACTGAAATTTTATTTTTTTTTAATAAAAATGATAATAACCAATGAAACGTGTTAATTGTTGAACAAACGATGTTGTCAGAAAGTATCGATAATTTTTTAAATAATAATGGGGTATTTATAACTGTAACAAATTTTAGATATATATCTAATGGCTTCGAATGAATAATGAGGTTTATTTAATCACAACGTTCCCTTTAGTTTATTTAATCTTCGATTGATTTATTCTTTTCATAATTATCAATACAGTCTTTAGATGGGGATATTATATTTCTTTTAAAATGGCGCGATATATGATTATGACAATATTTCAAAAATTAAGCGATACGTCAATTCGATCAATATATAAATACATTAGTTTACTATGAACAATAAAATAAATTTACTAAAGTGATGCAATTACTTATACTTCCAAAATCGTTGAAAATTATTCTGATATTGTATATTAATTTGAATAAAAATCGAACTTAAAAAACATTAAATTTAATAATTATTTATCTAATAGGAAATAATTAATAATTAAAATAATATGTGGTAATAATATTATTATATTTGTGGAGGTAGAAAAATAAATAGAGATTAGGAATAGTTGGGGATTGGTAGAGGTGTGATCCTAGGGATCTTAAAATTCACGTGTGGATTTTCGGAGCAGACGGGGCGGCGCATGTTAGCGCCATGCTGGTTTGTTCAAGGTAAAGTGCACCACCCAAGGCCAAGGCCAAAGGGCTTTGGATTCTCCGCCCATGCAACTTGCAGTGCTGTTGCAGCTGTGTGTTTTTGTTTATTACAACCTTTTTCACCTAAACTTCTGCTCTTTCTCTCTCCTTTTATTTCTTTATTCAATTTGTACTTTTACTTCCTTAATTCTGATTCTTGCTCTCCTAATCACGACAATTAAGAACTAACAAAATCTTTCCAAACACATATATATATATATATTATATATATATATTTCAAGTATTCAATTTTGTTTTTTTTTAATCCGAACATAATCACAAAGTAAGTATGACACATTTATTATGTGATCGATCACTTTTCCTAAATTGTTTATCAATTGCACGCAAGTGTATTGCACTTGTCATACAATTGATTCTCATCCAGCCAAACCTAGTTTGGATTATAATTTTTCATCGTTCATTATATTATTCAATACATTCAACTTAAATAATACGTTCAAACGAAACAAATAAGCAACAACTACTACAAAAACAAACATACACTCCATATTTGTGAAATTGAAACATTGTTTGAAAAAATTTCAATGCACTCATGATTTTAACTATCGTCTAACAATTAGCTCAATTCATTGATTTTTATTTATTTTTTATGGTAAACTGACCAAAATGTCATTGTGGATTCAATTATAATTTTCTTCTATGCACTAAATGGATAATTCATTTATTCATATTATTTATTTTTTTATTATCATTAAAAAATTAAAAACAGCAAAAGCAAAATTAAAAATTTCAAACCTCCGTTATAGATTACGTGATTTTATCAAACCTCGAATTTTAGAATTAAAAAATAAAAGAAAAAACCAAAGAAAATGGGTTCCAGCACAAGGAGGGGCACACACGCGTGATCAACTTTTTCACCGAATTTGACCCCAAAGTTAACGCCGTTAACACCGCCGTAAAAGCCCCTTAGATTTCGCTCGGTGGGTCTCTGACTGACTAACTGACCGACCGCGGGTGGCGGGTCCCGCCAGCAACGGCTAGTTCCTCCTCCTACGTGGCAGTATTCGTTAGCCACGTCATCAAAACCGAAGCCCCCCTCCCCCTAGGAGTGTAAGCGGTGCGGGTTGGGGCAATTTAGGTAATTTTTTGGCACAACCCAATAATTACGGTTTTTAGAAAGCTCTATCAAAGCCCAACCCAACGATCATAAAAACCGCACTTAGCGGTCTAATTGGGTTGGGGCGGGTTGGGGCGGTTTTGCGGTTTTTAGTGTATAGAAAACCACTTATACAATTATATTAGTATTTTGTGACAATTTATACTTTTGTTACAATTATTTTGTCAAAATAAATGTATTTTTTGCAGTACTAATTATAAAAATATAATATATCAATTACAATGTGTAAAAATAAACACTTATACATGATTATATGTTTATTTTAAAAGAATACAAATAAATATTAAAAATATTACCAATTTTTTTATGAATAAGATTGTGAAAAAATTATTATTTCGAATTAAGTATATAAAAACTAACCATAATAATATATCATATTAAATAAAAATTATTTGAAATAAAATAAGATAATGAGATTTTAACAAAATCGTAATATCATCTATTTAAAGTTCTTGCATTTATCTACAGCATAAAATATGAAAGATTGTCAATAACCAAACTTAATGAATCAATTGATCTCGTTTACATATTTATACATATATATTATATAATACCAACAAAAAATATCATCATTATTATTAGTCTTGAATATTAGTTTATGCATAATCAAAACTTTTGTATAAACATATGAAGAATTATAGTATATTATTATTGCTCTCCTTCATCATCATCATCATCATCTTCTTCTTATTCTTCATATATTATTATTACTACTTCTACTACTACTATTATCATTATCGCGGTCGAACGCGGTCTATGCGGTTTACGTAAACATAAAACCAAACCCGATTGCAAAAATGCGGTCTTTTTCTAATTAACCCAATACCAACCCAACCCACCTTTAGCCCGCTAATTGCGGTGCGGTTTGGGTTGGGTCGATCGGTTGGGGCGGTCCGACGGTTTTGTTGAACACCCCTACCTCCCCCTCCCTTTTTCATAAATGTTTTAATAACCATATTTATCCACGTGGCGCTGGCGCGCCGATGCGCAACGGCGACGCTCTCAGCTAAAGTGCGCCTAGGCCCACGCGTTGCTCGTTGACGATTGCGCCCCCACTGCTTTTGCCCTTTTGTTCCATTAAATGCCCCTGTACATTTAATGAATCCCGCAGGGGTAGATCAGTAATTTAGCTTCTACCGATAAGGTTACTTTTGGAATAAAGGGCAGAAAAGGGCGGCGCCTGGGCGGTTGTATGGGTCGTGAATACAGACAAGCGCTGCCCCTTCCAATGCCTTTATCTCAACCCAAAATATTAATACCACTTTACATAAATAAAATAATAATAATAATATGATAATATTACCTAATTTAATATTCTTATTTTCCATTTTTTATTGATATTATTCACTTTTAAAAAGATTCTTGAAAGTAAAATAATATACATCATTACTATTGCTATTATGTTCGTATTATATTATAATTGGCTCTAAAGTTTATTATAATCACAAACATTTTATTATTATTTAAAACATTATAAATCATCTCATCAAACTAATGAATATTTAATTAATACCTTCTATAGTGGATTATTACAAGGTGGCATTTATATTTTTTTCGAATAATGAAAGAATATTTATAATAATGATAAATTTTAAAAGAGCTCGTTATAATTTTTTTTTCTTTTATTAATTCTTGGTTAAAATTTATTTGCAATAAATGAATTACTGAGCAATACCGAGTAAGATAAATTATTTGCTATTATCCTTATTATGTCTGCATAATGTTTTCAAAATATAAATATCTTATATAATTTTTGTTGGTTAAATATTTTGTATTAAAAATATACAAACAAAAGTACATAACATTATATTTTATTTAATATGATATTGAAAATGCAATTATAAAATAATTTACACAAAACAAGTTGGGAGATAATACGACCCAAAATAGAGAAAGAAAATATGGTTACAACTGATCAAACTCATTAATGTCAGATCATCAACAATCGTTACACATCGGTTGCAGATATAAACGTCTAAAATATTATCACAATAAGCAAATATTTTTTTAGTATAAATTCGTAAGACTCCTAAAAAGAAAAATTAAATAATACTTTGTTCAACGTGGCATCGATCGCGTCGTACGTTGCATCAAAATTAAAAATAAATTTAAATAATTCAACATGAAAATAATAAATGGGCAGTTGTCATATTAGGCATAATTGCTTTTCTTTGTAAGGGTAAATTATTATATTTATGGTAAAAAAATAGAAAAAGGAAAAGTGCTTTTTGGCCCCAAAGTCGCCTTCTATCATTACTCTTAGCCCTAATCATTCCCAACATCCTTTTCTTTTTTTAATTTCCCAATAAACAGTAAATAAAATAAAATTATTTGAGCAAAATTTTATCTCTGAAAGTCCCTTTTCGATGGTATCTTTTGCGTTTGTGATAATTTTTGCACTTTATCCCTCTTTCAAGATTTTGAATTTATTTAGACCTTTTTAATGAAATAAAAAAGGGTTTTATTGAAAATAAAATCAAAAAATCAAATTTTAAAGTAGATTAAATAAATCCCTTTGCTTCCTTATTAAGCTTAATTATGAAAAAGTTGATTCATAATATTATTACCTTAACTTCAAATTACGATAACTCATTTTTATCTGAACTGCCCTTTTTTAAAATAAGATATAATAAAAGTTAGTTTAATTTTCTTGATTTTATTATTACAAAAATCGATATCATATTCACTTAAATAAGTTAAATTATGCTGTAATAAGAACAAATACGTAAAGATAAATTAAAAAAGATTTGCATTATTCTTTTATTTCTTCACGAATGATATAGTAATAATCGAGTTTTATTTAATTTTGAAAAAGATTTTATTTACAAATTATTATTATTAAATTTGTAGTAAAATTGAGGAAAATAATTGGGGTATGTATAGGTCTAACTAAAATTAGTCAACAGCCTCTTTAATGAGATTATGACTTCAAAGTATGTATTACAATTATCATAATCTAGTACAACTGGTTACTTTTTATTTATTTATTTAAAACCATATGGTAAGAAACTTATTTTAATCTCATTCTTTATTAAAATATTAAAAGACATTCCCAAACACTCCTCTGCAAAATAAGTACTGTGGTTTTTTCTAACATATTAATAACTCCCAACTTCATGTAATTAATTATTATTTTTCATAAATTATTTGTCTCTATTGTATTTCACTTGCTCTAGTTTATTAAAAGAAATAATTATATTTATATTTATGATTTAAATTATATAAACTATTTATATTTTTAACATAATTATAAAAACAATCCTTGACAGTCAAAAGATAAAAATATTTTGTGTAGTAACATTGACTGACGATTTTTTGTAGTTTATGTATAATTTTTCAAACAGTAGAGGTGGTATTTATAAATAACGAAAAAAATTAAAAAAAAGTAATTCTGAGAAAATAAAAATAAAATAATCTGCAGCACCAATTGCATAGTAATATAATATTAATAATAGCATAACATAATAATAAAGCAAGAATAACAACCATAGTAATAATAAATAAATAAATAAATTAGTGATTTAATATAATAAATAAAAGAAAATTTTGTGTATGTTGCTGTTGTTACACTAACAGGACAGCTTCATTGAACTTGAGCCTCACTGCCCAATAAAACCACACTCTCCTCTCTTTGTCTTCCTTCGCATCGCCTTCTACACACACACAGACTCTCTCTCTCTCTCTCTCTTGCTGTAGAGATTGAGACCCTCTCTCTCACACACACACGCACGCACCCATTTGGCTTCTATAATACGTCTCTCTTCATATACACAAAAACAAGAAACTACCAGAAGAAGGCTCTATACAGAGCATTTGCTCCTCAAAAAGATTTTGTAATCAAGAAAAAGGAGGAGAGCTCCATTTTTTGTTTTATGGGAGGAACTATGAATTCTAATATGAATGTTTTCACCTTTGTGTTTTGTTCTGCGTTTCTTGTGTTGATGGTCAGTGGGTTTTCAAGAAATCTTCCCATACTGTCTTTTGATGAAGGGTACTCGCACCTCTTTGGGGATGACAATCTCATGGTCCTTAGAGATGGGAAATCAGTTCACATCTCTTTGGATGAAAGAACAGGTCATTTTTTCATCAGAGGATGATATGTTATTTTTTTGAAAGTTCCTTCTTTTACTAGTGTTTTTTGGTTTCAAGTTCTGGTTTTTGCATGATTTCTTGAGGTTTTGGTGGTTCTATCTCTTAAAGATTGGATTTTTGAGGGATGGTTTGTGTGTGCAGGTTCTGGATTTGTGTCACAAGACCTTTACCTTCATGGGTTTTTAGTGCTTCTATTAAGCTCCCGGCAGATTACACTGCTGGTGTTGTTGTTGCCTTCTATGTAAGTGACAAATTGATGATGTAATAATTATTTCTTCATTTGTTGATGTGCTGTTGATTCTTTCAAAAGCCCAATTGACAGGAATTTGTTTTACAAAACATGTCTAGAGAGTTTCAAACAAATACCCTGATGTTAATAGTTTTCTCGTGAATAAGCTAGAGGGTTGGTTTTTGCATGATTAAATACTACCTATTTCTGAAAGACATGGATGAGGGGCTTTCCAGTTTCTTCAGCCCAAGTTTGTCCAGTAATTGAATATATATTTAAAAAATCAATAGTTCTTCATTTCTCTTTGTATATCTTTTTTTCAATATTATAACAACCCAATGACAACTTGTTTTGATATTTATATTATATATATATATATATATAATATATATATTATGGATGTTATCTGTAAATTTCTGGACACAATTGGATTGTACTGATATGGATTTACACTTGAAACAAATTATGACAGATGTCAAATGGTGACATATATGAGAAGAACCATGATGAAATAGACTTTGAGTTCTTGGGGAACATAAGGGGAAAGGACTGGAGAATCCAGACAAACATTTATGGAAATGGAAGCACAAGCATTGGCAGAAAGAAAGATATGGACTCTGGTTTGATCCTCTGAGGATTTCCACCAATACAGCGTCCTCTGGACTGAGAATTTCATTGTGTAAGTTAAAATCCTTAAGATCTTCAGAAATATAAGGGCCCTTCTTTTTTTGTTTTTTAATTTTACTTCCCTATCAGTAATTGTCATGCTCATCTCTGCAAAACAGCTTTTGGTTTCTTTGGTTCTGTGGGCAGTGTTCAGATATATTAAGTAGTATCTTGAATTCTCTTCTCTTTTCACTGTTCATGGTGAATAAAACATGCTTTCCTTTTCTGGAAATGCATTTGTGACCTTTTTAGCATCCTATGCTCGTTTTCAGTCTCATCTCATCCCTATTTAATGCTACTGAAACACCTTATTTCTTGGCATGGAATAAGCAATGTATAGTATATTTGTACGGTGGAGGTAATTTCATGTGATTAGCAAATTCTGCTGAGTAGATGTCTTTTTTTATTACTATTTAGTTAATATTTGGAATAATTCTAAAATAAATACCTCAGACTTGCCAATTTATAAGAGTTTTCATGGATCTTGAATTCAAACTGTGGATGGGCTTTGCCTGTTTTGTTGGTTTAACTGTTATGCTGCCTCGTAAACAAATTAGCTTAAATATCATCCCGAGATGGTTCGGTGAAGCAATTTTGTGACGATTGTCAACCTCACAGCTGTTTTCTTTGAAATTATGTCTACTTAAAAGCTTGGATGAATTATTATTAAGTTATGATTGTAATAATCTCAACTTGTGTGTGAAAGTAAAAACGTGCTTGTTGGTTCTTCATTCATTTTATTTTGCTTTCCGAACTGCAACTATTGCAATACTTTTTCTTTGCTAATGCTTTTCTCTTTTTCTATTCGAGTATCTATCGAGAATGGGACGGTGGTCTTGCTGTTTTGCTCACGGATGTGCATTTGGGGAACTCTGTAATCCAGGCTTTGATTGTGTTTTGTTTGTTTTCGGTGTGTCTTCCCGTTTTTGCAGCTTTTATGTTGATAATGTTCCCATAAGAGAGATCAAGAGGACAGAAGCAATGGGTGGGGACTTCCCCTCTAAGCCAATGTCTCTCTATGCAACAATATGGGATGGCTCTGAATGGGCCACAAATGGAGGCAAATACAAAGTCAGTTACAAATACGCCCCTTACATTGCAGAATTTTCCGATTTTGTCCTACATGGATGCGCTGTCGACCCGATCGAACAGTCTAAGTGCGATGATGCAGCTAAGTTCGCCTCAATCCCCGCCGGCATCACACGCCAACAGAGAGCGAAAATGGTCAGCTTCAGGAACAAGCACATGCAATACTCATACTGCTACGATCGTTCTCGGTACAAGATTCCTCCTTCAGAGTGTGTGATCGATCCCAGCGAAGCCGAACGTCTCCGAGGCTTTGACCCTGTTACATTCGGGGGAGCCCGTCACCACCGTGGCAAGAGACACCGCCGCAGTAGGCCGGCCCATGCTGAGGCGGCGTCTTCCATCTAAAGAGGTTCCGATTTCTATATATTCACTTGAGCATCATCGTCACTTTCCGTCTCGAGTTGATTTAGGTTCTTTTGGCTGTGAATAGAGGAAAGAAGAGAAGAGAGAGCATAGATATGTTGAGGATGACATTGCTATTCATATAAGAGCCACATTGATCATTGATGGGGTATTGTATATATGTCTCATGCCTTTAGGTTCCCATCCAGGTTTCCTCATTGGTATTGTCACTGTTATTACATCTTTGGCTTCTGAAAATTTGAGATTTGATTTGGAGAGATGATGTTCTTGTGTACTTTGAACATTTGACACAACCTCAGGTTTCAATAAAAGGATGATGATACATATTTTATTGTAAATGGGTGGTGGTGGGGTGGTTGGATAGGATTCCATTTGTTTGAATTTCTATGTCATCAAGTATGTTTGTATTACAACCATGTTTGTTTTTCTATTATGTCCAAAAATTGTTGGTCTCTGTAGTAACTTGTCCTCTTCTGGTTCTGAAAGACCCCTTTATTATTTTATATGGCTGTCTGGAATCTGAGTAAGACTGGGACAGCACAAGAGTTAAAGGAAACTTCATATGATACCATTCATGTTCAAAAGAACCAAGACAATAGTAATAGTTTAAGCAAACTACATCGTTAAGAAATTTGTTTGGTTTTAAGTTATCCATAGTTTGTCTGATTTTCAAGAAAATCAAATGTTGTGGTTTGACTGGCTTTTGTTGTAGTAAATATCCCAACCAACACCAACTTCTTGTTGCATTATCAATTTTAATGTTGGGGTGAAGTTTGAAAAGTGGTTGATAGAGTTGTTTGAGGGGAATTCTACAGAAGAGATCATAAGTCAAGTTGTGAGGAGAAAGATGCCAAACTCAATTTGAATGACAAATATGGAAAGAATGCAAAGAAAATTGATGAGGATAAAATGACACGATTTGCCGAAATTGCCCTCCGTGAGTTTAAAGAATACCGTCACAATAAAGGGATTCGCGTGTTTTTTATTCGATTGGGCTGGGTCTACCCGGCAGCTTCAAATCAAATCCTAATCCTTGATTTCAGGGTTTGGGATTTTGCATCATGAAATTATAGTATTTTTGTGTAATGCAACCTTCAATTGTAAAAATAGCTCTTTACATCCTTTAATTGTAAAGTTATTGGCAGCATGCACCCTCCGCTCTTTTTCAATGAATTTCTTGTCGGAGAATTATGTCAGCTTAAATATGAAAGGTTCATTTGTCATTTTAACGACATTCTATCAATTATGTATCAAGTAAATCACACACCACTTTGTATTTTCGTATTGTAATTATGATTCTTGGCACAATATTCAATTATCATTTTAAGGAATAATAATCGTTTTTTTCTTTTTTGCCCTTTGATTGCACATTTCTTTTCCCTCTTAATTTCCTTTTTTCCAGCTATTTACCAAGCAATAATCATCAGCATTTGGCCTCTTACGAGCAGTGAGATTAACAAAAGTATAAAATAAAAATGAAAAAGAATGAGATAAGATAAAAATAGAGGCCTCGTTAGAGAAAAGTAAGAACACAGCAATAAGGTAAAGAATTAGGACAAAGTCAGACTTAGAACGAAGGATCCTTCACAATTCAGGCTGTCACAAATTTCGGGAACAAAAATTGCCGGAAACCTGTCAATAAATGTTCAATAAAAAGGTGCAAAGGTGTTATTTTCAGTTTAAGGATGTATTGCACAAAAATATTATATTTCTGTAGATTATTGCATCCTAACAAAATTAGATTTATGTAAATGCAAGGGACAGGTAATGTATACTACTTATTTATCTAATAGAAAATGCCAAGAAAATAGAGATATTTTATCAAAAAGAGGACAGATATTGGATTGAGATGTTGTCCAATTATGATGGGATTTCTGCTTTCATAATACCGGAAATCAAAAAAGAAAACATTGATATCTTTCAGGATACGTCAGAGGATTTGACAGCTAATGAAGTTTGCATAGTTTATTTAAGCTATACATCAACCGCTTTTTGTTCTGCAAATAATGTCATTTATATTACTTGTCTAATTCACTGCACCTTTTCTTTCTTTTAGCCCATTAATGATGTTCTACATATGATACATTTTCTTCAAATAAGTAAAAAACAAAGCTCTGCCATTGTAATTCTCAACTGGAAATCCAGGGTATGCCAGCACTCTGGTCAATGTAGGTTAAAACCTACTCCCAAAGAAACACCAAAAAGAAAAAAGAAAGAAGGAAAGAAGTTTACTGAAGAATTTCAGGCTGCAGCAGAGAAGGAATTCGTGCTCTTGGAGCACATCACCTGGAACAGCCTTTGTGAAACTTCTCAGACTTGTTTCATCAACAATTGTCCACCCAAAAGAAGATTGCTGTAAAATTGAATTTTCAATTAAAGTTAATTCTCTTACATTCGGATTCTACTTCTTGGATTCAGCTTCCTTTCTCTCTATCAGTTTGATAAAATTATGAACTATGGTTTTGCCTTCATCAGTGATGATACTTTCCGGGTGGAATTGAACTCCCTGCATATATCGAGAAATAAGAAATGTTAGTCTCAGCTTGAAGCAAACAGCTTTAAACTACGTATGCAATTTTCTCTAATATAAATGTGTTAACAGGGAATGGCCCCATATTCACTTCTCATTTCAATCCTCCAAAGTCCCAAACCATGTGTGCATGTAGTTGTGTACTGGAAACTATTCCTCTTGAAACTAGCCTTCATAATCAGCGAATTACTACATTGCTCCACAGTGACGAAAAGTTTTTCCAGAATCATCAATTTTGGATTTATTACCGTTGAACATGATTGTTAGTTTGCAAAGCCGATGAAATTAAAACTGTATCCTCATGGATAATGTAAAAGTTTTAAGCATGAAGAGTGAGATTGCAATGATTTACACCTCACACATAATGCTGGGCATCCTTGTAAACTGTCCGTGGATTACACTTCTTTAACATAGAGATTTTTTAAAACAATTATTCTGTCTATATCTTGGATGATCATTTAGAATCTAATGATCACTGGACTTGTGCTTTGACTACACTTGGTGTCTGGATCCCAACATAATATAAAGCTTGCTTCTCTTGTAAGTATATTTTATTGGGCAATCAATTACCTCTAACAACCCAAAAATAAACCACCTCCAATAGAAGGTAGAATAGTTTGGGTTACAAATAAATAAGCCTTTTAATGGTCGAGTGGTATGTGATATATGATGAAATAAGAGAATAAGATTGCCAGAGTAATTGTTCTCCAATAGTAGATACGAAACTAAAAAGTATACCTGTAAGTATCTATATACTTTGTGGCGAGCAGCCATTATTAATCCATCTTCTGTCCACGCAGTTATCTCAAGGACATCACTTGGGAAACTTTCCTTTTCAATCACAAGACTATGGTATCTACCAGCAGTGAAAGGGCTGGAAAAGAAAGGAAGAAGAAAAAAAATGCACCATCAGATCGCTTTGAGTTGACAACATATTCACTTGGCATTGTGCTTCCACTTGCATGGGAGTAATTATTCTTGAAGGTTGTACTAAAATAATTAGTACTATTTTACTAATTATGCGAAATACAACCTTCAAGAATCAAGAGCAAAACTGATCATCTTCTTCACTGATTTAACAGGTCTTTAGCACATTAAGAAAAGACTTACTTCGATAAGCCTGCAAATAAGCCATCTTCCCCGCCCTCATTGTAATATACAAGAGAACTTTTTCCATGCACAACCCCATAAGGAGACCGCACAACTTTCCCTGCAAAACCAAATAGCTTCACTTAGAGAGAACAGAAAAGCAGTATAAAAAGAAAATAGAGCATGACAATACGTCGAAACAAATATGAGAAAGAGGACTTCCAGAAGACCTAATGTCCTCTAACAAACTGTAACAAATCTTGCAAAATATTAAAAGCATTTGCTTGTCCTGTTTTCCAGAAAATTCTAAGGGGAAATTATATTGAGAGTGCCTAAAACGGGAAACATATTCCTGATTTTTCCAATGTTCTACATCCCAAATCTAGCGATATGATTGTACTTAGCTTGTGCAATTGGCCAATTCTCATACTTTTCATTTTTTTTCTAGGAATAAATTTAGTTTAGAAATAATTATGGTTCACACTAAAAGATGAATAGAGTGCTTGCATCACTGCTTCTAAAGAGTAATCCAGAAGTATACCTAAATCAGAACAAACACTACAACCGACAAAAGAGCCATATTACAAACATTTCCAACTCATTTAGAGGCATAAAGTAATTATACTTCAAACCATCAGTCCCCTAAAAGACACAAATTCTAGATTTACTCCAAGGGACTAGTGTTCAATAAGGGCCAGGCTTATCTTGCATCTGCTGCATTTTAGACTTCCATATCACCAGTCTCCTTAGATAGTTTGTGAAAAGAGTCAGCAGTTATGATCGAGTAAGAAATACCCCTAAACATCTTAAATTGCAAAGTCTTGGATTTTTATGTAGATAGGCAAACATCATAGATAAACACATGCTCATATATACAATGAAGGATTCAACTCTTTTTCTTTTGGATTCTCTTCAATCTTACCTTGCACCACCTCTACAAAGGGAGACAACAAGCAATAACAATTACAATTACTAGGATCTCAAAATATTACAACCATAGCTTCTTTCTTCTGTAGCCTATATATGAAATGAAAGTTGTGTTGTTACACTTATACTTCCAATGTTGGATGTAATAGTTCTGAGAAGTGATTGATCCAGGGTGTTCCATGGTGAAAACAGAACCACCAAAAATATGAAAATAAAAACCCACCCTTTCCTAATTACTTATCAAAAAGTATCAGCATATGTGCCAATTTCTACGTATATACATTACAGAGCAAGGACCTATAGTAAAAGAATCAGGTGGTCAGTCAAACTGACAGCATCAACTCAAACTTGCACAGAATACAAAATATTATGATAAAAACATTTGTCTTTACATCCTATCTTAACTTACACCTCTTACGCTGTAGCTTACAGGCCTTAAATTAGTTTAAGCCTACGCAAAGAGTAAAATGAATCATCAAGGAGTACAGTCTTTACCTTGAGGGAAGAAAGGAGAGAAATAAAATCGAATTACCTCCGAAAGCTTCCCCAATGCATTGCAATCCCATGCACACACCAAATAATGGTACAATAGGTCCAAGTTCCAGCACTGTCTGAAGTGATATCCCTGAATCTTGAGGTGTACCTGAAATTTGAAAGAAAATCAGAATTAAATGATATGTTGATACGATCATGAAAGAAAATGGAGAAAACAACCAAGAGTAAAAAATCTTACCAGGCCCAGGTGATATTAATATACCTCTTGGATTTTCCTACAAAGACCAACAATACATTCTTTTAACTAGCTTCTTATGCCCAATTAATTTGCATTTACTCTATAGTTTGAGAATATATAGACAAGGTCAGCTACATATTCCAAAGTTTAAACAAAAATGATCGTGAGATAAGAATTTACGGTATTTTTTCATGTAAAAGAAGAGGGCATCTCCAATCAACCAATGCTGATGTCATCTGTCAAATCATGCATAATAGGTCAAACATATATACGATATTTTACTCTTTTGATACACAAGTTAGTTCCTTACTTACGTTCTTCTAGTGATAATTATTACCAATATGTTGATCATTACTTTCCCAAGAGATATAGGCCTCCTTCCACTAAGTTAATCTTACACTATGTACATGAATTCAAATTATTTGATCGAATGATTCTCCTTAATGTCAACCATTAATGGATAATGTATTAATATCTGTTGTTGCACCAATAGCAAATAAATAGGCCACAAAGCAGCCACGCTGAAACTAAATCAAAACATCATCTTAAAAGTTGCAATCAAGTACCAAATATTGGAATTATACAGAGGGTACTAGTTTGCATATCACTTCATGGCAAACATGTTATACCAGTGGCTTGATCTGACACCCTCTCTACTCTAGATATCAAGTCGACAACATTAGTATCTCAACACATTTTCACATATGTACGGTCTTCAATTGGTGGTGATGAAACCAAGTATAAGGATTCGATATTCCATTCCTGAGTTCCGATCAATAACTCAAATACACGTCCAAATGATCTACCAATGTCAATACCAGAGAAACTTCTGTGAGATAACAAATAGCCAAAGCAAGGTAAGAATAATAAGCACAAGTACAGAGCATCACAAAATTGTACCTTGCCCTTCAAATATATCAAGTACGCGGGAATTGTTCTTACCCTTTTAACTCATCAACAGTGAGCTCATCATTTCGGTAAACCTCGAATTCACACCCCAGCTCTCCCATGTACTGTGCAAATACAAAACATTATATATATATTATATATATATATATATATATATATATATATATATATATATATATATATATATATATTACTCAAAGAAATCAAGTGAAACTATGATACAGACTTGGCAGAGATTATAAGTGAAGCTGTCGTAGTTATCGATGACAATGATTGGGTTGACCTCCCTCTTAGAAGATGATGAATTGACAGAGGACACGGAGCTCTTCTCGGAAACTGCCATGGTAGTTTTAGGATGAGTAGAATGAGAAAGGGTGTGGTGGTGGAGAGTGGACGTAAAGCCGAGGGCCTGAGTTCTGGGAGGTGGGAGCTTTTGCGGTGGTAGAATGAGAGAGGACGGGCTCTTGATGGAAGCGGAAGGTGTGGCGAGGCTGGCCATGACGGCAGCGGACTATGGCGGCGCTGCGGCAGTTAGAGGGCGGCGGCTGAGGGTTTGGATTTTAGATTGGCAGAATTACGCGGGGTTTTCAGAATGGGGATGAGGAGGGTCCGGCTGGACGGCGTCGTAACACTAACAGTCAAAGGTCACAATTTTTTATCTTTTAATTTTTCTTTTTTAATTGTATTTTAATTTCCATAACAATGATTTGACCATTTGTTGCTAATCAACAACAAATTACTTAAATTTGAAAATTAACAAAAAGATGGATTCCCATTTAAAGTTATGGATTTTAAATCTCTATTTTATTTGGATAAGTTTTAAATGATGAATTAAAATCTTTTTCTTTAAATTTTGATATAATTATAAATATCATTTGATCTTAACACACGTCTAACAACGAAGACAATCCATTGAGGTTATACTTGTAATTATAAATTATATTACTATTCAAATGCAAAGCTTATACAAATATCTTATTATAAAAAAAAAAATCTTTGATCTTACTAACTTTAAATTGCCCCAATTTACCATTTATTTTATTTTTTTTTTTTGATAATATTTGATCAGATTAGTAATTTCAATTTTTTTTAATAATTTTATAATTTATTTTCCTCTTACCTGCTATCCCACATTTCTATATGACCTTACTTTTTCATATTTATTATAATTTATTCTTTTAATATTTTTTTTATCATCTCACACCAAAGTTTTTTCTTATATGCTCGCGATAATCACGTGCGACGATAACTAGTATATATATATATATATATACCATCTATTGTGGCACGCCGTTCTTACGTGCATATAATAAATAATATTTTAAATTTCAAAATATATTATGTATAAGAAAAATATATATAAACTAATATATTATATTAAGTTTCAAAAATAAAATAAAAAAGAAAGAAGCAACAAAGAAAAAGAGAAAACCAACTTATGAGTATTATTGGTATAATAATAAAATTGATGTGGTTGTGTCACTAACCGCCGTTTGTGAGTGTAAAACCCATTTTTTTTTTATATTAGTATAAATATAAATATAAAATGATTATTTGTGTAATTTACTCTCTAACTTAAAAATGAAGGCATGTAGGTATTTGGCATATAATAATGGTTTAGTAATTAATGCACGTTTTATTTGAGGGATTTTGCGTTGATACGCCAACGACAAGTCTAGCAGTGGTCCCATGTTTTGTTTTTGATGCACTTATGGTCCCTAGATACACAACATCAAAAACACACATAGGGATGCATTGTTTGTTTGGTTGTTATTGTCATCATACACCTTATAGAATATTATGTCAATATGATCATTCCTACTTTGGTATATTCACCAAATTTTATGTATACAATACATGCTAATGTTGATAAAAGAAAAAAAAAAATTGTTTGGTATGTTTACCTACATCGATCGAGATCGGATATTCAGTATGTAAGAAAATCGAACGAGAATTTTCAATTCCGCATTCGGGTTTTAGTTTTACAAAAATTTGGTATATATATATATATATATAATATGTGTGTGTGTGTGTGTGTGTGTGTACTGTTTAGTGAGGATCAATACTTTTTTTTTGAAACAGAAGCGGTAATACATATATCCGATCAATAGATCAATATAATTAAAAACTATGAAATGTTAAATTATAATAAACTTGCATAAAAGTAGACAAATACATAAATGTTCGACAGAACTCGAACCCACAACTTATCAATCTCAAGGGTGGATGAAATGTGAATAGACTAAAGTACCCTTACTGTATTTCTTTCTTTCATAAATAACCATGTTATTGATTAAGGGACAATTTCACTTTTCATACCTAAAGTATACATATTTTTCAGTTTTAGTACCCAAATTTTCAAGTCATTAGACTTAATACCCAACATTTTTAGTTTTCACCAACCTTAGTACCCTCCGTTAAGTTGACCGTTAAAACTAACGGTCGACCTAATTTTGGAAAAGAAATTAGGCGGGATCTTGTCTATAGAGCATGTTTGGCTGTTATGTTATTTAACATGCCAAACTTTCTATTTTAATTTTAATTATATAATTGAGGACAATAATGTAAAAAATAATTGACCAAAATTCTATTAAAAAAATTATAATTCAAATTGTTATGGAAATACAAATTCAAATATTTCCTCCCAATTAAAATCATTATGAAAATAAAAATGAATGCTAAATATAGAGCAATATAGAGATAATCGTTTATTAATAATTTAAGAAAACTAATAGATTTTTATATTCAATCACAACTAGCATTGTTCGCGAGAATAAACAGAAAAAAATTGAATAAGCCATTCAAAGGGTGTTAATGTCCTTTTGAGTCAAACAACATCGCACATCCATATTTTGATACATTATACAGTTGTTTGTGCAAAAAAATAAAAAACATTTTAATTATTATTTTTGGTTGAGAGAATTTGGTTTATAAATTTATTAAAATTTTATGTTTCACTAGTGAAAAAAAGAAGACAAAAAGAAATATTTATTAAAATAATAATAAATAAACATAAACCCTCAATAAATAGAGTATGACAACATTTGCATTGTTGCCAAGAAAAAATAATTTTTTTTTCTAGTGAAATTGGTATATTTTTTATAAAAATTGGATTAAATTATATTTTTTTAAATTATTGTCCTCAATTGTGAAATTAAAATCGAAAAGAATTAAAATATAATTTTTTTTGTGTGTGGAATAAATTGAAAGCCAAACATACCTTTTTACATAGACAAGTTTCCACCTAATTTTTCCTTCAAAATTGGGCTGACCATTAATTTTAACGGTTAAATTAATGGAGGGTAATCAGGTGGACGAAAACTAAAAATTTTGAGTACTAAGTCTAATGAATTGAAAACATGATGTACTAAAACTGAAAAATTAGCATATTATGGGTATGAAAAGTGAATTAATTCCGATTGATTAATTAGTTAGATAAGAGATATCATATTCATATACATTTAAAATTAAAACTTTTATCAACTATATTTAGTTATTCATTTTATTTTATTTTATTTCAATTGATTCAATACAATAAAAAAATTTAAAGTATGCATATATGTCGAGCATGCTCTAATTTCTTACATTACACTAAGTGTGTAGAACAATGTTCAATACAACTTAATTTATATGATTCTGAATTTATTTTTTTATTTTATTTTTATTAAGTTATTGAAATCGAAGGCGATGAGTTAAAAATGCAAGTGTGGTTTCGTTATTGATTTGCGTACTGATACTTTTTATTTTAACGAACGTAATTTAAATTTCATTTACGGTTGAGAAAGTTCTTATACAAATCAAGTTTGATCAAATCATACCAATCACAAAACAAATAAATACGCTTATCGTATCAATTGATCATTTTTTTTTAAGTCGATCACACCACAAATATATTACATTTATCATATACCGCACGGTTAAATTTTTCCAACATGTGATATAAATGATGTATTTTCCTTCTCACTAATGTGTGGTGCGCTTGGAAATGTTGAATTGACAAATAAATAAATAAATGGATTGAGACCTTATCGATCTCAAGGGTATTTTGACAAATTTACAAGTTTTTATAAATATTTTAAAATTTATAGAATATGACTAAATATATTTAATTCCATTAAATTATATATAGCCACATTTACCCCTATAAGGTATGAAATATAACAAAATTCCCCTGATAAAAAAAATGGACAAAATTACCCTTCTCACTTCCACCTTATACTTTTCATTTTACTTTCTAAAGTATATTTTGTTTAAAAGTCTGGTCGAAAACTATTTTAGTGATTTAAAATTTAACTCAAATTTTATTTAAAAATAATAATTACAATTTTCAAAATTTTATTTAAAAAGTTAACTCTTCGCTCCACTGGGCCTCCTAGGTTTGTTGCTGGGCTAAGAAGTGGGCCACGCCTAAGGCCGCCTATTTATGAGCATATCAATATATAATGCATATGATTTTATACAAACATATGTTGTATAGCTTATAAAATTTTATTCAATTATATGTTTGCATAATTATAATATATCATATCATTGCTCAAAAGATCATAGAATACTATAGATTAATTATATTTTAAATTTTCATATTCTACGGTGTATATATATGCTCGATGTAAAAGTTTAAAATATATAACAATACAAGCAAAATTTATGTAATTTTTTCAAAAATTATGTAAAAGATATAAGAATTGCAAATTTATAGAGTTTATACAGATTATATACTAATTATAAATTTTGGGTAGTATTTATTTTGAATAAAAGTTTTAAAATAATTCAACTTATGTTTAGGGGAATGGTTGCAGCATACGTATTTGAGGGGTGTCATGAGGAGGCATTTTGTTACATTTTATATTTTAGAGGAGCAAATGCACTTCATATATAGTTCAGACATGCAAAATATGTTTAACATTATAAGATATTACAAAGTGTTTGTCATTTCAAATCGTTCAATCCAAATATAATTTTAAAAAGAAAGAAAAAAAACCCATATAAAAATGTTAGTCATATTTTTGTATTGCCAGTGGTGTCAAATCGGATACATTTTTATTTAAATAAAACGGGTAGCTATATATATTTTTTTGGTTTAGAATTGTTAATATGACATATCACAACATCATGAAAAAAGAGCGTATATTATTAGTTTATAAAATTAACAATTGATTTTTTTTATATGTATGTAAACATACAAAAAGGTAATAATAAATATATTCAATGAAAATATGTATAATAAATGTGAATATATATATTTATTAACGTTTCAAAAACGAAATACTTAAAATAAAAATAAATAAAAAAATAAGGGCAAACGAGGAATTATTTGGAACATTTTTTTGCAGAATGTGTCAAACAAATATGAGTTCCGGAGAGAAAATTCCGGAAAGCAAATTTTCCTAAAATCGAGTTAGCTGTTGAACCGCAGCCTTCGGTTTTTCACTCTCGCATTTAATAATTTTTTTTTTTATAATAATAGATTATTAATTAATATTAATTTAATTTTTAAGTATTCATTCTTGAGAACTTGTATACCTAATCTCCTTAATATTTGTTTTGTCAAATAAATAGACTCATTCTCATAGAAAAATTAACAGAATTTGCTTACATCAGTAAATTTATCGTAGATAAAAAAATTCTGATTAAACTACCAATATAACGGCGATTATATACCCCATCACACGTATTAGTGTATGAAGAAGTATGCATAAGACTAGTTTAATTATAAAAAAATATTTAATTTTTAATAAATCAGTAATAAGTCAAGTTAAAATAAATATAAATTTTAGTCATTTTTTATTAACACATCAACAAATGCCATAAATATTGATTAACGGATGAATTTATTTATCAGGTCGAAACAAATATTAATAGATTAGATATAATTTTTTAAATTATATAATATATTTATATTAAATTTTAGAGAAAACGTTGTAATTATCTCAATAATAAAACAAATTGTTCATTTTAAATGAAAAGGTGGAGAGAAACTTCCAAAGTAGGCGCAGCAGTCTAGTATACGCTGCATTAGGCCCAGGAAGGCCACGAAATGCACCGGCCAATAGTGTTCATGCATGATCGCACCCCCACCCCGAATCAAAGACTGCCCAGAATATTCTACATAAAATCCCAGTTTCATATTTTTTTAAATAATAAATAAAAAAATAAAACCTCTCAAACAAAAATTGTTTTATTTATTTATTTATTTTGGCGATGAAAAGATTTGAAGCAGCAAAGTGTTGGAGAGAGAGAGATATAAACCCAAAAACACACACACAACACACAGTGAAACACAAACAAAGAAAAAGGAAAAAAAAGCCACCATTTAAGACCAGCTTGCATACGCGTGCTTCACAAGCCATTTTCTCTCAGATCTTAGTCTCTCATTCACACATATACACTGTGAATTTCCACCATCTCACGTCATTCTCAGATCTGAAAATCACCTCCCTACTGCTGTTGTTACTGCCTCTGCTTCCGCACACATTGCACAACCACTCTGCTTTTATAATCTGCAACAGCTTTCACCTTTTTTACGTATTTATCCGGATCCCAGATCTGTTGGACGTCTCGGAATGAGTTAAAATCGGCTTTGGATGCGTGGACGCATTGATATTATATATAATTTTATGTATGTTGTGCGGGGACTCTGAGAATTGTTGTTGATAGTGTGTTTATATATAATATATATATATATATAGAGAGAGAGAGAGAGGGAAGGAGATCTTCGTGTTATTGTTATAAGGTGTAGGGTGATATATATTGTGGTATGGCAATGCAATCAGCGGCTGTGGTGGTGCCGGATAAAATCCCGGTGCAGTGGTACAACCACCAGCAACAGCAGCCGCATCATCAGATGGATGAGAGGGAAGGGTTGTTGATGTGGTTGAGAGGTGAATTTGCGGCTGCGAACGCGATAATCGACGCCCTCTGCCACCACTTGCGGACAGTGGGGGACCCCGGGGAGTATGATGGTGTGATAGGGTCCATACAGCAGAGGAGGTGTAATTGGAACCCAATTTTGCATATGCAGCAGTATTTCTCGGTGGCTGAGGTGGTTTATGCGCTGCAGCAGGTGGGTTGGAGGCGGCAGCAGAGGACTGTGGGATTTGAGGGGAGTGTGAGGATGGGGGGAGGTGGGAAGGAGTTTAGGAGAGGAGGTAGGGGGCAAAGAGGAAGTGCTGAGGTGCACAATTTGGGTGGGGACGTGAATGGGAAGGATCTGAACAATGGGTATGCCAAAAGCAATTTAAATGTGAACGAAAAGTTGGATGGAGGGGAGAAAGCAAAAGTGGAGGAGAAAGAGGAGAAGAAAGGTAAGAAGAAAATGCAATGTATTTTGATGTGGGTGTGTCCTGTAATAGACATGTTTGCTGTAAGCATGTCGTTGTCTGTGTGCATAGATACACTGAGATTATCCATTTCTTGGGAAATGAAGGAACATAATTGATGTTGTATGTGGAAAATAAATTTAGTTGAGGTTTATTAGATACTGTGGTTTGATTAGAAGGTATCATTATCTAAATTTGGCTAAATAGGGAACGAGAGCTACTCTGATTTGATCAGTTCATTTATGACCCAATCTGCATTTATGGCTAACATCAAATTGCATTTGCGGTCTCTTGTTCGCGACAAGATGCCATAACTGGCAACCACACCATCTTTTATTGATAAACCAAATTGGTTTTCCGGTTACCAAGAGGTTAATACATTGCTACACGAAAAGGAATCTTGTCTTCAAGTGCGGTGGCAACGAGGAATTGGAAAATTATTGCTCCGCAGAAAGTAAAATCTTTAGTACTAAATTGTGTCAGGAAATTATGGATTTGATTATTCACAATACAGTACTTGAGAAGGAAAAGGAGCATCAATCATGGTAAGAATGGAGCGCTGGAGCCTTGTATCTCAAAAGATATGATTAGCAGGATTTGTCTGCAAGTTTGTCCGATAAGGCTATTGAATATACTTTGGTATTGAGGCAAATTGCAGTTGTATTGGGGGATGTTGGAATTAATGGTTTTTGCGATGTCAGACTATCTGTGCGCATGTTCTTAAGTGGATGTATCAGGAAAGTCAACACACGGTTAAAGTTCAGTTGACAGACTTTAGTTTAACTAATTATTGAAAGTAAAATCTTGGCATTGGAGTTAAAGCAATACATGTGTATATAAATTTTATGAAACTTGATTACAATTCCCTGCATCTCTGAGGACATAAAACGATAAGAAGGATGTAAACTAGTCAGGGAGTACAATGGAAAGTAATGCTGTGGTTTATTGGCCGTGCGTTCATGTTCTTTATCTTGGAAAACTTTTATACTTCTGCTCTTGAGTAAGGTAGTACATTTTCTAGTTGTTTTCTGAGAGTACATGGATATTCTTCTACAGCCACTTCTCCTATTTTGTGACAAATTAGTGGGGTTTCACTTAAAAATGTGGGCTAAAGACTGTGGTGAAACTTGCTTCACTTCTAAATGGAATCAATGGTTGTTGAAAACACTGAATCAAGTTATTCTTTCCGTCAATATATATCCTTGATACCTAAGGTCTTTAACTCCAATTCCATATACAAATAACTTTTGTGATGCAAAGATTTCCTGGTCCAAAAAAAATCCTGACTTGTTATTTTTGAGTAACAGAACTTAATGAAAAATCTGAAGTGGATAGCTTGGTAACGAGGCAGGGAAGCATGCAGGGAGCTGCTCATCACGCTGATGAGGTTGAAGGTGAATTTAGCACTCCAACTCCAGTGATATTTCGTTATCATTCTGGCTATGTTTCTTCTCTCCAATTGTTTTATTGTTTTGAAGACTTTAAATGTGAATTACCTGCTTGATTAGTTTCTGGGTAATACAATCCTTTTAGAGCATGTGAAATACATACTCAACGAGAGAGGGTTTGGAATTTGTTATCATCGTTAGGTGTTATAGATACTCTTGCCTCTGAATCTATGCAAATGCCGTTTGAGTAAGTCAATCAAGTACAGACATGTGAGTTGGAAGGGTTTGTTGAGTTAATTGCAAAAAATGATAATTATCTTTGTCACTTACAGGGGAATTCTTATAGAGATATCTAGTGCATATCTGGTGCTTGCCATGATTTCATTTTCTAATTCTGTTATATCTCTCATTCTCAGGGTCTCAGGGTGTTGATGCATCTGCATTACCACTAGAAGATAAACAGAATCTTGATGTTTCTCCAAAACTTTTGTTGCTAATGAGATATGCGATGGAAAATCAGTAATATCTTCTGCTCTTCATGTGATTTTATTTCCTATAAACTTTAGTTGAGTTCTGTTATTTGACATGATTTGGTTCAATGATTTGTTATGTAGGTTAACATAGTTGAAGGAATGAAGCTTTATGAAGATCAAGTTGATGATTCAGAAATATCAAAGCTTATTGCTTTGGTAAATGATTTGAGAGCTGCTGGGAGGAGGGGGCAGTTGCAAGGTAAGTGGTGTCTACTTCTAGTTATGACCTTATACAAAACCTGTTGTCACTTTTTAGTTTTTTTTTAAATAATAATAATAATAATAATAATAATAATAATAATAATAATAATAATTTATTATTATTATTAATTATTATTATTTATTATTATTATTATTATTATTATTATTATATTAATTTTAAATTTCCACATTGAGATTCAGTAGGTCTCTCTGTCCCTGAAAGTATCATCACCTGATTTATACTTTTTTCAATTATTTTCTCGTATCTCCTCGTGTGTGCTATGGTATGACAACTTTTCTTGTTGCTGTTGTTAGATAATTATGTTGCCAGTAACTAAAATTTATCTGTTCTAGACATAATAATCAGCTAGGCGATTGAATCACTTGATTCCATAAAATAATTCCTGATTTGTGGTGGAATGTTTGGAATTCTTGGTTCAATTTTCTCTGTTTTTTCGTATAGGTTTGTCAATTTATGACTTAAAAGTCTAGTTGCTTCTGCTTTTGGATCATTGCATGGATTGGAGGGTGGGTGAGGGCTCTGCTGTGTACTCGTCTGCCATATCATTTTCCTGATATTTTAGTTTATTCCTTTGTTCTCTCCTTCGCTAGTTCATTGTGGGTTTTAACAATAAAGTAGGAACCAAGTAAACAAGGGATGTTGGGCTTTGCTCCTCGTGACACCTGGACTACACCTGCCTTGGACTTTCTATTTGTCTGTTTTAGTTAACACTTTAACAGTTGGCATACTGTTAACCTAGTTAACCTGGTGGAGTAAAATTGGTAGAAAGAATAGTCAGAGCAAAGGAACACCACTTTAGAGTGAGCAATCGGTTTTAACTCCTGTTAATTTACATGTCATTCAATTAGAAGAAAACATTTTGTTTGCTTTAGTAGTTGTGAAAGAAATGTGAAGGAACTAACTATTAAGGGTGAAACCCTTGGAACCTTGGGGGATAAAAACAGAAAAACAATGTTCCGTTCCTAGTCAGCAAACGATTGCTGGATTTATAAATGAAGGTGTGTTTGGTAAAGTAAAAAAGGCCCAGAAAACCTAATTATGGAGCTGAGAAAATGTTCAAGTGAGAAAATTACCTCCGAACATAGATGAAGGTCAGAATAAATGACTTTCGATTGAGTTCAGTTGAACTAGAAAAGTTCATGCTAGTGACTGGAATTTATTTTCTAGCCTTTTCTTTCATTGACATTTTATAAATTAACTAGAAAAGTATTGGCTTCAAGCCTCAAATGGTTCTTGGTAAGGATATGCCAATGGGCTATCATATGATTGGCATTAGAAACAAATCCCTTGTTTGTCTCTCTAATTATCATTTTGGATAGGCTTCTCAACTGAGAATTAGGAAAATTGCAATGCGAAACCTGGTCGGCACTAAGTTTATGAGGTCTGAAATATCAGAATGATGTGTTCCATAATTTGCCTTCCGAATCCAGCGAGGGATGGGTGATTTGGGAATATCTTCAAAAGCCATCTTTTGTTCCTCTCAGTTTTTCTGTAATCAAATTTCCGCTCGAGGGATGAGACTTTCTTAAAATTTTGATCTGCTGTCATTTGGCCACTAAAGATAATTAGCAAGTACTATAGTAACTTGAACTTGTTTGTTCAATTTTATGACATATAGATTTATCCAAATATGTGCATTTTTTTTTTCGATGGTACTGGTTGTGATGGGAATTTTCTTCGCTCTTGCAGTCAAGTCATCCCTATGATTTTATTAAGGCTAGGACTTCAGTTAAAGTCTCAAGGACAACATCCCTGGTTTCTTCCTTTGCCAAGACTCCCTTAATCCTAGTTCTAAACTTATAGAGCAGAACTGATAAAGAGGTTTTAGATTGTTTCTACTAGAAAGAGAGTAATTATCTGCGAAGCTAGTTTCATTTCCTTCATTGGCAAAAACTAGTCTTCTCCATGTCTGACTTATGAGAGGAAAATGGTACAGGTCAATATTTTTTGTTTCTTTTGAATGCTTTACAAACATTATAGAGTGTGTTAAATCTGCCGGGCTACCTTATAAGTTTGGCGAACGATTTTTTTTCCCTCTTTGACAACAGTGCAAAACTGTTATTTTATAGTGAAAAGAAAGCTCTTGCTGAAAACTAGATTCTGTGTTTCAGATTGTGATGCCCTACCCAATGTAAACAAATATTCAGGCATTACTATTTGGCACAGTGCATGTAAACCACTTGCTCTTTGTTTGCTACACTAAAGCTGTTAATTCATTGCATAAAAGTTGATTGACTATGCTTTTGTTGCAAAAATTTGTTCCCTTGTAAAATGCTTTCTATTTGTTTTGTTACACTAAAACAGGTCATAGCTTTGTCATCTCGAAGAGACCCATGAAGGGACATGGAAGAGAGATGATTCAATTGGGTGTGCCCATTGCAGACGCACCTCCTGAAGATGAAGCTGCTTCAGGAGCCTCGAGAAAAGGTATGTTCTGGGCTATCATGCAAATTAGCTATTGTTTTAATCTCTTTTCAATTGCGGCTGTGTCTGTTTGTCTGCCCCCCTCTTTCTATATATATGTTTTATATTAAACAACTCCTTTAGGCTTATGGACAAATTCTGCAGATATAAAAACAGAGCCAATCCCTGCTTCACTGCAAGATGTTATTGAACGGTTGCTTGCTGAACAAGTTGTCAGCACCAAGCCAGACTCATGCATCATTGACATCTTTAATGAGGTTTAACATGATAAGCACTTTTTTTGATGTTTTGATGATTTGTTACCAGAGCTGGATAGATCTAACTTCTCTGCTCACACTTCTAGGGTGACCACTCACAGCCTCATATCTGGCCTCAGTGGTTTGGAAGACCTGTCTGTGTTCTGTTCTTAACAGAGTGTGAGATGTCTTTTGGTAGGGTAATAGCAGTCGATCATCCTGGGGACTATCGAGGTGCTCTGAAACTCTCCCTTACACCCGGGTACTTCAGTTAGTTCTCTCTGTTTCACTATATTTACCTTTACTTTGTTGTATGTTTAAACACTTCAGGCATGTTTTAGTTTTACAGATGCATCAATGACAATGCTTCATGGATTGATGATAATTGTTTAAAGAATTAAATGTGCTGTCTTCACCCCACAATTTTTATTTTTTGTTGGAGCAGCATTTGGTCTTCCTTTTAAAACAGATTTTCTTTCTGGTAGCAAGATTTCTGTCTTAGTTCTCTGAAGAGTAACTGGAATACAGATTTCTTACTCACTGCCTTCAGTTTTTCCTGTCATGTCAGTTGTGTGTAATCTATTTGCCATGCACAGATCTATGCTTGTGATGCAAGGGAGATCCGCAGATTTTACCAGGCATGCAATACCTTCCCTCCGCAAGCAGCGAATACTTGTTACATTGGTAAAATCACAACCTAAGAAAATCAATGCTGCTGATGTCCATCGCTTCCCCTCTGCTTCAGTGCCCTCTTCCAATTGGGCCCCACCTCCCAGCAGGTCACCAAGTCATATTCGCCCTGTGGCTGCAAAGCATTTTGGCCTTGTTCCATCAACTGGTGTATTGCCTGCCCCAAATGCTCGCCAACAGCTTCCCCCACCAAACAGTATCCAACCGATATTTGTTCCTACCCCTGTAGCAACTGGCATAGTGTTTCCTGCACCAGTTGCTCTACCGCCTGCTTCTGCCGGATGCATCACAGCCCCACCAAGGCATACTCCAGTCCGTTTGCCAGTCCCTGGCACAGGAGTTTTCCTTCCATCACAAAATTCCAATAATTCTTCAAATCAACCTGCACCAACTGTGGCATCTGAAAATACTATCATAGAGACACCAGCAGCGTCAGAGCACCATGGCGTAGGGAAATCAAACGGTATTCAAGAAGCCGACGTTCAAGTTCCGAAGCAAGAGTGCAATGGGAGTACAGATCAAACAAGTGGAGGAGCTGTGATTACAAAGGAAAAAGAGCACGATACCCATGATCCGGCGAAAGCAGCCGAAGCGGTTTAGGTAAAAGAGAAATAGCGCGGGAAGTTTCAAAGGTTTATTCTTTCGTGATGAAGGCAATGAGTCGAAGGCAAATGTAAAGAGCGGCAAATATCAACAGATCTCCACATATATCCGCAGGATGAAGGGAGATGATTAAACTTTTCTCTCTGGACTCGTTTCACATCCTGCTACTTTTTGTTGCTTATGATCTTGTATACTTTCTCATTAGGTGAAGTTTTTTCTTTTTTTTTTTTTCCCTTGGACTGAATTGAGCTGTAGGTTCGGTCTCATTACATTTTCAGCTATTTAGTAATGAGGACAACTTTTCTGCCTTCTGCCTTTCCTCTCTTCTCCCCACACTTGGGGTTTTGCCATCTGATGTTTGGACATATTCTTGAATTCCTGCAGGTAATCTAAATTCTAACTTGGATTCAACTTCACTCTGACAAATTGATGTAGCATTAATGAAGATAAGTTTTGTCATTGGATGTATTTTAAATTAAATTAATTTAGTCAATGTTTTATGATAAATAATTACTCTTACACAAAGACACAGTATTTGAATAATTTAAGCATCATCATTATCATATGAAATGAGACTGTTTTTTTTTTTTCTCCATTTCTTAAGGTTGAAAATAAAGTGAAAAATACGTAAATTTGCCATTTGACATTACTTTTTGAATTCAAATTTACTTTTTTACTTGTTAATTAATTTTATTTGAAAAAATGCATTGAACCAAAATTAATAAAATGTGTATCACCACAAGAGCTCAAACAACCAAAACGACCACGCTTCCAACCTGCGAACTTGAAGATGCCATTGTTTCATGTCCATGCTGGAAAAAATAAAAACTAATATATTGGACAAAAAATGATATTGTACCAAGCGGCAACACGACAAGGGACAAAGCATTTAAAACAATCGTGCTTCACACCAACAATGCTAGAAAAGTCCTCGTTTCAATGCGTTCATGGAAATTATAATATTGGACAAAAAGTGATACTGTTCAAACTCGCCTCGACATTTATAGTTAGTGCTAATATTCGTTAAAAATATGATTTTTTTTTTTTTATAAAGCCGAAAATAGAACCAAGCCAGGCTTAGATTACGTCATCTCCTATGAAAGCAAGGCATGATATTTCGGTCTAGCAAGTCGGTTCAGCCCAACAACCCTTATTCGATTTTTGATTAGACAACTAAACGACATCGTATTTACTCCTTTTGCCCTTGTTCTCTTTTTGGAACGAGCTCTCGAGAATTTTCCCTAAATAATATCTACTGCTGATTACAAATCAGTGTCCCTCTCGTAACACCCCTTCCTGCTTCCTCTCTGGCGTTCTTCCTCCGGCAATCTTCTTAGCTTTTCTCCAATATTGAGGTGAGATTTTGCTTCATGCCACTCCGCCGCGTACACCCCCAATGAAGATCTATTTTGAGGGTCGGGAGCGTGTGGTTGGCGGCGACGTCTTCGTGCCGCCGCTGCTTCTACTTTTCCTTTCGTATTTTCGTTCACTTAGCTGACATTCGATTTTTGTTATTTTTCAGGTTTTTTTAGTTGCTGGAGAACACTTGCTTAAGGTAAGGTAAGAGTTTTATTGTTTATTTTGGTCATGCTTTTCAGTTTCACGGGTTTAGGTATGGGTAAAATACGAATTTCGGGTGTTTTTCATGGACATTGGAGAGCATCAGTTTTGCTGCTGACAGATACAGATGTGCTTTGTATTTGATGTGAATATCTGTATGTTTGTGTAATTTAGTTCTTCTTAGCTGTCATTGATTTTGAATTGATCATGTTTTTCGTTCTTGGCTTCGAAATTATAGGAGTATTATCTATAAGGTGAAGTGTAGGAGAAGGCTATTTTCTGATTATTATGTAGTTATGTATGGACTTTGTGATTTGGGAGAAGTAATAAGTTTGCATTGACTTATAACCTGTACAAAGCTATTGAGTCTAGATCCTTGTTACCCAACGTAACCAAAGAATAACATAAAAATGAAAAAGAAAAAAACTAATAAAATTGTAAATCTCTCATTAATATGTTTGACAAAACAATAGCATACAATTGGATGAGTATATTTCAATCAACCCATACATATCATACATTTTTGTGAATCTCCAGAAATGTTATTGATAACTTAATTTGATTTGAATATAATAGGTAGAAATCCACCCCAAACAACAAAAGAGGTCCCTTGTTGGGGATGACATGCCTTGTTTGGGCTGGTTTTTTTAAACTGAGGAACTATTATATGTGTTTCTTAGTGCCTACTCTAATTTCATATACCTTGAGAAAATCCCATAGGAAATACTACAGAAGTTAAGGGGGTTTCTTCTTGTACATGTTTATTAACATGTCAACGAACACTGAGTTGCACAAATGCCACATGTCCATGTACATGCCCATGAATTTTTCACCTTAAACAAACACTATTACCATTGCACTGAGAATCTCAACTGAATTTTTCTTTTCCTCTCTTTTCCTGTTTGACCTCACTATGCGATTTGTCTCTTGTTTTCTTGTGCATGCCCTAAATAAATTTGTCATCTTAATTACCATTGTTGCGGAAATGAAAATGCGCTGTTTACAAGACATCTGCATACCCGTCCATGCATATTTGATTTCCCAGTGGACTCTTTTTTAAGGAAAAGCCAGTTCACGTGACATGAATGAAGAAGAGAAACGGTGTATGTGTAATGATGATCATTGAATTAGATCACCCGATTAGATTTAACAACAGCTGATAAAAGAATGAAGATGAATAGTGCACATGTAACAATTTAGCTAACCATGTCTCTGTGGAAATAGTAAAATAGATTATTACACAGTGCTGCTGGCAGCAGTTATTTGTTTGATGTGGTATGGGTCCTTTTCTTTTGTATAGAATGAGTAACCAGGACATAATTTATCCTTTTTGTTCTTGTATTATGTCCTTATGCAAATATAAGTTGGGCAATAAGTTTTCTCAAAAGGGTCTTGCCTTTTTGTCCGATTTATATCTCTCATATATGAACACTCATGTTTTCCTCTTATTCAACATTGTAAGAGGCTGAAGTCTTGCTATTGTTATTTTGGATTCAAAGTTTTTTCTTTCCATGTTTTTTTCTTTAGCAGATTTTGAAGCCGTAATCGAGTCCATGGTGGTTGTCAGGTCTTGGTGTTTCGGACTGACCCGAACTTGGTCCTTTTACTATGTTTATATATTTTTATATATACTTGTATATGTGTATTTAAACATATATGAAAAATATGGATATATTTATTTATATTTACATACGATACAGAATTGTTAATATTTTTATAAGTTTATTTTGGCTGTATGAAACCTAGGAAAAATGGCTAGAATTGTTTGGGGTTCACATTTTTCTATTTCTTCTATTCTGAGAATTATTTTGGTGGAGACATAGATGAGATTCATGCCTCTGACCCCAAGGGAATTTAGTGAAGCTGCTGTTTGATGACTGCAAATATCGTGCCTTTTGTACACATTCATATAATCTTTGTTTAATGAAAGTAGTTTGCTAATACATTTTTCTGCACAGTTACTGACTAATGTAGACATTTGTTGCTTGATGATATAGGTTTTCACCAAGTTCATTGGGCGTGCAAGGGCTTCCGAAGAACAACGATGGCCAAGCATCATCCTGACTTGATTATGTGTCGAAAGCAGCCTGGAATAGCAATTGGACGGCTCTGTGAGAAATGTGATGGAAAATGTGTGATCTGTGATTCCTACGTGCGACCTTGCACCCTTGTCCGAGTCTGCGATGAATGCAACTATGGATCATTCCAAGGGCGCTGTGTCATCTGTGGAGGGGTGGGGATCTCCGATGCATACTATTGCAAAGAGTGCACACAGCAAGAAAAAGATCGGGATGGCTGTCCAAAGATAGTCAATCTAGGAAGTGCAAAAACAGATCTATTCTACGAACGCAAAAAATATGGTTTTAAGAAAAGATGATTCATAAAGGAACCACATACTTCTGGAGGCTGTTGGATTTTATGTTGTAATATGACTTTTTAGGTGGGTTTACATATCAAGTTGAGATATGGTGGGTTAGAACTTAGAAGCATCTTAAGGAGCTTAGGATCTTCTTATTTCCCTATTTAGCCTGTCATCATGTTTGGAGATTTTGCTCATCTGTTAAAGGGATGGGCATGTTTAGGCATATTTTATGTTCCTGATGCAGCCCTCCTACCTCTCTCTCTCTCAATGCTTAATTTTAAAATCACTCAAATACCCATCGAATTTATATAATTTGGTTTTCCCCCTTTCTTTTCTTCTTTGTAGTTTCAACATTATTCTAGGATGCTTAAGGGAGATGCGTACTTTATACGGGATTCTTGTAGCTCACTAATTCTGCGATGTAACAAAGAGGAAATATGAAGCATCATCTTTCCTCACATTACCATTTCTTGAAGTTAATGGTTTAAAGTGATAAATAAAACTTAAATTTATCATTTTATCTTTCAAAATTTCGAAATTCAAATACATTTCATCGAAAAATGAGTAAAGGACTTAATTGAAATAAAAATGAAAGTTTAAGGACATTAAAATCAATAATTGAATTTAAAGGACTAAATCATTTCCAAATATAAATTTAAGTGACTAAAAATTCACATACAACACATACTTAGGGAGTTTTTGCGAGAGTTTTGGAAAATCATTTTTTTAGCTTCCAGCTTCAAAGAAACATCTTGAGGTTTGCTTTTAGCTATTTTGTTTTTTTATAAACAACTTTATTTTTTACTATTTTATATTTGTAATAATAATAATCCTAATTTAATTTTATAATTCTTAATTTATTTAAAAAATTACATATTTAAAATAATGAGAACAAACATGAAACATCTTCCTTTCTGCATATTACTTCATTTTTGCACGACGCAAAAGTGCATTTGCATGCATCTGATCATTAAAATATTCTAATTATTTCGAACTCATACGGTATGGTTATGCGTATTGATAGTTTCAAACATTTAATCATTTGTTTGATTATTGCATACTTCTACACAAACAAGTGTGTACGGTTTTTTATGACATTCCTCAAATAGACTTAAAAATGCATGAAAATCTATCATCTTCTTCCATGGTTGTGTCCATTTATAATATTTGACAGAGAATATGGTTTGGGTAAATTATTTTAATTCCTCAAATTTATTTTTTATGTAAGCCTTTTTTGTCTCAATTTTGTCACTATGATCATTTTTTGTAAAAATATGGCTGGAAAATGGTCATATGACCTATCCTATAGGGCAACTTTGTTATTTTGTGATTTTTTTTACAAAAGAAAAAAGTAAACACGATTAGGACGTATTTTTCAGACAAGCACATTCAGCATCTAGGCCGAGAGTTATATGCCCAGACTGTATTGTAGAACATGGCCATATTCAATATAGAATTTCAAGGCGGGAACATACAAGAATATGTTCAGATTATGTTCCACCTCTAATGTGGTGTTTTCGTTCTAAAGTTGAAATTTTACTAGAATCCTTCTCCTACCATCATTTACAAACTTTCCAATTATTTAAGGGGTGGATTACGGATTTCTAAAAGAAAAATATTTCATCATAAATAAGTTCATTTTATTACATCACATATATTATTTATGACAAACAGTCAATTCACATGCAATACGTTTACGATACCTAAATTTTTAATCCTCTTATTATATTTTCCACATCACAAACTTTTAATTTTATTTTAAATGTTGTTGGCTATATGTCCTTAAATGAGAGCCAACATGTAGTATTTTGGGCTGAAAACTAAAACACTTTTCCTGTCTTAAAAAATAATTAATTTAATAATTTAACAGATTTAAGAAATTAAAATGACAAAAAAACTTAAATTAATTTTTTTATGAGAAGAACTGAAACTCCAATCATATATTCACCTGAAAAATAGTTAGAGAGATCAATACTAGCCTTAAATTAAAGTTTTGAGATAAGTAAATGAATAACTTTAAAGTTGATCTGAAAATTCATGAATGAAAATAGATTTTACCATATTTGAAATGGGCGAATTGCAATTTACCTATGTGTGATATAGAAAATACATAAATAATCTCCTAAAAAAAATAAATTTAAACCATTTATTTAAAATAATAAAATTTATGCCAAAAATTTAAGTAAGATTTGATCTGAACCGTGGATTATTGAAGATCAAATATGTACATTCGAATTATATTAATTAACATCTAACAGTTGAAAAATTAAAACAAAAACATAAAATTATTAAAAAAGAGAAAATCCACACGGGCGCTACACGCTGCGCTTGAAGGTGGTATTTTCGACGTTTTTTGTAAAATTGAGAGAGATCAATTGGTATTTTTTTGTTTAGGGTTATCTGTCTATTTTCTATATCACGGGCGGATAAATTACAATTTACCATATAAAAATTTGGAATAAATACAAAAAAAACATCATACTAAATTTAAATTTTGTAGCTCCGACGTAGACCAGACACTCTGATTGCTCCATCAACACAGAAATGGACAGCGGCGGGTCCCCCTAAATAATTGACTGCAAACAAAAAATATAAGGGGCGGTCGCCGGCGGTGAGTGTTGTGGCCAAAATATCATGAGAGATTTGGTGAGGGAATAAATGAAGAGAAGAGGTGGGGGTGGGGCCTTCCGCCTTTCTCGCCGGCGGCGGACTGTTGTGTTGTTGTTTGGTGGCTGCAATAAATGAAGAGGTTGGGTTAGGTTAGTTTCTTGTAGCCCTAAATGTGAACAACAACAATTAAGGTTGGTGGAAACAAATTGATTGATGTTGATTTGGGATCGCCACGTCCACAACCAATTTATTTCTTTCCTTCTAGGGCAATTATAACGAATATTTTTAAAAAGTTTAGTATAATTATGAATACTGCTTATATAACTTAAAGGTTTGAAATTATCAATTTTGATTCAATGATATTCTTTTTCTAAAACATATAAATTAGGGATAATTACACTTTCTTTTATAAAATTGGTGTAATTACACGTAAATCATCTGTTATTTGAAAAATTACATCTAGCACCTATGAAGTTTGCTTCCATATAACAAATAAGTCATCTATTAATTAAAATTCATTGAATTTGCTAATATTAACAAAAAAAGAATGAAAATTAATATTTACTCTCGATTGACTTATTACTCACTTATAGCAAGTCAAACAATTTTTTTCTGACTAAACTACCCTTATAACAGTGAATATATATCTCCTCACATGCATTAACATGTGAAAACATACGAGGTAATTTGATCATAAAAAAACTTATTTAATTTATAATAAATCAATAATAAATCAACTAAGGATAAATATAGTTATTTTTTCAAATTTTTTGTTAGTATAAACAAGTTCGGTGAATTTTGACTAATGGATGGACTTATTTATTATACAGAAGCAAACTTCAGGGGTGCTAAAAGTAATTTTCCAAACTATAAGGGGTTTACATGTAATTCCACCAAACATCAGGGAAGAGAGTGTAATTATCCTTAAAAGTTATTAAAAGAACGGACGAGATGGGTGGGAAATTTTGCAATATTGTAGGAAAATTATCCACTTAATTCATAATTTTTTTAATAAAATTTTAAAAAATAAGTAAAATTATAATTTATAGTCCATGGGACATTTTTGGTAAGTTCACAAAAGAATAGATGAAACCTAATGAAGAGTAAAGGACTGAACTAGTTGTTATAGGACCGCAAGAGTATTAATAATTTTTCAAACAATGAAATGGGTATTTATAATTAAAACAAATGCCAAAAACTCGTTGTAATTTATCCTTCTTTTATAAGCGGATCAAACATACTCGAAGTGTGTACATAATCTAATGGATAGATTATATTAACACCTCATGAAGCTCGGTCTAATTACACAAACAGTAATTCAAGTTGTAGTTATAACTATAAGTACACCCCATATTTAAAGGCAAAAGTTTATACAAGCACTTGTTGGATACATTGCACTAACACCCTTCAAAAGATATATCTGTAACTTTATAAAGGGTATAAATATTTTTAGAATTAGACATAATCTCAGAGGACATTAATGTAATTTAATCCTAATTTGTTATTTGTATTTATTTAAGTAATGAAGTGAATGAAAATAAATGAATAGCTTATTAGAACTACTAAAATGTTGCAATTGTAAATACTAACAGATGACGCACGCGATCTCCGCAAATATAAATTATTTGAGTATAAATTAAAGTAAGTGCAAAAATTCTTATACTTGTAAAGAACATCATAATACCGAAATTTACTCAAATGAGTAGTCTAAAGTACATACTCCCCATACAAAATGTTGTATAAAGTCCATCGCCCACAACAATAATTTAATGTTGTTTCATTGATTATAGATATAAGCAAGTTCTATAATTTGTGAGATTGATTTTTTTTTTCTTTTATTTAGATATGATATAGATGGGAGTTTGAAGGTATAATAAAATCAAAAATTGGGAGTTTGATGATAACAAAATATGGGGGAGACTACAAATGTGTTACTAATGATATGTCCAGTTAACATTGCAATTTCAATAAAAGTTATTGCTTCTTTGTTATTGGGACAAATAAAATGTGACCCCACAATGGAATAAAGCATGCCATATAAACTATGAAGGATGAGACAGGGTTTGACATGCCATACCAAAAAAATATGGTACAGTTTAAGGATGGCATGTGAAATTATTTATGGCACATGGGAGAGCTAAGTTTGAAACTACCAAGTTAGATGAGAGTTCTCCAAAAGAGGAATCAAGGAACGGTTGTTGCATGGGAACACTAAACCTTCCAAAGGTCAAGTGGTGCGTATGATCAAATATGTTATTTGGGCATTCAAACTGTATATGAAGGATTCTGATTCTATCACAAAGTCATCAGTGTAAATGTAATCCATTTATACACAAAGTACAAGCACACAATCTTGATTGCATTTGCCATGAATATCAATCAACAGGGCTCGCTCTTGTGTCGTCAATTGTTGATGAAGTATCTTATTTATCTTGAAAATAATTTCTTAAAATGTTAAGCAAATATATTATAAAAAGATGGGTCCAGGATGTTTCTTATTTATGACCGTCATCTCGATCTAGCAATAGCTAAAATTGCGAATTTTGTACCACCTAGCGAAGAGCGCCGATATTGCTTGTTGTACGTGTGTCTAATTTTAACAATTGTTACAAGAATGTGCAGTTGAAATATCTTTGTTGGAGAGCTAACTCTGAATATCAAATCAGAAAATTCAATAGAACTATGGATGAAATAAAGGGCCACAAGCTAGAAGCATTTGCGTACTTAGACCAAATTGAAAAGAAAAAATGAACAACTTCTCATGATGGAGGATGACGGTGCAGTATTTTGATGACCAACATATTAGAATGAATCAATTGAGTTTTTTAAAAGGATTTGTTGCCTGTTTGTGATTGCAATAGTAGAAATAACATTTGCCCTTCTTGTCTATTATTTCGCGAGAGGATGGCAACGAATAGTATAATGTTAAATAACAACCAACTATGAACGAATTATACATACTTGTTCAAACATTAGTCCCAACAAAGTGAGCATGCGGTCACGAAATACAATCAATTAAACAGTCCACCTCGATCATTACAAAGCACCATTATGGGTATGGATTAAATACCCACGTTGTCAAAAGCATCACCCCAGAATGTTCATGTGACAAATGAAGTCAATTTGAGATACCTTGCTTTCACGCTCAAAAGGTATATATTGCCTATATGATTAGCGCGTTATCAATGGTCAAGAATTATTATGATTTGGCAACTTACAAAGAGCCATATCCTAAGTCCTTCCATCAGTCACCTTGGATGGCAGGAGATTATTGAAATGTCCTAAAATTTAAGATGGTTCACAACACTACTATTCGTGTATCTATATGTTTTGATCAAAATCAAGCATCACATATTCAAAGTTAGATGGATTGGTTACAAATGCGTCACAAACAAAAATACATTCAAATGTGTCATGATGGAATCTCAGACCATAAATAATATTTGTAAAATTGATTGTAATTTTTTAAATTAATAATTTAATAATTTTTATTAATTATAATTAATTAGATTAATATTTACAATTAAATAATTAATCATTGTAAAAAATAATAATAAATATTAAAAGAAATGTTTTAGCTTGAAGCCGCGGACTCCAAGGAAAAAAAAAATGAAAGTCAAGAAGCATGTGCACAACTTAGTCCAAGTTTGATATTAATATTTCTTGAAAGAAAAGCAATGATGAGGGGACGGAAGGTGTAAATCCCAAGGCCCCCACTCCCCTTCCAATTAAGAAAACAAAATCGCTCTCAGAGACCAAAATCCAAATGCAAAAGCACATGCACATGCAAATGCACACAAAACAAAAGAGTCAAAACTAATAAGACCATATGATGAGGATGATGAGAGAGAGAGAGAGAGAGCAACCCCCCAACATTCATTATTAGAATAATTAATGAAAGCAATTATCGGCGCTAAATCCGCACAGTCACCCCCATATCTTCTATTATTATTATATTATATAGATAGATAAAGACACAAACAAAATGGAAGATTGACGTAACACTCTCACTCCTCTACAATATTATTATTATTATTATTATTATTATTAATTCATGCAAGAAGCACCAAACTGAACTGTCCTGTGCTGTGCTGTCACCCACCTCTCCCTCTCAATCTCAATCATCTCGGACATAGGTATGTTATGTCTCTCTTACAATAATATCTTCTGACAACATTCATTTTTTATCCATCCACACCAAACACTATATCACTCATTCCTTTCTATTCCTAACAATATCCCATCTTTCTTTTTTTCTATACAATCACTTAATTAATATTGTTATTACTTTGAGTTGTTTCTTTCATTATTCATTCATATCTATCTATATATAGTGAGAAAAGAGGACCACCACCACCACCAACCCTTTCATCTCATGTCCTCTTTTTCTTCTTTGGAATGGAATTTACCACCTCCTTCTATTCTATTCTACTCTACTCTACTCTATCCCTTTGAGGAGACCATTCATAATGTAGTAGTAGTTGAACTAAATATTTTTATATTTCTTCTTGAAAATACATACAAAAAAATGTAATTATGATGATTACCAAACCCCTCCCTCCCTCCCTCCCACATTATAATATACCCCCACTAACTTCTGGAACTTTCTATTCTACTACCTATACATGGAGATTCAAAGGCCACCACCACCAACTACATACATGCATCTCACCAATCAAACAACCACATACATACGACTAGGAACCTGCACTTTTGAGTTTTAAACCACTGACAAACGGGATTTTAACAAACCTCAATTTCATCCTTTCCCCCAATCAAAACAAACAAACAAGAAAAAAAGAAAAGAGAAGAACAACAACCAAAACTAGAGCTATTTGCGTTTGAAAATGGCTAAAAAGGGAGGGACCAGCTTGTTAAAACCAAATCTAAAATAACAATCACTGCAAGACATGGATTTTGAGGATAGAGAGGGATGGGAATAGATAGCAGAAATTATATAACAATCACACCTCCATCTACAGCTCCAATCTGGGTAATAACCTTCTTCTTCCGTACGTCTCATCGTCCGTCTGCTGATGTAAACGAATCTGCAAACCCAGATGGCCGAGTCGGTATGCTAGTCTGAGTGTTGTCGCTGCTTCCCAGGTACGAAGACGAAGCATCCATTCCACTCATTCCTTCGAGGGCTTGCCATTTCTTGAGCGCCTGAGGTAACGTCATATCATAATCAATTCCATACAAGTCTTCTGGATCAGCAGGTTCCGATGGTTTCCAGAGCTCAGCGAGAGAAGAAAGCACATTCACTGCGTGCCCCATATCAGGACGTTGAAAAGGTTCTCTAGCAGTGCAGTGGCCAGCCAGCTCGGCAACGGTGCTCAGACTAGCAAGTGTTTCTTTGTTAAGGTCTATGGCTGGATCAATGGCTTTAGGGAACGCATCTTTGTTGACCAGCATGCGGCGAAACCAGGGCACCAGATGCTGGCTTTCTTCCGGCAATGTCTCATCCAGAGCTTTTCTTCCAGTGATCATCTCCATCAGAATAACTCCGAAGCTGAACACATCGATCTTAGTACTCACTCTGCCCGTCACTATCCAATTATGCACAGGAACAGACATACTTAAATTAGATATCCAACCGATTTCAAACAAATCAATGCAAAAGCAAAAGTCTAAACAGGGGAAACTGATAGTGCAAAGTCAACTTAGAAAGCTACAAAAGAAATGGCCACAAGAAAACAAATGACGCACATGTAAAACACAGGTCGCATGATACGATGATTGGTTGCTCTCTCCTGAAAACCCGTTAAGAGAGGCAATAGTCATATTTTAGTTTGCTGGATGTAGATCACTGCACAGAGAGATGCCAATATCTTCTAGCCCTCGTACAGAAAAAGCTTAATCTTATAATTATTAGAAGAATCAAACTGAAAGTGGAAGTTTTGATCCAACAATCATTAATCTTTGTATTCATTTTTACAGTTCCCGGTCAGGTTTTAGAACCAGAATCTTCAAATCTGAATAGAAATAGATATGAATTTCATTTCTTGTCACAAACTTTAAATCAAATGTGGATACACATATGAAAAACTAGCGAGATTTAGAAGCAAATAACAGCAGTAATCGACAGGTTTATGGCCATCTCCACAGGGAAGAAATAGCTCAGACGGTGTACCAGATATAAAGAACTCCTTGGTGATGAATAAAGTTGAAGCATATAAAAGAAATTCTCTGAACAGAACTAAGGAAATTATATCGAACATGCAGTCACGCAGACTGCATGAATCTACAAGAAAACCAATACCAAGGAGATAAAGTTACCTGCATATTCTGGTGCTAGATAGCCAAAGGTTCCGGCCAACCTAGTCGCAACTGAAGCTTTCCCATCAGGAGCAAGCCGGACAAGTCCAAAATCTGCAACTTTAGCCCTCATATCATCCCCAAGAAGAATGTTTGATGGTTTAAGATCCCTATGAATAAAACTCTGCTGAGCCAAACCATGGAGGTATTCAACACCTCTAGCAACATCCAGTGCAATAATTAGCCTTCTCGTCCATTCCAGGGGCTTCAACCCTTCTTCCTTCCAGTGAAACAGGAACCTACTAAGTGTCCCCTGAGGCATGTACTCATAGACAAGCAGCCTCTCATTTCCATCTAAGCAATAACCCAAAAGAGCAACCAAATGCCTATGTCGAACTTTGGTGAGGACAGCAATCTCAGATTTGAACTCATCTAAACCCTTCTCACTCATCACACCAGATTCCATCCTCTTAACCGCAATCTTAGTCCCATCATGTAACTCCCCCTTATAAACAGTTCCAAATCCGCCTCTTCCCAGTACGTTCACTGCACTGAAATCGTTTGTCACACTTCTCAGAATTTGGATAGAAATCACCATATTACCTGCCTCAACAATATGAATGTCATTTTGCCCATTGCTCCCATTACTACTGCTCCCGGTTGTCCACACATTGGCGCTTGAACCAGCAATAGTGATCTTAACAGCATCATCAGAACCCGAGAGACGAGGATGTATGACCATTGTATTAGGAGACTTAACTCTCCTATTCTGCTTGCGTTTATAAAGGCAGAAGACCAATCCCCCAGCAGCAAGAAAAGCACAAACTCCACCAACTGCTGAGCCTACAATCACCCCTTTAGAAGATTTCTTCCCATGGCTATTTCCTGATCCATCACCAGATCCACCACCAGATTCACCACCAGGTGAATTCCCATCTCCTCTGTGCGTCGTCGGGGGCGGGGTATCCTTCCCAATATTCACATTTCCATCAGTCTTCACATTCACAGTACTCTTGAATGGTGGAACTTTCCCGTAAATTTCATTATTTGAAACGTCCAACAGAACAAGGTTGGGCAGATTGGTTAGCTCATTGGGAATTTTGCCAGACAAGTAATTATTGGACAAAACCAATCTCTGCAGCGATGTGATCTGTGTAAAACTCAGGGAGATCGTCCCAACAAGTCCCATTCCATTAAAATTTACCACAGTAATGTTACCATTGCTACAGGTGATTCCCCTCCATGAATTAATACAGGGATCGTTTCCTTTCCAATTCTCAGCAAATGAAGTTGGATACCCTACATCCCGCGCCACATTAAGCAACATATTTACTCGTGGATCACATTCCACCCCAGGAACAGATAAACAAAAACTGTTAAGGCCTGCCATATCCACCTGTATTGAGCCACTGAATTTGGGAGTTTTCCCTTGCAACATATTATTCGTTAAATTGACCACTTTAAGCGATTTCAGTCCCACCAAAGAGTCAGGCACCGGACCCGTCAAACTATTGTCCCTTAAGCTTAAATCCTGCAACTGAGTTAAGGCCGATAAATCCGGTATGGGCCCAGAAAACGAATTTCCATGTAACCAAACCACAGATAATTGAGTCATATTCTGCAAAACAGCAATAGAACCATTCAATCTTGAGCTACTCTTCTGACCATTGAGCCATAAGGACTGTATTGAAGAGCCCCCAAATGATGACGGCAACGGGCCCTCGAGATTATTGTAGGATAAACGCAAAGAAATCAAGCTTGGGAATTTATCGGACCCGAAAATATCCGGCATAGGCCCGGTAATGTTAGTTGAGGTTGCTGAAAACATTTGCAAGGTGGTCGCACTCTTAAGACCATCCGGAATAACCCAGGAGCTAAAGGGGTTGTAATCCAAGGTCACACTTTGTAACGAGGTCAAACCATCGAAAAAATCCGGAGGAATGGAGGTAAAATTGTTCCGACTAACGATGATGGTCTGAAGCGAGCTCAACCCGGAGAAGCTCGGGAACGGCCCGCCGAGGTGGTTGTCTTGGACTTCAAAAACTTGTAGAGAACTGAGTTTGTTGAGGCTCGAGGGAAGAGACCCCTGGAGGTTCAGATTCTTGATTTGGATCCGGGTCACCCGCCCGTCTTTGGAGCACTGAACATACTTCCAGTTGCAAGGGTTCGCGTCGGCCCACCCGAGTTGACTCGCCGCGTTCAGGCTTTTCTTCAAGTCCTGCATAACCGCCGCATCACCGGATTGAGAACGGCCAACGGTCGCTAAAAGCGAACACAAGGCTAGAAAAACCAACCCTGACGCCATTCAGACAAAACCCCCCAACAGAAACAATCTCCTCCTCCTCCTCCTCCTCCTCCCCGCCTTGTTTCCAGAAGGGAATTCCGAGTTTTTCGGGGTTTCCAACGAAAATTCGGAGGCGTGTCCGGGCTAAAATCTTGGCGCTACACACAGGAGAGAACGAGGGAGCCGGGAGGGTGAAGGAAAACACGTACAGACGAGAAACGTATAGGCGGATATGTGTCCTCGTCTGCGTTTATATCATCACGGCGGAGGAATTGGGAGAATTTCGTAAAAGGGAAATCAAAAGCGGCTGGGAAAGGTTCAAAAAAAAAAAAAAACACGACAGTGCGAGAAGGGAAAAGGAAAGCAGTGTGTGTAGTGTGTGTTTTCTCTCTCCATAAAAGGGATGAGAGAGAGTGCGTGCGTTTGGAGAGGAGGGAAAATGAAAGGATTACAGTTGGCACATGCGTGTGGGGACCACCATTTTTATTTTTTATTTTTATTTTCTTCTAAAATTCGGGCATAATTTTTTGTGGTGTGGGACCCCCATTTTTAATTATAATTAAAATTAATATTACCATTTTAACGTTGATTAATTAATAATAATTGTCTAAAAATGGTAAAAAAATTACACTGTATATTTATGGCGTTTTGACAACTTTTCTTGGTATATTTACAGCTCATAAAATTCTTGATACCCTAATGGCTTTATGAATTATTGGATAAGAATATAAATACTGATACTATCATGTATGATTTATTATTCATAATTTATCTGGATAAAATATTTGTTTGGGATTGTTGTGTACGATTTTGACGGGACTTTTTTTTATCATTGAATTTTACGATTTTGACGGGACTTTTATTTATTGTCGGATCTCGTTGCTTTTTGAATTATAAAATCACACGATTATTACTACTAAAAAGGCTTATGTCTTTATATTCTTATGTTATCCAGTAATTTGACAGTTCATTGTTTCTTTTGATTGATGCGTATTTGAGTGACGTAACACGACCTAAATTATAATGGAATTATTACTTTTTACCGTAAACTAAAACTAATTAGTACTTTTCTCGAGTATGTGATTAACCAACATCATTACCAGTATCCCACTACCCTATTTTTGGAATTTATTTTTTTATTATAGATTTTTATTTTATTCTCTTTTTAGTCATATTCATTGTGAAATTATAATTACTTTGATATTAATAATTACATATATGATTACATTAACATATCGACAAATTAAATAATACATCAATTTAATAATATAAAATAATAAATAAATTATAACAACTCATATTAAAATTATTCGATGAAATTTAAACATATGACCAATTGATGATTTTCAAATTTTGTACTATCAAATTGAGTAATGATTACTTTCCTCTTGAGTAGTGTGAGTAGTGAATACTACCTACATGGATTTATGGGCCTTTAAGTATGAATTTAATGTTATGGTCAATTAAAACAACTGATATTATTGCATAATAATGAGATATCAAAACAATAAATATGTATGTGTGTAAATAATTTATTTATTTTTTCTAAATTATATACATGTTATAATATCAAATACCTTTATGTTACATTTGTTTAAATGAAATAGAATATACTAGCAGAGAAAATATAATCTACACGAATTTAATCTTGAAAATTCAATTTCAAGTGTTTGTATACAATAAATGAATGCTAATTATATATAGATAAATCGACAAAAATATAATCGATTTATGTATATATGTGTGCGTATGTGAGAAAATGAAAGAGCCAAAAAAATACGTAATAGAAAAGACAATAATAAATATTTTTTTTGGGACATATTCATGAAAAAGGAATACCAATGAAAATATTGGAATTCAGATTCTCAAATTCTTTCCGGGTATTTCTCATTTCTCAAATTTGAATTAATTTTACCAGATGAAAAATATGATAATTCAATTAAAATTATGAAAAAAGGGTTATTACACTCATTTATTTCGAAGTCTTGTGTAATTACATAAGAGTTTTATATGATTTAAAAAAATACATTTAGTGCTTATAGGAATTGCTTCTATCCAATAAATATGAATCTTCACCAGTCAAAATTTATCGAATTTGTTGATATTAAAAAATTATATAAAATTTCACGTCTTATCCCTGATTAACTTATTACTAATTTATTACAGGTCAGGTAAATTTTTTATGATCAAACTACTTTTATACATCTTCTCACGCTAATACATGTGATGGGTATATCTTCGCTTTTATAAGGATGGTTTAATTAGTTTGATTTTTTTATTTGCAATACGTTAGTAATAAGTTATTCGATATATCAATTTTTCTTCTTTTTATTTTGTTAATATAAACAAATTCAGTGGATTTTAATTAACGAATAGACCTATGGATGCAGACATCATAGGTACTATATGTAATTTTTCAAACTATAATGAATTTACGTATAATTACACGTAACTTATGAGAGAATGGTGTACTTATTCCAAAAAACGAAATGTCATTTTACACCAACCAAACAGGGCCAAAAGGCTATTCAATTTTATATGATTTGGAGAAGGGTGTGATTATGTCATAATACTGTCTTTTGCTTTGCTTTTGGATTTATGTTTACTTTTGCGGATAAAAATAAGGTAAAATTACATTTTTGGTCCTGTAACTTTAGGTCGTTAGCACTTTTAATCCTGTAACTTACTTCATTTACACATTTACGAATTTAAGTTCCTTTTTGGCAAATTTAGTCCTGTATTGACAATTTTAGTCCTAACGACTCATAGTTACAGGATCAAAAATGAGATTTATTATAGTTTGAATAGGACCAAAATTGTCAACACATGACTAAATTTGTCAAAAAAGGACCAAATGTGAGATGATCAAGACTAAATTCGTCAAAAAAATGACTAAATGTATAAATGAAGTAAGTTACAGGACTAAAAGTGCTAACAATCTAAAAGTTACAGGACCAAAAATGTAATTTTGCCTAAAAATAATAATTGCTATAATGATAAGCTACACGAAATACATTGAACCCAACATCTTATTCTATAGGCAATTAATATATTCTTTATTTCATGATTAAAATTCATCTTACAAAACTATATCAATAAATTAGAATTTATCTTTACTAAAAAAAAAAATATTTGATACGTTCAAAAAATGTACGAGTCCAATGAATATGGACTATCGTACACGGCTTTGGTTAAAGCGAATGCAAAAGATATGGGATATTTATATAGTTAGACACAGTCACAGATTGGGATGTGCAATTTTTAGTTAACTGGCTGAGCAAAAAATTCAAGTTTTACCAAATATCTAACAAAAATTTCGATTCGATATTTGGTTATTTATTTATTTATTTTTTATATTTAGGTTGATTTTAATTTATGTGTCGATTAAGTGAATATAATACTGAACTTAAAAAAAATTAATTTAAAAAAAATATAAATATTAATATCCTAGTCTCTGTATTATGGTTAGGCCTCATTTACTTGGAGTTATTAGGCCTGATATCCCCAACAATCAAGTCTAATTTTTTGTTTACTTTATTATGACCAAGCCCGTAATAAGAAGGTCCAGCCCGTCATTTGTATTGATTGTGGCATGATTCTAGTCCAACAAAAATGGTGGTATTAGCCCATCTCTGCGGCCCACCTGATGCTGATTAATTTTTTGTTTCTCATTTTGTCCTCCTTATTTTGCACCTTCTCTCAACTTTGCCCCTCCTTCAACTAAATTACGGGAACAACAATGGATGGAGAAATTAGGGATTAGCTCACAAAACTCAAGAGAAATTATGAGCCCATTTGAAATTTGGTAAATGAAAGTAAAAATTGATTTGGGGAAAATATTCAAGGGGTCAAGCCGATAGAGGGAGAGTGAAAAATATTGGCGTCGATTGACAGTTGTTGGAGTAGCCGATGTCGAAGAGAGAAGTGAATATGAAAAAAATGAAATTGGATTGAGCGGAGATACATCAGAATCTAAATGGAAAAGGGGAGAAATGAGGTATTCGGAGGATCACAAGGACGGAGGATTCCGATGCCGGACTTGAAAGCTGACGAGAAACAAACGACCAAAAGAAAGGAGCGTAAGGGCGCGTCACTAGCCAAAAAAGGTAGCGGTTGGCTGGCGAAGGGTCGCCGAAGTGTGGGGAGGTCGCCGCTGGCAATGGTTGTCGGCGACAATAGCTTGGAACTAAGATTGATTTTCCAGTGAGTGATTGCCCACTTTCAATTGGATGGTGCAAGTTTGTAATTATTCTAGGGTATTGAAGTATTTTCTAATTTTTTCATTCTTCTAATCTACGATTGTAAACGAGCCAATAACATAATCAATACTTGAGGCAATATGTAATATTATCAAGTAAACAAAAAACAAAACAATCATCAAACCACTAATCCTAATATCAATCACAAGTTAATATATCCGTATCTAATCATCTCCAGCGAAGTAAAGGTGGCCTTAATGTATATTTTATCACTTACACTTGTTGATTAAAAATAATTTATAATTAACAAAATAACATTACATTATTATTATTTTTTTTTTTCAAAACAAAATTCGGTAAAAATCAAATTAAATCGAAATAAGTTTTATTTTTATCAAATCAAAATAAATATTTTGGTTCCGGACTTAGCCTATCAAATTTTAATTGGTCGAACTACTTATCAAAGATATCGACATAATTTAGCCTTTTAACTAATAATGGGGTGTTCTAGGAGGCCCAAATTATGATCGGTTCGGAGGATATTAGTTGGGCCTTACATTATTAAATGTAAAATTGGGCCGAAGCTGAAGGCCCAAAACATGGAAAATATAAAGTCATAGAAAAGAGGAAAGAAATGAGAAAGCAGAGAATTGAACTTAGGACAAAGCTTTTCTTCTCCATTCCCAAACCCTTGCACGCACAATTGAAATTCGCCTGAAACCTAGAGGAGAACCCTCTCCAGTACTCGCTCATGAAAGGCCGGGAAACCACATTTCTGCCGCTTTCTCGTGGTTTTCTCATCTGATTTTGCTCCCCGAATCCCTCGTAACTCTGAGCTTCTTCTGATATTTATTTATATATACAATAATATTTAACAATGTCTCTGCCTCCTCTGGAGTTTGTGTACTTGACGGAGGACTCCATTAGAGAATTGAAGAACTCAAATTCAAATTTCAGATTTCCTTCCCCGGCACCCGTCCTCCGATTTTATATGAACTCTGCTTCACCATGGTAATACTGAATAAGTTTTCCTTTATATGTATATGCTTCATGTTGTTTATTTTGGCGGTGCTTGTATTGTTCTGTGGATTTTTCGGGTTCTTGCTGTAACGTCGTGCTTTTCTTGTATATGTGCTTTTAGTTTCAGCTAGTGGTTTGAATTTTTAATGGAGGGTTTTCATGGACGTTGTACTTTATTCAAGTTCGCATTGTCATATTTTGTTGCAAGTTTTTGTTTTTTTGTAATTTTGGGGTTGGAGGTTTTTCGACGTTTTTGCTACATCTGGATTTCTCGTTGGTGTTTTATTCGGCTTCTCTTAACTCTTCAACTTTTCATTAACTCTGGTTATTTGGTTAAATATTGAGTTTTTTTCTTTGGTTATTAGGTCCGAGGGGACTTGCCATATCAGAAATGTAAAGGGGCTTTGGAAGCAGTAGAATTTTTGGACTCTGGTCCGGAGGGGGATGTAGGATCATATTTTGCTGATATTGTTGCCCAAATGGCTCAAGATGTGAGTTCTCTTATGCACTCATTGCATAACATGATTTGTATACATGTGTAATCTAGTGAATGTGGTTGACCTTCCTTTTAAATTACATTTGAACTTCCGAACATGGCATGTCTTGTGCATACACTACATCTTTTCAATCATGGTTTAGCTGCAGCAAGTCTAAAGTGAAACTTGTTATCTTGTTTGATTGTACTGGTCACGGTACATATGCTGGCCCTGTGTAAGTTAATAATAACTTTTCCTTCTTGTTTGTTTTAAAAAAAGGTAACAAAGACACTGTTTGTGGAGTATATAGAATGTACTCGGACTGGGAAAAGTTGGACTTGAATCAATTAGACTACTCCATACCAAGAGAGGAAAAAAAGAAGAAAACTGACTTCAAAATGACCAACATTTCAACCATGGGCCCATTCTTGTTACTTGGAGTTAATTGTGAGTTTGGCATGTTGATTATGTTGAGTTCCAAGGAGTATATCATGCCTGAAATGTTGAAGAATATTCTTCTGGAACATGGGAAATATATAGTTGTGGTGTAGTGCCGAGATAGAAATCACTTAGACTCATTTTATGGACCTGCTTCCTAAGCTTAGATGAGGTTGCCATTTGAAGTTTAATGATGATTCAGTAAATAAGAAATCAGGACTGTTTGATGAGAAAGTAGTTCATCGGAGTAAAAAACTGGAGATAATCAAAACGCTCTTTTTGCTAAAAAGATTTCATCCAGAAAACTGACATTTAACAACTTCTTACATAGGATGAAACTTAATGGGAATGTTCTTAAGCCTGCAAAAATGACGAACTTGTTGAATACTGTGCCTGAGGATAGTGCTGCAGGCTTCTTTTGTGGAAAGGATATTGTCAGCTGATTATTCCATAATATTTTTTTGATTTTCCACTTCTCGTATTCATTTACCTAATTTCATTTATGAGTTAATTGCTTTTACATTGCTCTAATTTAATGTCCGCATTTGATGCAGCTTACTATGCCGGTGAATATCGCTCTCGTCTTATCAAACTGGTTAGCATCATAGCCATACTTATTTTTTATCTACAGTTTATGTTTCTTTACAGTCATCCTTAAGCTGAACTCGAGCAAAACCTACCATCCCCAGTGTAGCTTCTCTTGAACTGGAAATCAAATTCTCTGATGGTATGTGTCCTAGAAAAATCTGTTCTAGATCATCCTATCTTGGATTTCACTGGGACTTACGTGGACTGTGTGACCAACGATTTTGGTATTGGTTTAGGTATAGTCTCTAAGATAATGCAGGTTTAGTGAGTTATTGGTGTTTGTGATTGATGCTGATGAACAGAAAATACGAACAGTGATTTGGGGAAAATTGGGTTGCCCTGTAATTATGTTGTAAACACGAAAGGGATATATTCATTGTTATTCTAGAAAAAGAATACTAAAAGTGTAGCAGACAAAAAAGTTGCACAACAGATGTAGAAGTAAGTGATAGAAGAGAGAAGATAAAAGAAGAAATAGGAGAGAGGGAAGGAGAACATAGATAGAGTGACTTACTTTCTATAGGACTAGGCAAATTTACAAAATTCCTTTTTAAGTTCTCTTACTATGAGATATGTCTGATGAGTTAGCTAGTATCTTTCTAATCAAACTGCTTGTGCCGGTGGTGATTTTGGACCATTAACTGTTTATTAAGTTAAACGAAAGTGCATCATATGAGGCGGGATGAACATAACCTCCTGGTACTGCCTGTAGAGTGTTGCAATTTTCTGGAAAGCTTTTAACAAGTGTTGCTTCCTTTACAACTAGAAGGTGAAGTCCTATAATAGGGACTACATTGATAACTTGATACTGAACCATGCTGAGAATTTGCTATGTATTGAACCTGAACCAAATAGTTTGTTTCGTATTCAGTATTCACTTTTGTGAAAATTTGATAGCTACACCACTTGCAGATTAATGTATTTGAATTACCCAACTGTGTTAAATGTTAAAATGTGATTTTACATATTTTTTATAAATGTGTTTTGATACCATTTTTTTAACTCCCTAAAAGTTGAGGTTAATAAACAAAAAAATCATACTTCTAATATTTAACTTTTTAATTATTTTTTTATGTTCCATAAAAAACCCAATCAACCAAATTTCCAAATCTAAATACTGAAAAACTCAGTAATAAGCGAATTGACTTGAGTGATTTGGTTCGGTTAGAATAACTTCGGTATTCAATATGTCAGTTTGGCATATATTTCATTTTGTTAAAGTTTCTGCTCCAGTTGGTCTTGTGTTATTAAATGACCTCTGCGTTTGGAGGAATTTATTGTGTTTTAATCAACAACCTTCATTTGCAAAAAGTGAGACACACTGTTCCCCTCACGATATAAAATAGATCTGCATGGAGAGATGTAGGATCTTTGTTGTAATGCAAAATGGGGCCTCCATGAGACTAGTCTTTTCTCTAGTTATTGGAGACCCCATTTTGATACAAACTCAACATATGCTGATTGGACACTGTTCATTAATGAGTGTGAATTGCCTAGGTATTTCTGCAAATGGGTATAATCCATGAAATTGCATGAACTATAAAATCAAAGAAGTGAAAATAATAACTTTTATTTGAAGGCGCTTTTTCCCCTAATTCCTGTGATGCGAGTTATCAATAGAGTTGAAACAGTTTAGATAGTTTGTAGTGGGCTGTGAAAATTGTAATAGGTGTACCTGAGGCTATTGTAGTGGGTGGTGAAAATTGTAATAGGTAGACCTAAGGCTATTCATGTAATAGGATTGCCTTTTGTAGAATTATTGCGTATAAGTGTTAGTGTGGGGCAGAGCATCAACTTCAAATGAAACATAGATACGATGTTCTGATTCATGTGAATAACTTTTTCAAATACATATAATATTCTACCACATGTTTCTTCGGCTCTGGCCATCATTCTTAAACATCTTTAAACTTTGAATAAGACTTTCAAACTTTAGAAAGGCTTGGGTGGCAGTCTGCTATTGGAATAGCAACTAATTGTTTAGCAAATCCTTTAAGATGTCAATATATGGATGTTATCTCTGCCGGCCTGTGTGTTTATGGAAAGCCCTGGTCAATATGTTTCTGGTGCAAAAAAGGTAAAGGCATATCTTTAGTATATAGACTTGATAGTCTTTTGACACAAGTTCTCTTTTGGGAATTTTGATTATTTTCTTTATTGGGTCCTGGTTTAAAAGCCGTGGATAGCTTGGTCTAGTTATGAATTGGTTTTAGTTTTAAAGTGGCTTGTTTTTTATGCTGTTGGGCATTAAATCTGGTTAGCATTTTGTATCTTTGTATTTTATAGTGCCTTTGTTTCACTTTTCAATTACTCTGATTGCCTTCTATCTCTTACTTGGTTTTCAGCTGAACCTTTTAACTTTGACTGGCTGAAAACATATTTAGGAAAGACTTGTAGTTTGCCAAAGCAAAAGCGAGTTATTCAGTGTATAAACGTGTGGAAGTCTTAGCATTTGTGATGCACCAGATGTACCTTCTACTGACAATTATTGATTAGTCCATTCTAGGGAAACTATAGAATATGCTTAGAATTAGGATGAGTTCCTACACAGTGTAAACTGTATTGAATCCAGAAAAGTGGTTGAAGAAAATTATTAGAAAAAGATGCTCACTCAGTGGTTTGCTTACCTTGAAATTTACTGAAAGAACCTGCCAGATCTTGATACCTTAAACATTCTGTGGAGCATCAGTTTTTGCCTCATATTTGTCGTAATCAGTTTGCTCATCCTAAATGACTTATCAGAATCTTTTTGGTTTCTTCGATGCTTGACTTATTTTTGGTTTATTACGATTTCTTTTGCATGTGCATAAATCTTAAGATCATATGATATGACATAAATACGACGTCATAGTGGGAATGTGATTTAGTGATGGTTCACTTACCAGTTGGATTAGGAACTAACAATTATAGTTTTATGAAATGACGAGTGGTTTAAGTTTTAAGAAGTAGTTGAAAATGAACTGGGAAGTGGAATTAGTTAGTGTGCATAATGGTGTAATTAAGTGTGAGTCCTATGTAGTGATAGTAATATGTTTTTATGCGATTTTGGGATTTTCAGCAAACATTCCTGAAAAGTATGATTTTCCTGCCCTGCAAACTCTCAGTATTAGTTGTCATTTGACATGCAAGTGATTTCTTCTTGTTTTTCTTTCCCTTCCAGGCAAAATGGTTGGTGGAATCTGCATTAGTCCCGTTGAGATTTTTTCAGGAGCGGTGTGAGGTGAGAATTCAATTTGGATCTGCCTGTTTTGTATTTAAGGGAACATTAATGTGTTACAATGAAAATACTTACTGCTTCCGCTCTCACCCATATTGCAGGAAGAATTTTTGTGGGAGTCTGAAATGATTAAGATAAAGGCTGCAGATCTGAAATCCAAAGAGGTATTTTGTGCTGTAGTTACATTGTTATAATGGCACATTTTAGAGGTGCATTTATTTCCATCACCTGTGCTTCAAAGTCACATGGTCTGTTTTCAGGTTCGAGTAAACACTCGTCTTCTTTATCAGCAAACCAAATTTAACTTGCTTCGAGAAGAAAGTGAGGGCTATGCCAAGCTGGTATTTTTCCTTTACCTAGCGATATTCCTCCAACTCTGTTTGTGCATTCTTTCATTGCTACAATGTGTGAGGAATCTGAGTATTTTCTGGTCTGGCAAAGAGATTTTTTGCACCTCAACTGTCGAACTCTAGCGATTTGTAATTAATCAAACAATGGTGTTTTAGTTCTTTTGGTGGATATACAGCAATTTTGGAAATGTTTAGATGGAACAGAGTTGTTCCAGTGAGTTGTCTCTAACAGTGCGTAGGAATTCATCATTTAAGAAGGTGTGAATGATTCTGAACGTTTTTGGACAACTTTTTCATTGGCGTCACATTCTTTTGTTGGACTGCATTAAAGAAGCTGAGGTTGAACTAATAAATGGATGAGAGTTGAAGAAACTAATGTGGTATTCTGTCTTGTGGATATTGAAGCCTTACTGGTGCAGAGTGAGCAAATTTGGTTTTTTTGGGGCAACTTACTGGCTGGCATAGAGTGTGCAAGTTTGGATCTTGACAACCACTACAGAGATTATGTTTGCTTAAAACCCTTTGTTCAATATTTTCTTACGACTTGGTATTTTGTGATCAAACATACCTTTTTTTTTGTATGGTATGATTTTCACATGTCTCCAGTGTTGTCATTTAACCATGCAAGTTCTTCAATTTTTGTTATCTTTTTAAGAAAAGCTTATGCTAATTTATTTTGCTGACAAGCTGGTTAATTTTGTTTCCATTTGTTAGATTTCTAGTTCAAAATTAACATATTTGTTTGGAAAACTATGCACTGATATACTTTACTGATTTGGCTCTCATTATTGCTAAATCTAAGTTTGATGCAGTTTTTAAGGGTTGTTTCCGTGCCTTTGAGAATGCCAGATCCTCAGGAATTATATATGTTTAACCACTACTGATGTCTCATGGTTTATGAATGTCAATTTATGCTTGTTGTCTATTATTTTTCACTTTGCAGGTCTGTTTGGTAGGTAGAGAAACCTATTATTACAGACTTGATCATGTTTGGATGATATATGTGGCATCTTCACCATTTCTATTCAGTCATCCCGATTCCCGTTCTCTACTTTAATTGGGTATTTTTCTCTAGTAGCTGTCTTTTCATATTTTCTTTTTTCGCTTAACCAAAATATCTTTGACATTGTGCAGGTTACCCTTCTCTGTCAGGTTCCTGAACCATCAAAAAATGCATCAGCTGCGACAGTTGGAATTATTAAGGTTTTTACTGATCTGAGGTTTATCTTAATGAACTTCATTTATACCTTATGCTTTCTAATTTCTGAATTATATGCAGTCATTGATTGGTCACTTTGACCTGGATCCAAACCGAGTTTTTGATATTGTAAGTTGGATATTGTTGGCCAAATAAATCTTCTTATTTTGTTATTGGGTATTGGTCATACTGCTCTTGTAGTTTAACTACTATGCATTTAGTACTTACTGGATTTCTGTATGTTAAAGGTATTGGAATGTTTTGAGCTTCAGCTTGATAACAGTGTTTTCTTGGACTTAATTCCAATATTTCCCAAGGTATTGATGCTTATTCTTTGTGCTATTTTTCCATCTTTTTTCTTCTTTCTGCTTAGGTGTTTAAGCCATCTTCATGTGCCATATTTTGTCTATTTCTGTCTATTCTACCAGCTCTTTTGGGTTCTGTATTGAGGACATGCATAATGTGATTCGTTCTCATGTTGTACAGTCACATGCATCTCAAATTCTTGGATTCAAGTTTCAATATTATCAGCGCATGGAAATCAACACTCCTGTACCAACTGGACTCTTTCAGCTCACAGCGTTATTGGTGAAGAAAGATTTTATTGACGTTGATAGCATGTGAGTGAGCTATAACTCTGACCATGTATTTGGTTCTCGAGCTGGTCTTGGTGCTCTTTCATATCTGTGCTTGCTTATAGGTATTAGAATGACTAATTATTCATTTATAACTCAGTTCTAGTATACCATTTGAATTAGAATATCAGCTTGTCAACATTTGTCCTCTCGTGCAATGTTTCTTCACCATGCGTTTTTTTCTGAAAAATCTATCAAACACATTACTACTTTGAAGAAAAAGAAAAAAAACATCAATTCTAATCATTGCATTTCATATCTCATCACAGCAACTATTATCAGTTCATTTTTATTGAGATGGGATGGTGTGAGAATCAAGCATTCACAACCTCAGTCTTTGGCCTCAATTTTCACTGATAGCCCAAACAAATAGTGACCATAAATGCAGACTGAAAGAATTGGAGCCTTTGTTGTTGAAAGATGTAAGAGGGATAGCGGACATGTGCACCATCTGATTGTCTATGCTTTTTTGCGTTTTCTTGCACAATATTTTATATTAAAAAATTATTTTGAATATATCAAGTTACTGGGTTTGGTATTTCACAGTTTATATTTAACTATGATTTGCTCATCCGACGAGTAAAATTTTCAAAAGATGAAAGGTTTCTTGGGCTGGATTCACTAGATTGTAATTCGGATTTTAATGTTTATTTGTTAAGCGAATATTTGACCTTTTCCTAATTGAATGGAGGAGTAGTGAGTACGTGGAGCCAAACAAGTCGTTGCTAGTATTTGAGAAATGAAGTTTTGATAGATTAGGGTAACTGAATTAGCTTGACTTTTTCAAAGTGAGCTGAGCACAACTTGGGGTCTTCATTATATAAAGATCTATAACTTTCTCCTGGCCTGTGTTTAGTCTTAAGTGTTATCATTTACCTTGTCCATATTAGTTTGGTCCGGCTGCTCTTTTCTAAACGTACCGCGCCAACCTGGTTGGACGTTATCTGATGTATGCTTGAAGGTTCTGATAATCTGATTATCCCATAGGTAGTTTTTTGATTAACATAGTTGCTTGAATGACTTGGAATGTTGCTAGGTTCACGCAGCAGTGTTATGATTTTGAGATGTGCACTCTGTTCTGTTATGCTTCAGTATTCTTTGGTGCCTTAGGACTTCAGACTTGTGGCATCAAGCTTCTTTTTATATGTTATTTCTTGTGCTTCAGTTAACTTCTTTCATTGTGGAACTACTTTGCACTTTTTTCAATAAATTTCTTCTTAAATATTGTATTCTGGCTTTCCACGAACAAGATCAATCTTTGGTACTTCATACGGATGTGACATTCTTTTGGGTGACTTGTGTTATAATGTTTAGCTGGGGCTTTTTTATATTTTAATGCCAGTAAAAATTATCCACTTTTCTTGCTTCTTACTGCAAGTTGACCTATTCCTCATATTTGATACGGTGTCCTTTTCAGATATTCGCATTTACTTCCCAAGGATGAGGATGCATTTGAGCATTATAATGCCTTTTCAGCTAAGAGACTTGATGAGGTGGTTCAATTTATTTACTAGATGTGTGTTCCTCTTCCGTTGACACTACATTTCTCCAATTCTGCATCAAGTTTTTTCTTCTACGCCATCATTTCATGTGATATTCATTAAACATTTTCTTCTTTTCTCTTTGGTTGAAAATATGAACAACACGCATGCACGTGTTACTGAAATACTTTTATTAGGGCCATTTTATTTCAAGAGCAAGCACAATCACTTGTTTTTAGTTCATAGAATCTCAGACCATGTTGTAGTATTTTTGTACTTTTTCAACTTTGCTTCTATCTTTAACTTTTTCTCTTTACTGTTGAATATTGCATCTAAATATTGATTTGTGCCCCGGGACGAACAGGCTAATAAAATTGGGAAAATTAATCTTGCGGCCACTGGAAAGGATCTCATGGATGACGAGAAACAAGGAGATGTGACAGTAGATCTATTTGCTGCTTTAGACATGGAAACAACAGCTGTTGCTGAGAGATCCTCAGAACTTGCAAATAATCAAACTCTAGGCTTGCTAATGGGCTTCCTTGCTGTGGATGACTGGTAAAAACTGTGATATTCAATGTGAATTTGTTTAGAGGTTTTTCGCGTTTTCTGCTTTCTGTTTCTCTTTTGCATATCGCTTACTTGTGATTTTTTTTTGTGTGATGGTGCGAGAAATTCCAAGTGTCGTTTTGGTTATTATGTCATCATCTTTGTTAGTGTTATACGTTACTATTGTTATTATTAATAAGGGTAAATTACATCCACCCTCCCTATAGTTTGCCATAATTATCGATACTACCTTGTTGTTTCAAAAATTATCAATTTCCCCCAGGATTAAAAATAATTAGGGATAATTACACTCCCCTCCCTGATGTTTGGTGTAATTACACGTAGACCCCTGTGGTTTGAGAAATTACACTTAGCACCCCTAAGGTTTGCTTCCTTCTAACAAATTTGTCCCTCCGTTACTCAAAATTCACCGAATTTACTGATATTAATAAAAAATTAAAAAAAAAATTATATTTAACCCCGATTGATTTATTGAGTTATTACTGGCAGGTCAAATAAATTCTTTTATGATCAAATTAGCCTCATATGTTTTCATGTGTTAATGCATAAGCATATGAGAAGGTATATTTTCATCATTATAAGGGTAGTTTAGTCCCAAAAAAATTGTTTGACCTAGAATAAGTCAGTAATATGTCAATTGAGGGTATATATACATTTTTATTCAGTTTTTCTATTAATATCAATAAATTTAGTGAATTTTGACTAACGGAGGGACTAATTTGTTAGACGGAAGCAAACATCAGGGGTGCTAGGTGTAATTTCCCAAACCGTAGGGAGTCTACGTGAATTACACCGAACCTCAGAAGAGGGGAGTGTAATTATCCCAAATAATTATTTAACCAATTGTTGTTGGAAGGAAATGTCAATATTACCCTTAGCAGATTTTAAAATGTAATGATACAAATGAATAAAAATATATTTGGAAGTGCAAAGACTTAAAGGCCTTTTTGCGTGTCTTATTAGTTTGTTAAATATGTTCAATATTGATTTTAGTCCGACAATTATGTCCATTTTTTGTAAGTCCATTAAGATTTAAAATTGATGAAATTTATAAAATAAAATTATTATAATTTATAAATGATTATAATTTATAAAAATAAAATTATTATAATTTATAAAAATAATATTATAAAATAATAACCAAACCCACCCACACCCCCCACCCTGCCCTCCCCGACCCTCCTCCAACCCCCCCGCTGCCCCCCGTAGAGGGGGTGACGGCGTTGCCCTCGCAGCGATGGGCGACCACAATCGGCCTCACTGCTGGGCGGCCGCCTTCGCCCAGGGGTGAGGGGGTGACTGCGCCCTTCCCTGCAGCGGCGGCGGCGGCGAAGCTGCCGCTTCCTTTTCTTTTTTTTAAAAAATCTAATTAATTTAATTATTATATTTTAATTCATAAGGGCATTTTTGTCCCTGAAAATATGATACAAAATACTAAAATTCAATTTCCAGCAATGATCAATTTTGGCAATTCACTATGAAATTCTAACAAAACCGTAGCAACATATGACGGCAGGGGGTCTCATGTTAGATATCCGTTAGTTTGAGGGGGGTATTGGTAATTTTTTGAAACAACAGGTGGTATTAGTAATTATGGCAAACTATAGGGAAGGTGGATGAAATTTACCTTATTAATAGTATCGTCATTAAAGCTGTAATGCCATGGTGATCCTAGACTTAGGTGCGACCCAAGAGTCAGAGTTGAGACCACGTGCAACATGTTAAAAGAATTCGATGGAGAAAATTGACATTCTGTTGCACAAACATCAAAATACCTTAAATATCCACAGCTGGCATTTCTATTTAACCCCTTAAAATTCTTCATAACTTCCTTGTGCACTCTTTAAGGCCAGAAAGACATTTCTGAGAATGGAGATCTCTAGGTTTGCTTGGGATGAGACTTGCATGAAGAGATAATTGGGCCACAGCTGAAAATCTATAGTTAAAAATTCTTCATATTATCTGGTCTGATAAATGGAATTGACTGAATGCCTTTGTTTCATTAATCCTTTTCCCCCCTCCCCCTCTTTTTTACCTTTTGTTCTTAGTCGCCTTCCTGTTCTGCTGTTAGTGCTATCGTGCGACATGCCTGTGTTGCTTTTCATTCTTTTACTTCTCTTTCGTTCTTTCTCCACTGTTTCTAGACTTTCTTCCGTTTGTATGTTTCTACATTTAACTGTTGAGTACTTGCTAGCCCCTATTTGTGGCAAAAGCTTGGCTTCCACAGCGTCCTAGGTAATGAAAGATGGCTTAACAAGTGCCATAATCATGTTTACTTGCCTTACACCGGGCCAGTTGTTTTCTGAAGGCCGTTAACAGTATATATATCCATTGAGGTGTAACTGCCACTTCCTGCATGTTATCGGTGTCCTTTTCTCATATCCAAGTATCCTTCTGGGTCTGCCAAGTCTCCCCATGAGGGGGTAATCCCTTTACCCTCAACTTTTGCATGTTAAACAATAATCTAAGATTGTTTAGAAACTGCCGCATTTCCAGGTGATATGTTGCCTTTTCTTACACGGAAACATCCTTGTAATCATTTATTGATTGTCTAGAAAGTAAGCATGAACAATCCTTGCTTACAATTAACTCAAGATTTACTGCCATCTAGAAAGTGTAGAGTATTACCCAAAAAGTCAAAGATTTGTACGGAGCATGGATATTCTTTGATTGTCTAATCTTTCTAGAACTGAATAATCTGCCTTTTCCAGGTCCCTCTCCCTCTATCTTTCATTTTAATTTTATTTTTTCCATTCTTAACATGTCATTGACAAGCCAAGGAATGCTTGCATTAACATACTTCGATGCTAAAATCTCTCTATCTCTCCTCCCCCTCCATCACCCTTCCTGCCTCTCTTTATCCATCTTCATTAACAAATCTAAAGCAGTTGGAAAGTGTGTTGTTTGGAACTCTACTTTATCTGACATCGAGTGGCGCACTTTGTTGTTGCAGGTTTCATGCCCATCAATTGTTGGAGCGGTTGTCACCACTGAATCCAGTGGAACATCTTCAAATTTGTGGAGGATTGTTCAGGTAATGTTAACTACTTCATGCAATAAGGTGGCAACATTAGACTGCAAATAATATGACATTTTGTTTGATATCTACCTTTGCTCAGTTTTACTTTCTTTTCTTTGCCGACTTTCTATGCTTCTGAGTTCATTATTCAATAGTCTTAACAGGATTTCTGTCTTCTACTTTCGTTCTGCTATATTCAGGCTCATTGAGAAAACGGTATTTCCGGCTTATAAATTAGTATGTCAAACACAAATTTCAACTGCTGGTGTATCCTCTGGTTCTAATGTTGATTCAGAGTCGGGAAGTTCGTCAGTGGATAGATCTTTTATTTATCTGCCCAAAGAGCTGTTTGAAATGCTTGCTTCTGCTGGACCTTATCTTTATCGTGACGCATTGTTGCTGCAAAAGGTCTGCTATCCTAGTTTTAATTTTTTAGTTACTCTTTCATTTTCTTAATTTCCTCTGTCATGGTGTACAGACAACCAGAGTGTTGAGAGCTTATTACCTTTGTGCCCTGGAACTTGTTAGTGATGGTGATGGAGCATTTAGTTCTCGTTCTGTTACAATAGGAAATCAAAATCCTCGCCTCCACCTGAAGGATGCAAGATTAAGAATTGAGGAAGCACTTGGAACATGCCTTCTTCCATCTTTGCAGTTGATACCTGCAAATCCTGCAGTTGGTCAGGAGATATGGGAACTTATGAGTCTCCTCCCGTACGAGGTTATTGATGTCAACATATCCTTTATTTATCCAGGATATTTATCCATTTGTTTACCAATTATGTCTAGCTGAATATTGTCTTATAAATTGTTCTTTAAGGTGCGGTATCGTTTATATGGTGAATGGGAAAGGGATGATGAACGTTTTCCAATGATTTTGGCAGCTCGGCAAACTGCAAGGGTACAAATTCATCGTTCATTGGACTTTGCTATTCGTCGTTTGTCAAATACTTTGTAACATGTGGGTCTTTTGTAGTTGGATACTCGAAGGATCCTAAAACGTCTTGCCAAGGAAAATCTGAAGCAGCTTGGAAGAATGGTTGCTAAATTAGCTCATGCCAATCCAATGACAGTTCTTCGAACAATTGTTCATCAGGTGGTAACCGTGGTTTATTTAGTCAGTCCAGTAGATTGGTTCACTTGTTGTTGTGCTTAAACTAAATGATATATTTTGCTTTACTGAACAGATAGAGGCTTACAGGGATATGATTGCTCCAGTTGTGGATGCATTCAAGTACCTTACTCAGGTCTATCAACGACATGTATTTCTTGTACTTATTGCTTACTGTTTTAATATTTGCTTTAGCAACTTGACTGAAGGCATTTCCATCTCATGAGATTATGTAGTTTGATTAGTTGCTTAATATTATAAAGTTAATGTAAAATTTTGAAGTTTCAGTATTTAAACTTCAACATTTTTCCAATACTTTCTGAAGATGGATATAACCAGAAGATAAATTATATTTCCATAGTTAGATCATGCACATAGTTGAGGGGTTTAAGAGAAATTCACCCTTTAATCAATCACTCCTTTGGATTGCATACATGCATATCACATTAAGGCGCTGTCTTACTGTGCGTGAAGCTTTAACAGCAGTTTATCATTCTGTGGTAGTAAGTTAATTATTATGGTGCAAGGATGTTTTGGTAAAAGTCTTCTCCTGTTTAGTTTGTTTTTTCTGGTAAGATTTGTGCTTGAAAGTGTTGTATCCACGCATGTATACCACAATCAGCAGCTAGATGTATCTTAGAACTTTTGCATGCTTCCACTGCGGTTGTTTTAAACTTGGATGTATCTTAGAACTATTATTAAATTGATGGTGGCATGCACTAATCATTTCAGTTAACATTTGGAGTACTTTAAACTTGTAAGGAATGAATCTGATTTTGCTCTATGTTTGGCATCATTTAGAATGGGATCGGGATTTGGAATCTCATGTGTGGAGTCATAAAATTTTTGAGGAAGTGGAATTGTTTATTTGCTACATTTGCCCTCAAGATGTTCGTTTTAAAGGATGAGGAAGTTTTTTGACAGAGACATAATAGTGGCTATTAAATCCAAGCCCCGTCAAGTCCGTATTTCTACCTGGATTCTAATAATTGAGACCTCCAGCTAAATCTTTTTATATGTGAATTCCATTTTTTCGGCTTACAAGTTTCAAACACCTAAACAAGGATTTAGAAAGTATGAATTGTTTCAAATCCTTCCAGAATCTCTCCTGCCAAGCCCATTGTCTTGGTGTTTTGTGCATCTTCATACAACGTCAATAGAAAAGGCATTATCATAGAGAAATTACCTTATGCATGTGTTTTGCAGTGATATTTACATTCTTAAGCCTTGATGAATTGTATCTTCTCTATCTTGACAAACATATTTTCAAAATGTTCTCTTAGCCCTGAATGTATGCCTTTCAACAGCTTGAGTATGATATCTTGGAGTATGTTGTGATTGAACGCTTGGCTCAAGGTGGACGGGAAAAGCTTAAAGATGATGGTCTCAATTTGTCAGACTGGCTCCAATCTCTGGCATCATTTTGGGGTCACCTGTATGAATCTTTTTCCCCATAATATTGCTTTGATTTGCTGGTTCATTGCAGTGTCTGCAATGACATACTGATAAGTTGCTTGTTCATTTAGTAAGCATGTGATGTCTCATCTTTGAAATTGAATTATTTGATCTATATTGACTTTAGGTGCAGCCGCTTGGTAAAAACTCAATGTTAATAATTGTAGTGTGGTAGTGTAGTTCTTCTTAGACCTATCTGAAGTGGGTCTTATGCTTCAACTCTGTAAGATTTCTAGGTTGCTTTTTACATTTTCTGTTCCTTTTTGTATGTTTCTCCAGGGGCTTGGTTTATTGTTTGTGCTTGCTTTTCTGGTTATCTCTGTCAAAATTTTGGTCTTCTAAGAAAATAAAGGCTTTAGTCTTAATTGTGACCAATTATTTCTGTAAAGAACTTAGATTCTGTGGGATGCTCTACCCAGTATGCGGGTTGCTGATTATTTCTGGGTTTTGCGGGTGCTGATTGTTTTCTGGAGAAGCTGGTTACTGGAGCTGGAGTGGTAGTGAACCTGACAGTTTTGGATGATTCATTTGCTCGACAATTTGCCTCTATTATGCACTTGTTGCTGCCCAACAAATCAGATATCTTAGAGTGGTGTTCGTGTAGTTTGGGAATAAAGACACCAGTCTGAGGGGGCAAGGAGATTGCCTCTGAACCTTCCTGCCTATGTAGTTTCCCTTTTCTTTCTTGATGCCCAAGATCAGTAATCTCAAGGAGGTTTGGGCATTAGCAAATTTTGGCTAGTGGAAAATTTTGCCTACTTGTAAATATTGGCATAATCTGCTGGGTATTGGCCTATGAATTGTCATATCGACGTTTATCCATCTTTAACATTGGAAGGCACTAGCATTAGTTCATCACATGATGGGTGGAGAGCAAGATCTGTTGACATCTTAGATGAACAAACTTGATCATTTTTTCTGGATCGTTCTGTAGAGGATGGTGGACATTGTTATTGCGGAAACTATTCATTAAAACATAAGACCAACATGTTAAGCCACTGAGAAGAATTATGGTCATACCATTTGGAGTAATTATGTAGAATGCTGAAGAAAAGATGCTCTATTGTCAGGGTTCTGTAAATATTGGTGGCCATCTTCTGGTGTATTGTGTAATTATTTTGAATGTCCATGTATGCTTGTCAATTATGAGGTGAAGATCAGATGTGCTCTTCGTCAGAGACCATGAATTATTTCTCTATGATTTTCAGGCCCCTCACACGTTTTGGTTGCTTATCTCCTCGGACATGGCATTGAAATTGTACATTCTTTAAGTTTCCTCTTGACTATGTTGTATGACCATTGCTGATCTCAACTAAGAGTCGTGCTTGGACAAAGAATGGTCAAGAACTACTTGATATTCCGTTTTTCCTCAGGTGGTATTGTTGGTATTATAGCTTCAGGAGTGGGTTATCAGTATGCAATCCTGCAATAAGCAGTTTATTTTGGTGGCAAGACATCTGTTTGCCACTTCATCTTCCTAGCCTGTGATGTTGGGGTTATTTGGGATGATCAATTCAGTTCTCTTTCTGCCATTGGTGCTTTGAAGATTCGGAGAACTTGATTTTCTTGTTCCTCATCCATCAAAGCTCTAAACTTTCAATCACTTGAATGTGAGATGACTGAGAGGCATTTAACAGAAGTATGAATTTTACGTCATGGCTAGTAAGTTGTAAGAGTTATACGTACGTAGTGTTGGATGCACTCTGAAAATTAATAAACAGTCTAGGTGATTTTAACAGTTGTTGTCTCTGTCTTCCTTTGTGGAACTTGTAAATAGAGTCAGTTTTTGTTCGTCAGTTCTATCTTAGACATGAAAAATTTTAAATGTCAGGATATCCATAAAGCTATGTTTTGATGCATTGGGCTTTTATGTTCATGTCTGGCATATGGTCATCACAAGATTTGTCTGGAGAACCTTTCGAGTTTGTCTTTAGCTTTAGATGGATAGAAGGGCAAAGTATTTCATTGAGATTTGTTGTGGTTCTTTACTTTATTATTTTTTTCTCTACTAAAAGAATGACATCGTTGTTTAGCTAAACAACAGTACTGCCGATATTGCGATACACTATTGCCATTGTATCTGTGTTAAATACGGTTTTACATATGATTCCATTGTTTAGCTTCCCTGTTATTGATGTTGTATGTGTTAAATGCGGTTTTACATATGATTTCACTGTTCCGCTTCCTGGTTGTTTGGTAGACTAGACTACTTTACATATCATCTTGAGACTTTGATACCTTCCATAAGTTTATCCACAGGGGATATTATGATTTCTGATATTAGTGTTTAACATTCATTTTGTTAAAGTTTTCTTTTTCTTTGTTTTCCTTTTGGTTTGTCTTGGTGTTCCTCTGAGTTAAGGTTGTGAACATGTCTCACCTGCTGTACCACAAACTGCTTATTGTGTGACCTGGCGTGTCACTGAAGTGTCTGCAGTACCAAAAACTAACCTAAGAATTTGATTGCATCTAGGCTGAGATGAGAACAAGAAGGAAATTCCTTGGCATTCAATCATGAGCATTAGAACGAGACCTAGTGGAACTAGAATTTTTGGGTTAGAGTTTACGCTCTGTTCCATACTTGTGATAGAAATGTTGACTGTAATTGAAGAAATAACGATTTTCTTGTTCCTCATCCATCAAAGCTCTAAACTTTCAATCACTTGAATGTGAGATGACTGAGAGGCATTTAACAGAAGTATGAATTTTACGTCATGGCTAGTAAGTTGTAAGAGTTATACGTACGTAGTGTTGGATGCACTCTGAAAATTAATAAACAGTCTAGGTGATTTTAACAGTTGTTGTCTCTGTCTTCCCTTTGTGGAACTTGTAAATAGAGTCAGTTTTTGTTCGTCAGTTCTATCTTAGACATGAAAAATTTTAAATGTCAGGATATCCATAAAGCTATGTTTTGATGCATTGGGCTTTTATGTTCATGTCTGGCATATGGTCATCACAAGATTTGTCTGGAGAACCTTTCGAGTTTGTCTTTAGCTTTAGATGGATAGAAGGGCAAAGTATTTCATTGAGATTTGTTGTGGTTCTTTACTTTATTATTTTTTTTCTCTACTAAAAGAATGACATCGTTGTTTAGCTAAACAACAGTACTGCCGATATTGCGATACACTATTGCCATTGTATCTGTGTTAAATACGGTTTTACATATGATTCCATTGTTTAGCTTCCCTGTTATTGATGTTGTATGTGTTAAATGCGGTTTTACATATGATTTCACTGTTCCGCTTCCTGGTTGTTTGGTAGACTAGACTACTTTACATATCATCTTGAGACTTTGATACCTTCCATAAGTTTATCCACAGGGGATATTATGATTTCTGATATTAGTGTTTAACATTCATTTTGTTAAAGTTTTCTTTTTCTTTGTTTTCCTTTTGGTTTGTCTTGGTGTTCCTCTGAGTTAAGGTTGTGAACATGTCTCACCTGCTGTACCACAAACTGCTTATTGTGTGACCTGGCGTGTCACTGAAGTGTCTGCAGTACCAAAAACTAACCTAAGAATTTGATTGCATCTAGGCTGAGATGAGAACAAGAAGGAAATTCCTTGGCATTCAATCATGAGCATTAGAACGAGACCTAGTGGAACTAGAATTTTTGGGTTAGAGTTTACGCTCTGTTCCATACTTGTGATAGAAATGTTGACTGTAATTGAAGAAATAACGATTTGCAAAGCATGGATACCATATAGCTATAAAAGTTTTGTGATCATGACATGTCTTCAGATGGTAGTACGAAAAGGGATTATAGTTTGGTTCGGGAAACATACTAAGCATAGAGCCGAAACCTTATAACTCAAATCTTGGAGTGAGTAATCTATAATTTTAAATTGGATAATGAATCCAATTATTCTTAGACCTGTACTATAGAGCAGGAAAGCGCTTGTGAAAGTACCTCACACTGCCATGCCCTATTTAAAGTGTTGGTTATATAAAAATGAGAGATGATGTTGAAATAGTCTAGCATATCCATTGATTCAGTTTTGCCACTTTCTTTGTACTGAACTCTGCAAAGAGTTTTATGCAACACACGTGCTTGGATAAAATGTGGATTTTCTGTTATATTATAGACAGCCTAGTCATAAAGTTGGAAATATTTTTGTGATTTTGGACTAAAACTTAAAAGGAAACACATAGTACCAACATTAACAAATCCTGCCGTGAAGTAACGGGCATTAAAATTTAGACATCGTTTGCTCCTTTTTTGGGTAAGTAGACCTCCTCTGTTCCTTGATTTTGAAGTACTGTGGTATTTGGTTAGAACTTATGATCCTGGTTTCTCCTCCAAAATTATTTTGCCAAAGTGATAACTTTTAGTTGATTCTTATTGAGTTTCTGTTGATTATACTTTGATACTTTTGGCATGGCATTTTGTTGATCGCTTTTATTTTTTCTAGGTGTAAAAAGTATCCATCGATGGAACTCAGGGGTCTTTTCCAGTATCTTGTAAATCAATTGAAGAAAGGGAATGGGATTGAGCTTGTTCTCATGCAGGTTGTTTCACATTGACTATGTCGTTTGTCATTGCCTATTTGTCACTAACTATTTCTGGGTACTCTATAGGAACTAATACAGCAGATGGCTAACGTGCAATACACGGAAAACATGACCGAAGATCAATTAGATGCCATGGCAGGAAGTGACACTCTGCGTTATCAGGCTACATCATTTGGCATCACGAGGAATAACAAGGTGCCTTTTTATGCAGTCATTGTTCCCGAATCAAATTTAAATACTAAATAGAAGCCTAGAAATGGCTAAGGTGATGAATCTTTCATAAAGAAGTAAAGAACTACCAGACAGATGAATAATTGAAATCTCTGTTCCAGCATCCTTAGTTCACTTCATAATTGATATATTCCTGGGTATTATTATGTCTTGCACACCCTTGTGCTTGCTTTTCTGTGGAAAATGTTAAAATTATATTTGCTATCCCGAGCAAGGTTTTCTTGCATACAAAATGAAAGATTTGGTTTGTTTGAAGTATTGGTTTGAAAGTAATCTTGTTTCGTATCTGACTTCTCATCTGCATTCATTTTTGTTGTTGCCATAACTTATAGGCATAACAACTTATGAAACTAATTTGAGCTTCATATTTGCTATATGATCCATTTGCCATATGCAGAACTTCTGCCCAGCTTTTGAACTGTTTTGGATTCTTTCTTGATGGTATATTCTATAATGCACATTGCACATTAGACAGATTGATTTCTTCCCTTTACTGAGTCTAGATTTCCATTCTTATCTTGTTTTAGCTTAATTCCAGAAGTTATAGTTGTATTTGTAATGGTGCCTTTGTATAAAATAATCTTTGTGCTGTTTTTGTTATTTTATATAGCATTTCTTGTTTGTTATGCCTATTTATAAAAAAGAGGTTGTATGTTTGTGATTCAATTATTGCGGAACAGTTCTTTATTCTGATCATTATTTTTTGGGATAATTACGTTGACCTCCCCTGTTACTATGGGAATATACAAATCCCCCCTCTTACTATGAAAATTACATAAACCTACCTCGTTGGTTTATTACCATTAAAATTGGCCCCTCGAATAGTCAAACTAATGGTCAATACTAATTTTAATCCAAATATTTTTATAATCTTCCTATATTTTATAATCAAGCCTGGCAAAAGACCCCTCACCTTCCTTCTCCATCAAACTTCCCTTTATACCATAAGAACCATTCCCCCTTCCACAAGAGCCACAGTGAGAAATCCATCGGTGGTCGTAACTGATTTTCAAATTTTGAAGGCTCACAAATAAATTCACCCTCAAGGGTATTCTTTTCAACAAAATTTATAAAAATCCCAACCAAGGGCAAAAATAGAAAGATTAAATAAATATTTGGATTTAAATTAGCATTGGTCGTTAGTTTGTCTAATGGAGGGGCTAATTTGTAATGGTAACAAACCAACAAGGCATGTTTATGTAATTTTCATAGTAAAAGGGGGAATTGTATATTCCATAGTAACAGGCGAGGTCAACGTAATTATCCCTTATTTTTTTTCACTATTCTACATGCACATGGAGTATTGGGAGAATAATAGAAACTTCCATGTACTAATTAAACTTTAGTCTAAACTCATCTCTACGGAGGTGGACCATGTTCGAATCGTTCATTATCTTCTCCTATATCCCATATATGATATTTGTTGCTTATTAATAGTTTTACTGGCTTGTTCACATGTTGCATATAATGTGCTTTGGCCAAACTGCTGCGGCTCATCTGTGGATTAGATATTTGATAACTTTCTTCCTTAATCTGAAAATGAGCATCATTTGTCCATTTAATAGGGTTTGGGATAAAGTATCTATGCCTTTTGAGGCTTTGAAGTATTATTTATCACTATACAAATTTGCGTATCTTGAAGGTTTAATTGCTTGAGTTTCAGAGGTTTTTCCCCATCTTTGCAGGCATTGATCAAGTCCACCAACAGACTTAGAGATTCTTTGCTCCCGAAGGAAGAACCCAAGTTGGCGGTTCCTCTTTTGCTTCTGATTGCACAACATCGTTCTGTGTAAGCTCTATTCCTGTTAGTTAGGAAACTAATATGACTAGCAGTAAATATAAATGGTGATTTGCAGGTTCTTGCCGCCCCCCTTCTCTGTATCGGTGTATTTAGTGTGATCATGGGTGGTTTAGATTAGGTCTATTGATGTCCAAATTTGTCATATGTCACGGCTTGATATAATGCATCTTTGTTTTAGCATTTATGTTAGATTGTTAGATGCTCCATGAAACCAATTTTCTGATGTTGCATAGATGTTTTATGTAGGGTTGTCATAAAAGCAGATGTGCCTCATATCAAAATGGTCAGCGAGCAGTTCGATCGATGCCATGGGACCCTTCTTCAGTATGTGGAATTTCTTTGTAGTGCAGTGACTCCTACATCAACTTATGCTTTGCTGATTCCCACTCTTGATGAAATTGTACATCAATATCATCTTGATCCTGAGGTCTCCTCTCTTGTTCAATCCTTTAAATCTTGCTTTAATTTCCTTTATAACTTCTTTGGTACTTTTTCTTGTTCTTTTTATTGGGAGTTTTCCCATTTTGTGTAAGCCCTAATAAAAGGTTGTATGTTTAAAGAATATAATATACTATTTATAATTTTGACCCTGTTGTTCTATCTATTTAGGTGGCCTTTTTGATTTATCGGCCAGTGATGAGACTCTTTAGGTGTCCAAGTACTCCCAGTTCCTTCTGGCCTTTAGAATGTAATGAAGCAGTGAACCCTGCAGCTGCTGAAAAGGAGCCTGAAACTTCAGATTCATCCACCACATTGGTTCTGGATGTTGGATCTTCTCGCAAGCCCATCTCGTAATGCCTTTTGACAGTAGAATTTTTATTTTGAATTTGGTTCTCACTGTTATACTATACCCCCATATGACTTCTTGTGGCAACTCTCTCACCTGTGGCTCTCACTTAATGCTTAGCCTTTAACATATACCGTGCAGATGGATTAATCTTCTTGACACTGTCAAGACAATGCTGCCTGCAAAAGCCTGGAATAGCTTGTCTCCTGATTTGTATGCAACCTTCTGGGGTCTTACCTTATATGATCTCTATGTGCCCAGAAGTCGTTATGAATCTGAGATTGCAAAGCTGCACTCTGCTCTTAAAGCTCTTGAAGAATTTTCTGATAATTCCAGTTCGGCAATTGCTAAAAGGAAAAAAGATAAAGAAAGAATTCAAGAGTCTCTAGATCGATTGACTATGGAGCTTCAGAAGCATGAAGAACATGTTGAATCTGTGCGTCGTCGACTTGCTCATGAGAAGGATACGTGGTTGAGTTCATGTCCCGATACTTTAAAAATCAATATGGAGTTTTTGCAGCGTTGTATATTTCCACGTTGTACATTCAGTATGCCAGATGCTGTATATTGCGCGATTTTCGTAAATACACTCCATTCCTTGGGAACACCATTCTTTAACACTGTGAACCACATTGATGTTTTGATATGTAAAACCTTACAACCTATGATTTGCTGCTGCACTGAGTATGAAGTTGGTCGACTGGGGCGATTTTTATTTGAGACGCTGAAAACTGCTTATCATTGGAAGGTCAGAATACCTTTGCTATATAGTTATCTCAGTTTATTTATATTGGAAATTCACTTCATGCATCTTTTGTATTTGCTGCTATAATACGTTCATTTTGTATATTCATAATCTTTAGCTTTTGGTCTGTAGAGTGATGAATCAATATATGAGAGGGAGTGCGGAAACATGCCAGGATTCGCTGTCTATTACAGATATCCAAACAGTCAACGTGTTACCTACGGTCAATTTATCAAGGTAATTTGATGGATCAATGATTATTTCATGCTGAGTCTTTAGTTTGTTAATTGTTCGACTTCACTTATCTCTTTGAATCATGCCTTTTGTGGTTGCTATTTGCTCATAAAGGTTGGCTACCCATATGTTTTCAGTACTCAAAGAAATTGTTCCTTACTATACATGTATGCTGTCTATTTACCTAAAATGCAGTAAATGGTTCAGTTTCCTGTAAAAGGAGAGTTGGCAAGGTGATGTGTGTGTATGTGCACGTTTGCCCTTTTTCACTTTTAGGCAACAAAATATTCTTGTTTGAAGGTACACTGGAAATGGAGTCAACGGATCACTAGGCTTTTAATCCAATGCTTGGAATCGACCGAGTATATGGAGATTCGAAACGCCCTTATTATGCTGACAAAAATCTCGGGTGTTTTTCCTGTTACACGGAAGAGTGGTATCAATCTTGAAAAGCGGGTAAAGTGTATTAATAGGGTTTTGTTTTATTGATTTGTTGTCACAGATTTGCACTTAGTTAGCAATGTACTATCTCCTTTTGTTTTGCACAGGTAGCTAAAATTAAAAGTGATGAAAGGGAGGATCTCAAAGTGTTGGCCACAGGTGTTGCTGCTGCATTAGCTGCTAGAAAGGTAAATTTTCATTTTTATCTCTCTCTTAAAACCAGTGACCAAGTTACAGGCGAAGATCCTTGGAAAATAGTTTTCATTTTTATTTTCTTTGTTAGCGGAGGAAATCCATGGTGTGGTTGTTCTATGTTCTATCCCTTATCGGTTGCTTATGCAGCTGCAGAATATTTGTTTATAGAACCAGAACATGTGCTTGGTTGCTTGATTTAAGCTTTTGGCTTTGCTTCATATCATTTTGATGGGGCACTGGATTCTAAGCAATATGGAATTTTTTTATAGCAACTAATTCATTTCCTTTCAAGATCAGTCTTGAGTTTATCTTATTTGGTATTGGCAGCCTTCATGGGTTACAGATGAGGAATTTGGCATGGGTTATCTTGATATAAAGCCGGCTCCAGCTCCTGCTTCTAAGTCTTTATCGGCAAATGCTACTGCTGTGCAAAATGGAGCTGGTCTTAGTGTTTCTCAGGCTGAGCAAATTGGGGGTAGAACTGTTTCTGCAGGAAGCTTACATTCAGATTCTGGGAATGCAATCAGAGACCCTAGAAGACCTGATGGTAAGATAGAAAGGACAGAAAGTACTTGCTGTCTGCGCCATCTTATTTGAAATTGCAAGTTGGATCAGTTAATGGGTCTGATCAATCTTCATTACTGTTGACTGGTGTGCAATCTGGTTCATCACCCCCAGTTGACAATCTAAAACAGGTGGATGAACTGGCAAACAAACAATTGGAAGAAAACACGAAAGTTACTTCTAAGACATCTGTGGAACCTGAGGTAGGGAGTTAATAACTTATCACTGCTCTCTGCCTTGATATTCTTCCTTTATCTTTTCTTTTGTGCGCTGGTTAACTGTTGTCAGTTTGGTGTTATTTTTAGATGAGATTTGCATAAAAAAGTGGTAACCTTCAAGTATATGTCTTCACTTCTTGGAGTACAATATATTTCACAATCTATGTTCTTCTTTGAAAGTTTGAAAGAGACAAAATCAAATCTAGAATGCTCCTAAAATTGCTTTTATTGGCTGCTGTATGAATGGTCTGAATTTGTGTCATTTCATGTTTATTGATTGCTTTCATTTGGATAGCCATCCCTGGGTTGGGGGACCTAGGGAGTGGGGTTTCTTTTGGAGGTATCAATCATCAACTCTTAACATGCTGATCAAATTTAGACCATGCACTGGCAGTTAACAAGCGGACTAGTTCTATTTAGTTGGTTTTATTCCATTCGCATAGTTGGAGGTTTTATTAATACCAACTGGTTTCTTAGTGTCATGCGACATACTCTTATGCTCTCTTTTGTTAATGTAGGCTGGCTTTCAAAACTAAATGAACTCTCACATGTCTGTTAATTTCTACCTTGGCCTCTTTGTGTATGCAAACGACATCATATGTCAAATTGTTCATTTTAAATTTGAGTTGGTGACTGCTATGTGGTCAATTTTGACCTTTTGGACAACTAATGCGACTAAGATGTTTGAGAACTTATAAGATGTAGTGTGTCTCAAAAAATTTATAGGAAATCAACTTATAATATTAGAAAATAAGATGTACTAATCGGATAAGCTCATTTGGTGGAAAAAGTAAATAGTTCCTATCTCATTTTCAAAATTTTAATCAACACTTCAAAATTTTATTCATATAGATTGTAAAAATGCCAATTATTATCATTGTATGAAGCTCAATGATTGTACTCTAGTTGAAACTTCAAGAGCTCAATCATTGTAAAAATGCTTAACGTGTTATAAGTTTGAAAACTTCTTATAATACATGAACTTATAAGATTGAATGCCTTCTAAAGTTAGGCTTGATTAGAAAGGCAAAGGCAATTGCATGCCCTAAATATGTATGTCTTTGTGTATAAGGGCGAAGTTTTTGTTATTATAGATATATGAAATTAAATTGGATTATCATGTAATCACATAAATAATTTTAATATTACTTAAAAGTAGTGCCTTAACACATGTGATGTATTTTAAATTCTTGGTTTGGCATGTAGAGTAAGGTTGGCTTTCAACTGTATTTAACATAGATAGTTTTTATTATGTTAAGGGTAAATTACAATGACGTTGTTTGTCATAATTACGAATACTCCTCACAGTAGTTTGAAAAATTACAAATCCCCCCCCCCAATGGTTGATAAAACTATGTAATCCTTTATGACATTGTCAACTTTGCCCTTATTGTATTTTTTTTTTAAATAAAAATTGGTAAACAAGACTAAGGGATAGTTGTTGGACGGCCGTTAAAGTTGGGGAGGGGGGTGTTGTTATTGGTAATTTTTCAAACAATGAGGGGATATTTGTAATTATGCCAAACCTCAGGGGAGGTCGATGTAATTGACCCTTATATTAATTACTAAGTTTACCAACTGCTTATCTGCATAAGGTACTTGATCTAATTTGCAACTCTGGTGCTGCTATTCTATGTACTATAATCCTATAGAACTACTTAACGGGATCATGATATGTCCATATGGTGGTGGTACTAAACTACTGTCTACTTGTTCAGTTTTCTGATAGAATACTTCAAGCTTCTCTATTAATATTTATGCACATAGATTTTTTGATTGACCTATTGCAACTTTGTTGGAAATGGAGATGCTGGTCATGATGTCTTTTCCCTCTGTTCTGGCTTGGTAGTATGTAGGTTTGGCCCGTTTGGATTGATGGGACGAAAGTTGTAAACTTCTTTATATTTGATGGATCTGTTATGTTGTTTGCTTAATCTATGATCACTGTGTCTGTGTGTGTGCATTTGTGCGATTTTTAAGCGGCTCTTATTATCAGGCGAGGCCTTTGGTGAAAAGGTCTGCAGCTGCTGGATCTCTTGCTAAGCAGGCAAAGCAGGATCTTTCCAAGGAGGATGATAAATCTGGGAAAGCCGTTGGTCGTTCTGCAGCTTCGTCTTCTGGTGATAGATACCTATTTCCTTATCATCTGATGCAGAAATCTGGAATTTGCTAATGTTTCTTCTGCAATTTCAGGAAATGCTGCCACCATTGGTTCAACTAAAGTAGCAAACTCATCCGCCAGACCTTCAGACCATAACACTGAAATAAAAGCTGAGATCACGAATGCAAAGTCTTCTGATTCAAGGTTTCACAGTGGGAAAGATGATGGCACTGAATATTCAGATGTCCATAAACAGCCAACTTCCAGGTCTGCTCATTCTCCCAGGCAGGAGAATCTTATTGCAGCTTCTAAGTCCAGTGAGAAACCTCAAAAGAGAGCCAGTCCAGCTGAAGAACATGACCGGCTAAATAAGCGTCGGAAAGGCGAAACTGATTCAAGAGATATTGATGGTGGTGAGGTTCGATTGTCAGAAAAAGAGAGGTCAAGTGATTTGCGAGCTCCAGATAAACTTCATGCGGCAGCAGTTGACAAGACTGGCTCTGATGAACAGAACAATAGTAGGGTTATAGATAAACCAGTGGATAGATCAAAAGATAAGAGCAGTGAAAGATATGATAGGGATTATAGAGAACGATTGGATCGTCCTGAAAAATCACGAGCTGATGATTTTTTATCTGAAAAATTGAGGGACAGGTCACTAGAAAGACATGGAAGAGAGCGTTCTGTTGAACGAGTGCAAGAAAGAGGTGCGGATAGGAATTTTGATAGGCTAGCTAAGGATGATAGAAGTAAAGATGATAGAAGCAAGGTGCGGTATGGTGAGCCATCTGTGGAGAAATCACATGTAGATGACAGATTTCATGGGCAAAGCTTACCTCCACCTCCACCTCTGCCACCTCATGTCATCCCGCAATCTGTTAATGCCAGTAGGAGGGATGAAGATGGTGATAGGCGGTTTGGAAATGCCAGGCATACACAAAAGCTTTCTCCAAGACATGATGAGAGAGAAAGGAGAAGATCTGAAGAGAATACTTCCACATTACAGGATGATACTAAACGGAGAAGAGAAGATGAATTCCGAGATAGAAAACGTGATGAGCGAGATGCAATATCAATTAAGGTAGCTGAAAGAGTTAACTATTGGTCATTTCTCATTTTTTTTTCTTTTCCTTTTCTCTTTTTTATCTTTTGAATGCTTAATTGCTAGGAGTTTTGTTTTAGAATTGTACATAGTACTGTTTATTGAGTATTTGTTGCTTAAGTTGCCAACTGGTAGACCTGCAGGAATTAACATTATCTACCTTAGGGAGCTGATCATCAACCAACCCACCTGCTTACCCACTATGTGTTCATGCATACGCATGATCGACTGAGTATGTTAAAAAACTATAGGGTGTTGCAGGTGATTGGTGGTCTATTCAACCTTTGGTCTACAGCTGAGTAGCAATTTTGGCAGTCATTTCAATCTGTGGTGAACAGCTATTAATAATGAAAAAGTAGGAATATACTTGTGATGCTGTTTCTAATTCATAAAATGCGACTAATATCATCCATGGGCGCTTTGTATATGGTGCATTCTGTGTCAAGAAACAGGAGGGGGTGGGATGCAGCTGAGTTAAATATTCAACTATGTCTTGCCAAACTTCAAAATAGAGTTCTTTGGATTGTTTTGTAATAGTAGTTGCTGAGTTATACCTATTCCTCCAATGATTCAGAAGGTTATATGTTCAAATGAGTTAAAACTTAAAAGCGTTAGTTGGTATACCTAGAGAGACTATTTGTACTGAAATTGTTTACATCCAACAGTTACTGGCACTTGAATCTTGAGGATGAGCCTCTGGTTTTATCTAACAATATTGGCTATACATATCTTTTCTTTTCTATTATGCTTTTTGTTCTCTTATTATTGTGATTTACGAATGCAGATGGATGAGAGGGAGAGGGACAAAGCAAATACTAACAAAGAGGATACTGATTCAAATGCTTCTAAAAGGCGGAAACTCAAAAGGGAGCATATGCCATCAGAACCTGGCGAGTATTTGCCAGCCACACCCACGCCGCCTCCTGTTTCAATTAATTTGTCACAGTCTCACGATGGACGAGATAGGGGAGATCGTAAGGGGGTTATAGTCCAAAGATCTGGTTATATAGAGGAGCCAGGCCCGAGGATCCACAGCAAAGAAGCAGCCAGCAAGGCAACTCGTCGTGATCCTGATCCGTATCCTTAACAAAATTTATGCTTTGATTTACTTTTATTTGGAAAACATCTTATCGTTAACTTTTTTTTTTAAGCTTCAACAACTGTGATTCTATTTCTCTCCTTCAAGTTGTTCAACACTACAATTCAGCCTTCTAAAAGGAGAAAATTCTCCTTAGGGCTTGAATAGTTTGGTCATCTCTTGTCAGTCACACTGTTTAAAGTGATTTCAAAGCTTTAACCAATGATTTGCACTGCTAGTACTTGATTCCTGGAACTGCTCAAAGTGCTAATGGTTTGATTTTTGAATTCCTTAACTATTGGTTTTAGGATGTATGACAGAGAGTGGGATGATGACAAGAGGCAGAGAGCTGAACCGAAAAGGAGGCACCGTAAATAGGGAGAGAGAGCAGTTCACAGAATGGAACTTGTGAATTCAAAGGAATGGTCTGGTTGGAGAGGTCCCCAGTGTTTGTGGCTGGTGAATATTCGGCTGGTTGGAAGAATACCCGGCGCGCCTGCCTGATCGGTGTTTGTTGCTGGGGCTCTACTCCTTGTCATTCGGCATGGTTCATTGCAGATCTTGAGGTATGCCAATTGTTTGAAACATTTGATGTAGATGGAATAGTTGCCTGTATTTCATGTGCTGAAATCATTATGTAACCAAGTAGATTGTGAGCGAGAATATCTGCTCTTAATGTACATTGCCATACGAGTTCAAACTAGCCAGAAAGGATAATGTACAAATTAAACATTGAAAGTTTTTTTGTAGTTCGCTTGCCCTTAATCTCTTATCATTCACATGTGTTGGACTCAAATATTGCTGTCACGCTTTTAAAGCAAGTTCGGAATCTCTTAGAAATCTGATTGATTGCCCTGATCGGTGAACCCTCATCGCTTTTTCATCGAAAGAAAAAGAACCCTTAATGTTATACCATTCAAAACGCCAAACTGTATTGTGCTAGATAAACATTTTGTGCTATTTGTTCAACTCTCTTCATGAACTTAAAATTTCCAGATTCTGCTTCTTGGTAGTGAAAGGTGGATTGCATTATGGGAAAAGAGGTTCATTTCCCCTCTTCTGTTTGGGGGGTAGAAAGCAGCCTCCTTGAATGCAATGTTTGAAGCCAAAATTCCCAGAAATGGAATTAATTTGGGTATATACAGTTTTGAAAAAGCATTTTTATCTGACACCCAAAATTGTAAATTTAGATCTGGTTGAATGTTTGAAACCGAATTTAAGGTAAGTAAATGGTTTTATAGCTCAGGAGTTCCAATACTTCAACAATTTTAGATGAATTTAAAACTTAGTAAGTTACTATAACACTCCAAGGCAAACACATGGATACTACATCTTCTACACCGTTCATCAATGAATGATTCCTCCAATCTTGGAAATAAATCAACTCTATGGCCTGGAGGGAACTACCTTTCTTTCACTAATTACTTAAATCTGAAACACTAGTAGGAAAACAGAAAGAAATAAAGAAGGAATCAAGCACCAAAACCATAGCATATTCATCGAGTTCCTTGCAAGTAGCATCAACTAAAGACCCCATGAGTGGATTATGGGGGTATTAGGACACGATCCATAATAGATAGTTGTCCTCTGTGGCTGCTGACAGAATGGGTTTGAGGTCATTTCGAGAGTATAAGGATTGTCTACTTGTATCTGTCCTCTATTTCCTTCAGCCCAGTGATTTCCATATGCCCACTCATTTCTTGAAGCCATGCATGAATTAGTACTAATAGAGGCCTCTAAAAGAGCCTCCCAACCAACGTTATTGTTCTCAGCTTCCCACTGTATCAAGGGTTCCATCTCCATGTCATTCTTTGCTACTTCATCAAACCCCGTCACTTTATCATTGCTGTCGTCGTCTGTTGAGGGAGATTGCATGTCGGACGTCTGTGTCGAGATGTTGGATGAAGATGAGTTATCAGTTAGCTGCCACATTCCATTGAGAAAGGTTTCCAGTGCCTGGATCTGAATCTCCGGAATCCGGTCTATCACGGGGTATTCATAGGATCCACAGTATCCCATGTTCTTGCACAGTGAATAGAATTCACACAGCTGATCAGCCTGGAAGGCTGCTTTCTTATAGATACCAAAGGCCGCCACACAACTCCGGTAGGGTAATTGAATCAAGTTCTCTAATACAACCACAATCTCTCTTCTAAAGGTAGTGTAGAATGAAAAGGTGTCCCTTGTAATGTGTTTCATGGCCGACTGCACGAGGAAGCTTGTGGAGGCTGCACCGACAGGCCAACAATCCATGGCACGGTCGATTACGGTTTGGAGCTTTGGCAAGACTTCTATCATTCTCCCCAAGTCTTGCATTTCCAGTGGTAACTTTTCTTCATCAAGCACTTGGTTTGCTGCTTGGTCCAAAACAATGTTGTCTGTGTAAGGGGTTCTTTCGTCTTGTATTGTTTCCATGGAAATGCAATAAAGGGATTCATCCATTAGTCTTGCATATGATCTTATGAACGAAGTGTAATCCTCAGAAGCAGAGGATGAGAAGTCGCGAAAGTTACACGGGTAGAGAGACAATAGCCCACCGGCTCGAGCCCGTATGAGCTCCACTCGAAAAGGGCTATCATAAGGTAAGGCCCGGAGGAGGCGATGGAGTAGGAGTAGGCACTTAATGGCAACTCTCCAGGACCGAGTCTTGCCAAACCGACGAGAGAAGCTTAGGGCGAAAGCCCGGTAAGAGGACGAAGAGATGGAGAAGATCTTCAAGAATTCATGAACATACTTATTTGGCAACGGAAAATCATCGGGAGAAGTTGCTTTCACTATTATAAGATCGATATCACAAAATCCTCCCATGCTGGCAATTTTCGCGTAGCTGACACACGTGCGTTCTTTCACAGAAGTGAAGACTTGGCGAATTCGCCTTTGCATCTTGTGAGCTAGAATGAGCCTTTAGGTTGTGGTTGTAGGATGGGAGTTGTAACAAGGAAGCCTACATTGGAAGGGTAGAAATAAATGTTGGAAAATTTAGGTTGTCAAGCCTAAAGAGTAACGACATGAGTTGTGCCTAAGTGGTCTTGTATTTGTTTGCGAGGACAACTCGACATTTGGATCTTATATTAGAGAACGAACACTACAAGAAGAATGTTGTGGTCGGCAGGTGAGTTGGGATGATTGAGATCTACATATTATTATTATATAGTCTCAAGAATATTAAACAATGTAAGTAGGGCTGCATTAATTATTTAAATTATAGACTAATTGTTGAAGTGATTGACATATGATGGATGCATAATTCATCAATCTGATCATAAATCCTTCACCATATTCTTTACAATATGTCTGGTCCAATGGAGCCAAAGAGGAACAAACAATCATTTCCTAGGTTTTTGTCTCATTTTCTTTCATAAATAATTTAACACGTACCCTTAAGTCTTGATTCTCTTTTTATTTTATGTGATTAGTTCTTGAGTCATATCGTATTTATGTGCATAAAATAAATAATTTTTTATATTTTAAAAATATTATAAATAAAAATAAAATAAATAAACTAATATATTATATTTAAAAATAAATAAATAAAATTAACTTAGGTGTATCATGACACAACAAAAAAATTGGTATCGCAATGTGAGTGAAATGCTTGTTTTCTTTAAATATTAGTATAGATAATCAAACTATAACAATTATTTTTCGTCGTTCATTAAAGCATTTTCTTTAAAAATAAAAATCTCATGTCATGTTTGGATTGATAGATTTAAAATTATGAATTTCAAATGCCAAGTAATAAATCCTTCTAATTTGTTTGGATATTCTGAATTCAAATGATTTTACCTTCACCTCTAATTTGAATTATATTTTTGTTGAACATCAATGAATATTAAATAATTTCAATATAAATTTATTTGAAATTTTTCCGTCAAATTATTGTCTTATATTCAAATTCATCAATCCAGATGTAGCATTAACGAAGTCAAGATCATGGCCAAAGCCCAAACTAATTGAACCCACTAATAGTCAATTGAGGCCCAATTGATTCAACCCAAAGCCCAAACTCTTTGAGAATAAGCTTTCAATTAAGCCCAATATACTTTAACCAAATCCCAAAATCCCAGCCCAATAACGAGCTCGAAAGGATCAAGATTTTAGAATTTATCAAAAACAAAGTCCAGACTCCCACGCAGGTGCATGTACACGTGGCAGACAACTATTCGTTATGACACCACTGTGTCACCTTCCGTCCCCCGCTGCACATCTCATAACGTAATTCCTCCCCCCCCCCCGCTGCACATCTCATAACGTAATTCCCCCCCCCAAAACGACAGACACTGGCCCCTCCCCCCCCCCCACCACCATCCATGGCATTGAGATCCGGCGGCCGGAAACTGTCTTTTGACATCCTAGCGGTCGCCGATTACGAAGACGCGATGTCCACCACTAGAACCGCCTCCTTGTCCCGCTCTATCTCCGATCCCCCGGCGCTTGGGGACCGCGCCGCATCATCTCCCTCGCGCAAGAAGAAGAAGAAGAAGAAGAACAGGAAAGGGAAAAGTCTCCAGGACTCGTTTGTGATTTCTGAGGATGTAATTACTGAAGTATCTGGGATCAATGGAGATGTGAATTACAGTTGTACGGTGGGTACAGTGACGGAGGCTGCTGTGGTACCGGATGTTGATAACGAGGGTGGTTCCGCAGTGCGTACAGTGACACATCTGCCGCAGTTCGGGGAGTTGAGGCAGAGGAATGTAGGCAATGCGATGAACGGAGGGAGTACGGAGATGGTGAGTGAGGAGAGAGGTAAAGACGATGAAAAGGTGAAGGAAGAAACGGGAGAGGATCGGAGTGCTGCTACGGAAATCAGTTCGGACCAGCGGGTGGAGTTGAACGGTAGGAAATTAGAGAAGGAGGGTACCTTGGATTGGAAGAAATTAATGGCTGAAGATCCCAATTGTAAGTTGATTTTATTCTTCGGATTTGTTGATTTCATCTGTGTTTGCGTGTGTGATATGGCGTTTATGATTGGAGCAAAGTGCTATTGGAAGTCTGACTATTGATCTTCAAATCAGGATTCAGTTATGGTATTTTACAATTTTAGGATATGTGTTTAAGTAGATGGTGAAATGGTGATTTAGCAAATTCGAAATTCCCATAGGAGTTCTGGCAGTGTAAAATTATGCCTGTAAAATGTGAAGCAGTTCAATTCATGACACTTACGGAAGTCCTCTATTAATTATGGTTCTTATTCAGGCATAATAAAGAGCAATTACAATTGTGAAAAATTATCAGCCATCTTCTTAGAAATGCTGGATATATTACGACAGTGATTTTCAATTTACTATACTCCTTCTCATGTAGACTCAAAGTTTGAGATGGCTAGCATTTCCAATCTTAACACATGAAATGAGATATTTGTGATGCCTTCTCCATAATTGAACCAAAATTTATGCTTCTTTCTTTGCATTTTTATCTGCATCGTTGTTAAACTTTTATCTAATATTCAAAACTAATCTTGAGGATAGAGAGATTCAGATATTTGGGATTACCATACATTAGCATATGATTGCAAAATAAGTATTTGCTTATTTCCCACCTTATTATTGTGCTTCCATGGTTGTCTGCTGTTTGAATTGAAACTGTCACCCATTTGCCCTTGGATCTTCTCGATCACTGTAATTTGTGCTCAAGTAACTCCAAGTAGATGAATTATTGGTGAATCTTCTGTTATTTATGTCATTAAGGAATGGGTTGCTATTTTTAGCTGCCTACGCAGATTCTTTTTCTTTTTCCAAAAATTAAAAGAGATGCACCTTTCTATGCGCCACTCGAGATGTTGGTTCCCGCATTCTGTTGGTTACTGTATAGGAGTAAGCAGTGTGCTGAGACTGCTGACTGTCTCCATTTTGACACTGCTGCACTTACTATTTTTTGCTTTGTCATCTTTTGGGTTTAGAGTACCATGAAAAAGTCAGTTCACCATAAGCTGGGTTGTGAACGTGTGTCCTTTGCTGATTTGGTGATTCCTGTTTTTGCTTGGCTTCCGGGTTTGGAAAAACCTTATGATGATTACATTTGCTAGTAATGGAGAATCTGATTGCCTATTAACTCAGGTTTGTGATTTTCTTGTTTATATTTCCTGTTCTCTTAGTGACAAGATTGTGATTTTCTATCAGATACATTTCCTGTGGAGAAGTCACCAATGAAATATTTCATGGAAGAAATGTATGCTGGAAATGCCTTGAGGAGCACTACCACCATTGGCAATGATAAAGAACGGGAACGAGTTTATGATACTATATTCCGACTGCCATGGCGTTGTGAACTGGTAAGGTGGTGCACTTGTTTGATTTGATTTACTTGCAAATTTTGAAGGAACTCATCCTTTATTTGTTTTTACTTGGTGCTGGTTTCTCTTTCTCATTATGGATTTGCACATTTAGTGTTCTTTGTGTCGTTTACAACACCTTTCTGGCTGTATAATTTCTGGAATTTAGTAAATAAGATGAAATCAGGTCTCATTATTCTTTTTCCTTTTTCAATTGACAGTGTACGATCGCATTGTTTTGCTTCTGGAATAGTCAAATGTTGTTTAGTTAGGAGTTGAATTCCATTTATGGGATGCTTAATGAAAAGATTTGCATGATCATTTGCAGCTTATCAATTTTGGCTTCTTTGTCTGCTTCGACTCATTCCTGTCACTCTTAACCATCATGCCAACTAGGATCATCATGACCTTTTGGAGGCTTCTTAAAACCAGGTCAGTTCCATCTGTCTACCAATGCATTCTGGAGTGAAATATTCTATTTATTTCTTCAGTCCTCTAGGTAAAAATGTGTTTCGCACATCATGCCAAGCGAAATTGCAAGCTAACTTGTTCTTTAAGATGAGCATGAAATATCCATGACTTGGCATTCAAAGTTAATAAATGTCTTAAGACATTAATAGTGCTGGTCTAACAAGATGGCCAAAAAAAGAAAGCAGAACAAGGAAAAGATTTCATGAAAGGCTTGTAGACATTAATGTATCTGAATTCTTCTGTCTGTCTGGCGTTATAGTCAACATGAGTACCTTTAACCATCTCACCTTTGAGTAAATTCTATTGGAATTCTCAACAGAAATAGTATAGGTCTGATATATTCCATGGATCCCAGAAGTTTGCTCATGAGCTCACACAATTAATCATATAAGTTTTGTTATTTTCTTCTCTAATACATTAAGCACAAAGTTCAAAGGTTTTGTGAGGTCAATGATTTTCTCATCATTAGAAATAGAGTAAGCATGAAATTGAGGATTGGCTCACTAAGTACCCAGGTGTTGCTTAACTTATCACAAACGACGCATGAGGTCTCTAGTTCCAGTTTCATTTTAACCACCAGGCGATCTGATCTTACACAGGAGATCCTCAGTTTTGTATTCTTCCTTAAAAGTTTAAAACACTCTCCAAGGTATGAGCATAGTTTTGCAAATTGACAAGTGCTACACTCGCGCAACCACCAATATCCTTGGCCAGGTTTAGGACTATTCTCTTAGTAATGTATTATAACTGGTAAGAGAATGCAATACCTAGCCTCATTGCGATCATCAAAATTCTCGATGGACACACAACTTACCCATCTAGGATGTTCACTTATCTAAATTACTTGATATGAGATGAAGAATCTAAGTTTCTTGAATAGAACAAAATAAATCCTAATGCATATGAGGAGGCAAATTAAGCACACCTTGTAAGCATGCAGTTTTCATATGCTACTATAGTTAGTGATTCAGCATTTCCACTCATGTGGCCTGACTGTATGTGTTTGTGTACCCAGTCTTTTTAGCCCATTAACTAGACACAAAAGAGGGATAATTTTTAGCTGGTGATATAATTTTTAAAGAATCTAAAGCTGCTGGGTAGGTCTAATCCTTTTACCCTGTTTTCTTTCTGATCGTGTTGTACCCTGCGCCAAACGTTATACATTCTTTGGTTCTTTACACTAAGTACTCTGTTGCAGCCAACTTGTTCAAATCTGAATGCTTGATTCTGTTGTGACGTCATATATCAGTTAATGCTTAAGGGACCCTGTATGACAGAGTAATTTAACCATGTTGTGGCAGCAGTTCAAGATGCCTTCATCAGCGGAGCTCTCTGTTTAGTGGTCGTCCTGGTTAGTGGAGTCACTCTATTACAACAAGCAGGTCTAGTAATATATTTAGTCCACATTCTTTCACCAAGTTGCTGTGCAGTTTCTTTTTCCAAGATTTGAGCAATATTTATTAGCTTGATTGGTGACAAAACTCCCAATCAATACCTAATCCACCTCGAAAAAATGCATAATGATAATTGTTCTAATTATTTTTTCTGGATCAGATATCAGCTTAATTTATCACATGATCCGTGGCCAAGGAATTATTAAGCTTTACGTGGTCTACAATGTCTTGGAGGTATGATACGACTTAACAAATTAGAACCATGGTCAACTTTATTTTCACATGAGTTGTTTTCGGACTTATATAGCGACTTCCAATTAGGATACTTGTCTTGCTTCAGTTTTTGCTTTTAAAGTTCTACGTATCTTGAAGATGAAGTTTGAACTCTGTTATAGTCTGGTAAATTGTTAAGAATAAATGGTTCTGCTATTGAAAAGGGCTGGAAAATGCTCCAAAGAACTTTCCAGACATGCTGATGGTTCATGTGGTTCACTGTGCTAAGACAGACCTAGTAATAATGGAGCAACTATCTGGATACCATAGTTTCAGTAGTATTACCCATTTTCCTTTTTGTTCCTCTTTCATCTAAACATTACCATCCTAATGACACTTAAAACACAACAAATCCTGAAAATAACACTAGCTATTTTATATTCTTCAATATTATAAATCGAGTTATTTAATTTATTTGTAGCTCAATCTGTGTAGAATTGTGTAAAACATGAATGAATTATCTTTGCAATAGTATGAAACTTAACATTTTTACTATAATTTGAGGGAAAAAATTAAGTTGAAACTATATGGACTAATAGCATAGTAACTATACTACTTAACTTCATTGCTGCTAAAAGCACTGTTGAAGGGGAACAATAATCCTCGGTTAAATTTACTTGACCGAGACAATTTTTCATATCCTCGTTGCCATTTTCTCTTAAATATAATCCATTCTGTAGTAATTTCTTCTATCAAGTTTTGTATGTAAACAGATTTCTTTTTCTAGTATGAATTTTACAGCTTTTGCTTGACACTACTGCTGGAATTCTAGCATTTTATTTAGTGTTTGGCCTTTTGTATGTGTAATAGAGGTTATAAGTAATATTGCTCTTTTGTTGACAGATATTTGATAAATTATGCCAAAGTTTTGGCGGTGATGTAATGCAAGCTCTGTTCAATTCAGCAGATGGACTAGCAAACTGCTCACCGGAAAACATGCAATTTTGGTTGTGGAGATTTATTTCAGATGAAGCCTTAGCAGTTGCTTCTTCTAATATCCTTCTGATCATAATACATTTAATTTTTAATACTGGGACTATTTTATTATTAAGTCTTGCATCACTGTAATTCCTTAACTGCTCGTACTCATTCATTCATTCATCTTATTAGCTCAGGCAATTACATTGTCAACCTGTATAGTTGCCCATAATAATGCACTGTTTGCTATGCTTGTTTCTAACAATTTTGCTGAGATTAAAAGCAACGTGTTCAAACGTTATAGCAAGGACAATGTTCACAGTTTGGTATACTTTGGTGAGTGATCTTTGACCCTGTCCGAAAGCTTTTATATTAATGTTTTGTTTATTCCCATTATTTACATATCAACAAGATCTGGTTCAACAAAAAATTCGGACATCTCAATAAGAAATGCATGAGAGTATGCTGCTGCTTCTTAATCACTGATCATCTGCTTCAGTACAGGGCTGAATGTCCAACTGATCCTTGGAAACTTGACATTTTTGTGTTTAAATTCAAACAAACCTACTATATTAAAACTGCCACTTGAAACCTTCGAAACCTCTCCCACTTGCTAATATTTTTTTTTAATGTACTTGGACTGAGTGGTTACGCCCTTTTCGCAAGTACTGTGCAACTATTATTTCTTGCCATGTGCATATTTATAGAAGTTAGACTTGTACAAGCTAGACAGTGTTATGTCTGTATATCAGCTATTATGTTTTTCTGGTTGGAAAAAGAAATCTGACATATTCTTTGCTCATGTCCAGATTCAGTTGAGCGGTTCCATATATCAGCATTTGTCATCTTTGTTTTAGCTCAAAATATACTGGAAGCTGAGGGTCCTTGGTTTGAAAGTTTTCTTTGTGTAAGTATCCGCTTAGATATGGTACAAATTAACATCAGTCAAGTAGTAAATGGAACACAGAAGTTGGAGCAATTGCGAGTCCACATTCTGATCATTTTCTTGTGTGCATCTTGCAGAATGCGCTGGTTGTTTACATATGTGAAGTTATGATTGATATAATAAAACACTCATTCATTGCTAAGTTCAATGACATAAAGCCAATTGCATTCTCCGAATTTCTGGAAGATCTTTGCAAGCAGGTATCTTTACAGCAAATACTTTTTATCATCAAAACAGTATTTTCTTCTTTACCTTCTTCCTTTATTGATTGTTATGAATTTCTTTTCCGGGTGAGAATGGATAATGGTGATCATGTTTTTAGGAAAACTTGACTTTATGAGCTTGGATAATGTAATCAAGCTTACTAATTTATGGTCTTTTTCCAGACATTAAATCTTCAAACAGAGAATGGGAAGAAGAACCTCACTTTTGTTCCTTTGGCACCAGCTTGTGTGGTAAGTAATGCTATGTGTATCTCCTAGGCAACCAAGGTTGCTATGTGCTTATTTTTAGTAAATTTTCTATTTTCACTCACTTTGAAGACAGCCTTAACCCAGCTAAAATGGACGAACTATGCAATTCCTGAAGAACTTGACCATTTTCAAGTTGAATTATTAATGTCTTTGTGATGCTATCAGCTTATTATTAGCACTTGAAGAATAATTGTTTCCTTTCCCCTCACGCTTAAGAGTTCACTCGTATGCCAGCTACTAAAGTTGGACCAACTATGCATTTACTGGTGGTTTGTGATGAAACTCGTGCTGTATTAGGTAATTCGAGTACTGCGACCTGTTTATGCGGCCCATCTCCCATATCATCCACTTCCATGGAGAATCTTTTGGATTTTAGTGTTGTTAGCCATGACCTTTGTGATGCTTGCTAGTCTTAAGATGATGATCGGCTTGGGCCTTCGTAAACATGCGAGGTGGTATGTCAGAAGGTGTGAGAGAAGGAAGCTTCACTCTGATTAAGGCTATCGTAGATGCGACAGAAAAAATTCAAGACTGGCTTTGATGGATACTTGAAAATCTGCATTGAGAGTTGTCGTGCAATGGCTCAATTGGTCCTCAAAAAGTAAAGCACGTGCCGAATGGATATATCATCATCAGACAGTGCCTGGATTTCCATATTCTTCCAATTTTGCATTACATCACAGGATGACAGATTGCGGATGAGTAACATGTAGGAAGGTAATAGCATGGATTAATGAGTAATTTAAGGTTGTACAGTCTTATCATGTATTACTTTCCTTTCAAAGTAATACTATGCGCAAATGGATGCGCAAGTATGGACTCTTATATTTATCATAGATACATGTTATGAAAAAATATCAGGAACTGCTGGAGCTATATAGCCAGTAGGTTTTGTAGATTTCTGCAAATTCCATGAAATCTTTTCTTCCAAAATGTGCAGAAAGATTAATGTTTTTTTTAGGATAATTACATTTACACCCAATGGTTCATTTACACAAACTATTTCTGTTTTTTGGATACATATATACCCATTAGAAACGTTAACACCATTTTCATTAAACACTTTTGTTTTTTGAAAAATTATATGCACTCTTAAAAGATGTCGACATTATTACATAAATTATTTCGTTTTTGTTAATTGTTAGGATGGTTTCTGTAAGGCAGGAATAGTATACATAAAATATGATAGATGAATAGGTGTAAATGTAATAATTTCTTTGTTTTGATTGTTTGTCCCCTAAGCTATACCTCCTCAACTATTAAAACAGGAACAGGAAAAACTGCCATAGGAAGTTGATGTTTGCAGCTATTCCAAATTGATAAGCATAAAATCTCTGAGAAATAATTGGAAATGGAGAAGCAAATGAGATATCAACTAGCAATGTTCTTGTGCTTGTTGACGAAGAAATAGACTTTTAATATAAAATAGTAATGGATTTGCTTAAATTGGATGAATGGTTTAATCAATTTTTATATTGTTATAATTATTCCACATGCTTTTAGTTTTAACTTGTCTTTGGTGTTTTCGAGATAGATTCAAAAAGTTTGTAATATTTATCAGCACAAAACATTAATTATGGCTGGACAAATTATCAGTTTTGAATTATTTATTATATAAATATCTTAATTATGCTATGTATGTTTTTCAACATGTTGATAAAATTGTAGTTTGGAATTTTGTAGTTTTAAATTTTAATTTTCGTTAAATATGTTGACTAAATATTTTATTAGAATATCTTTAAATGATATAATAAATTATGTGTTCTTTTAAAAAATTGATTAAAAAGAGTTATTTGTAATCTGAATCTCAATAATAAAAAAATTATTGGTAAAAGTATAACTAACCCTATATTGAAATGAAATTGAAGTTGGTTGTGCATATATCAGCATTGATGTATAAGTACCATGATTTGAATTTTGGTCTATCTCTAGATATAATTTTTTAAAATAAAAGTAATAAAAAAGAAAAAGTAGAATTTTTACTAGTGATCTATTAATAAGAAAAATAGAGAAAGAATGAGTAAAGGCTTTTTCTTTTAAGTTAAAGAAGGAAGAATGGGAGTGGGAGTGGGGGCGATGACTGGATAGTGATAGAGGTATGAGCATGTGATCATGCAGGTGAAGTGAACCCCCCCATCACTCATCATATGCTATTTATTTCTTCAAATCCTCTCTCTCTCTCTCTCTCTCTCTCTCTGCCATTCACACACACACACACTACTTTACCCCATCAAACATGGGATGGGTTTACATACAATACACACATAATAATGGGGCCCAACTACACCCATCAGAAATGGACAAAATGAGACGCCGTCACCATCACCAACCCGACAAAGATCTTCATTTCTGACACCTTAACCAAATACGCTGCACATTATCAGTACCAAAATATTATTTATGTACCCACTTCATAATCAATCCCATTACTCCTTTTTTTTCTACTTCTTTTCTCTATTATATATATACTACTAATAATCATGTGCAAGATATTAAATAATACTTACATACTGAATTATGATATTATATTCAAGAACAAATTTTATAGTCATTAAATTTTTGGTATTAGTAGAGTAGTCACTCAATATATATTGAGAAAGATAATTTGGTAAAATACATATAAATACACACGCAAATACACTTAAATTATTATCAGACAAACTATTTTTGCACAGAGAAACCACTATCACTCTAATCACACTCTTTTAGAGAGAGAGAGAGGAGAGAGAGAGAGAGTTCAACATATTTAAATTATTCCTAAAGATACTATTCTGTATAGGAAAACCACTATCAATCTAATAAGTACAAATGTTCTTAGCCTAACATAATTATTTCTCGACCCAATACTAAAATTAAAATAAATAGGTGGAAAATATTATTTATATTTAGTAAATGTGTAAGAAACATAGTGGGTGCGACAATTAAGCACAAGCATGAAAAAGAATACTTACATGAATGCCACTAGCAAGACCACCATCTTTATGCTGTACAAACCAAGCAGAACATGGGGACTCATTGGCAGCATATTTTACTCACAACTTATGGCCCTTATTCTCATTATAAAAATATATATCAAACTCTTTCATGCCGCAAATGTAATGGCAACAAATAAATGAAATGGTGTACTTGAGGGTTCTGTTTTCTAGCACATGGGAGCCCTTCTTGGCACGCTTTTTCTCTTGTTCAACATCTTCTTTGGCCTCAAAACTGGACTTGACCATGCCTGGATTACTTCCGATGATGACTCGGTTAAGGAGGGGGAGCTGGAAGTGTATCCGATTTCATAGGAATTCTCCTCTGGCTCTAAATTTGGTAGATGGCCCACTTTAGACATTGGCGCGGAAATTATCCTGTTGCTTTGGTTTATTGTTATCTCTGTGTCTATTGAGACCTGTAAATGTGCAAAGGATTTGAAGGGAACAATCAGTGAAACATATATTAGAAAGACAAAGCCATCAACCAATAAAATGCATATGAATTAGCATTGAACGTTAAGTGTGAGCATTAATTTGATTACTTTGCAGGCAATCGAACAAAAACGATTGGGCAAGTCTTGTATGTGCCTTCCACAAGCTTCACAGCTAGTGCCTCCGCCCTTTGCCTTTGAACTTTTTGTATCTTTTAGTTGAGGCCTGGGATTCAAATGGACAGCCTTCTCACCGTTGATCTTGTATGCCTGTAAACATTCTTAATTTTAGAGCAGCACTCCATTTTCTTATGTTTTTTTTTTCTTTGGTGGGTGGGTGTGGGGGGGTTGATATTCACATGGCAACCCTACTTTTTTTGTTTTTATGTTGGGTGTTCTGTTGAAAATGGAGGTTTATAATGCTTTATGAAGTACACTTTTGTTAATGACTACTTATGTTTGTAGAAGTCATAATGATAAACAATATATTGATAATGACAAATGCGTAATTCATGAAAAAAGTAACCAGTTCATGTCCTCTTCTCATCAAATTACTCTAAACAATAACATATTCCACTGCTAGAAAAAAATCCAAGCTCTGCAAATGAATTAAGATTTTGTTCTTCAACCATCAGTTTTCGGAATTAATATATGATATGCAACATAAACTAAAACAAGAGTTAACTCAGTTAAGCAATCAATGAATTCACAACACAGGTTGCAATGCATATTGCACCCCACCTTCCAACCCCAAGAAGAGGAGGAAAAAGTGGCAGAATAGTACTTTGAATTCAGATTTGGCAAAAGAAAAGGTACAACAAATTTCTAAGGAAGTAGTAGTAAGAAGTTGTTGACAAAAGAATTGCAAATTCAATATTGCTGTTCAATGAGATAATGATGAATTACCAAATCAGTTAACAAGAACAAGCAACTTAGTCTTAATGGAATCCAGTACATATCCAAATCCAATGATCAACCTATTCTCCGTAATTATCTTCAAAAAAAAAGATTTTTTTAAAAAAAAAAAAAAAGGAAGAAACACGCGTCAAAATTAATTAATAAATAGATTAACAAATTAATATACTAACTTGAATGAGGGAGCAGTCGAGGTGCTTCTGAATGTCGTGGAGTCGAACGACGTCGTGGTAGACGTATTTGCAGATTTGAAGGAGGCGATGGAGGCAGTCATGAGCCGCAGAAGTTACGCAATGCTTACAGAAGCAGAGATTGCAGTCTATACAGAACAGATTCCTCTCGTTCTTCCTCAACTCCCCATGATCCACGCACGAACCGAAGAATTTACTCCGAAGCAAACCACTCACCCACTCCGCTTGTTTTCTCTTCCTCAACCGGATTTTACATCCAACCTGCGAATAATTAGAAGAAAAAACGATGAATCACATCCATAAGTAACCGAATTTCAAGCTGAGATACTAAATTCGAATCGAGTGGATGAAAAAAAGAACTCCTCAAATGAACTTCAAGTTGAAGGAGTCTTGCAGAAACAGTAACGAATCAAATTCAAGCTGAATCCATTAATTCGGATCTCGACAATTACCATTTTCTGCAATTCAATCCAAAGCCGGTTTCTCCGATTGATACTTGAAAACAATCAAGACAAATTTTTCTTCAAGAAAAAAAAAAAACCATAAAATTTGAAGAGGAAGAAGGAGAAGAATTTGCAGAGCAGAAGGGCAAAATCAATGCATGGGATGGGAGCAAACAATGAGAGAGAGTTCAAAGGGTTGAAAGAGAAATTGCAATGAGGTATTTAAATTTGTCAATTAACAAAAAAAGAAAAATAAATTAAAAAGGCAAGCAATTTTAAATTATTTAAAAAAAAAAAAAAAGGATCTTTGAAAATATATTTTACTGAAAAAGGCCTTCAAATGATGTTCCCACACACAACACAACAACACAATCATCAGGATATCTATTGGCGGGAAAGTGTGTCCATGGTGGCCGTTGGATCCTGGTGGGCCCCAACAGATCAGCCCTTTCGGTCCACTAGGCGTAGGGAGAGGATCAGGCTGTAGCCGATGCCCGTCCCCGCTAATCTCGGCCGTTGCTTCCGGGGCCGTGGAGGCGCCGCCTGCTCTTTCCAACACTTTTGCTACTAATTCTTCTTCCCTTTCAACACTTTTTTCCCTTTAAAAGTAATTCACAACTTGAAAAAATAAATTAATAATATACTCACTCAACTCAACTGACTTCAGTTATATTTTAATCTAGTGGTTAATATTCACGTCTGACGACAATGTGTCGATATCGTGAATTTATTGTAATTCACCTCAATTAATATTTAATATAATCATGTAATTATGGCTTCAAAAAATAAGGCCTTTTTTTTTCAATTTGATTATGGAATGTAATTAAAAACTAAAATCAGATTACAGCTATTTAGGCTTTGGATTTATAACCAAATAAAGTTCCAAATCCCCAAAATTGATTGGATTTTTTTTTAAATTAATTCCCCCACAAACAAAAAAGGATGTATCATAAACTAATATATCAATTAATTTTAAAAGTCTTTTATTATAATTTATCATAATCTAATCTTAATTTTAACGTATCTGTGTGTGTGTGTGTAAGGAAGATTTTGAGTAATGTGATTTGAGTTTTGTCTTAAATGGAATTGATTGAAGTTTGAGATCGCGCATGTTTTGAGTTACAACCCTACAAATATAGATATTTAATTTATTTTAATAGTAATACATTATTTCTTTATTTATTTTAGATTTGTTAGTTGATTTAGAAATATTATTATAGGGTAAAATACACTTTGCCCCCTTAAATTATTCCTGATGTAGCATTTATCTTCTTAAATTAACAAAAGTAACACTTACCCCTTGATTGGACAAAAATGCCCCTCATACTTTGAATAATTATATTATTTTTAATATATTTAGTATTTTGCAAATTAAATCATCATCAAATTATTTTTTTAATAAGGAAATAATTTAAATTACAAGTCGAGTATAAATTAATATATATATATATATATATATATATAGCAGATACACAATAAATATAATATAACCAAAAACAACTATAAGAATGAATAAATATAAATATTATATCATATTTTTTTAAAGAAAATATTCAAAAAACCATTTAATTACTTAATTTTAATGAAAATAAATAAATAGTTAATAACTTAATTTTATTACCAAATTAATAAAATCTTTTTATGATTTTTGTGTATTTTTTGTGCCCATTTATTACTTAACTTTGAATCTGTAAAATATAATAAAATTCAAACCATTTCATTCACTAATTTTCTATTACTTTATTATAATTAACATATAATTTTATATTAATTTTTTTAATTAAACTTAAAATATAAAATTCATTATTAAAAAAAATATTTGAACTATATATATAATACAAGGACAAGATTGTCCAAAAATTTAATTATAGGGGGTAAGTGTTACATTTATTAGTTTAAGGGGGTAAATGTTACATAAAAAATAATTCAAGGAGGCAAAGTGTATTTTACCCATTATTATATTACATACTGAAAATTATAACGATATTATGTTGATTAATTTACAACTATCAACTTATTAAAAAAAAAAAACATTAGAAACCATTAAAAAAAGAAGGAAAAGGGTGAACAAAATCACAAAAATTCAATCTGAAAGGGAAAATGTGTAGATTGGTGGTGTAGGGGTAATTGATTTGATCTCAAAGATTGAAAAGGAAGGCAAGCAATGCAATGCAATGCAATGCAATGATAGCAAGTAATCCAGCTAAGCAGCAGATCTTTGAAGACTAATGATTTTCCTCAATCTATGTCTATGACTACTGCCTTCAATTATTTCTTTCTACCCATCATTCCCCTCTCCCCATTTGCATTATACATATTATTTCATTTTATTATTTTTAAACTGTACATCAATCACATAATAAAATATTTTATATTGTGATTAAAGCACACATTGTGGGATGCCATTGAATGAAAGACCATGGACAATGATCATACATACCTAATACCTTAATGCACAATATTTTCTCCTTTTGCATATGTATGATAAAGAAAACAAGAAAAGTATTACATTATTGTGAAGAATTAGATACACCAAGGTACCAATATGTGCCAGTTGAGCTGAATTTGCTCCTCATCCTTACCTTTACATACAACTTTGGACACCCAACATCTGTATGTACACCTAGAAACTTCTACTTACATGCTTATACCCTGAAAGGTTCCACAAACTTCATCGTTCGATCATAATAAGTGAGAGTGGTAAAGCAGAGGCCTCATCATCATCGCCATCGTCATATTTGTTCTATTATGCTACAAAACGCGGCAAAGCTCATTCCCTGCATTTCCGGCCAGGCCCCATCCTCGTATTTGAGGGACGTAGCCCAGTCCAGCCCATACCCTCTCACCCAAACTTGCGCCCCATCATTCACAGTGTTGCGTAGCACCTTTTCGTCGTCAATTTTCCTCAACCCTCCTATTTGGCTCACCACGAATTCATCCATAATACAGTAAGTATCCCTCAAGGCCCACTGTGCCACCATTTTAAGGTCGCCGATAGTGATCCATGGCTCGACTACCACGATCTCACCGGGCGATGATGGCCTTGTGAACTGTGTCTCCAACTCATCAAAAGTTGGTAAAACCTTACATGTCAACTTCATTTGGCTCATAGTTTCCCCTTTAAGGAGCCACTCTTTTACGAATGAATTCGAACACAACACTACCCGAGTCTCGGAATACCCTGATAGCACATTATCACAAAGAAACGCACATCCTGTGATAAATCAAACCCTCGCCCAATACACGTTCCTTGCTGAGTTTCATGAATGGTGAACTCAGCTAATCTGGAGAAGGGATTTATTGCACGACTAACAATTTGATTATCCACTGCAAAACATTTGATAGATTTCAGCACAAAATCAATCAAACCAGTGTCTCCGATTGATTTTCTTGCCTCGTCTCTCAGTTCTTGCCTAGAAATACCACGTTCCCTTTCAAGGTTATTTGCCTTGTGCTTCTTTAACTGATCAATGATCACAAAGAGCACTTCCTCCAGCCTCCTAGCCGACCATCTGCAGTCCTTTGTCATTATATCCACAAATGTCTCAAGTCCCATTGGCGTTTCCCCAGTTCCCGAATCAAAGCTGCATGCATTAGAATTACCGGTTGGAATTCTTGATTCAAAAGCCAGCATGAAGTTTAACAAGTCACTAATGGTGATCAGTGGTTTATCACTCAATTTTCTATATATTTCTATCATTTCTCTGAGCCTCCTTACATGGCTCTTGTTCTTGAAATCACTGATTATTGTATCAATGCGTAATGAGCTCAGAAACAGGATTGCTGAATTAAATTGCTCAGTGATTCCAGGGACTCCACCACTAAATTTGTAGCCCCATTTTTCATACCATGGCTCTCCATAAGCTACACCATGGATCAAACTCAGCTGAACAGCTTCCTTTCTTGAAACGTGAAGAGCTGAAATTTTCCTGCAAAAATTGTAACATTTATCTGAAAATTGGTAGAATTCAGAAATGCATTAGCCCGAAAAAGTTCCCGAAGAACAATTAACCTCGTTCTAAGAACAGTGCAAAGACGGTCCCAGAATTCCATGCTATCATCAGCAGCAAAGAATCTTGACTTGTTTTTCAAACCATTAATGCGGATGAGATGCCCATATCCGTTACAGTGAATCAAGCCATACAAACTATGGCTCTGAATTTCAGCGAAATCCTCATCCAATGGCTCATTCCAATTCTCTTTCGCAGGAATGATCAAATGGTACTTTCTCTTGCAAATAAAATGGTGACCCCATCCTGCAAAAAACATAATACAACAGCTACATATAATGAAGAAAAACAAATAGAACGAAACAAAATTCGCACCTCACAAATAATTAAAGGAACAAAAAAAAGAACACCCGCTCAACTTCACCAATAACATATGAAAATAATATAGTTTCTGGGGAGGAAAAAAAAAAGTGAGCAGAGATCATCGTAAAATAAAGAAAGAAACCGCATATTCACAGTGAGAAGAATTCCAATTCATCCAGAAGTATGATTTGGAAGCAAAAAAAAAAAACAAAATACTGAACGAAATTTAAACCACCTGATAAATCACAATGATGACACAAAGGATCAATAGAATTTCGAACGGTTTCTTCCAAAGTGTAGAGCGGGAAAACGCCTTCGTTCTCAGAGAAGAGCGAAGTACACCAGACGGGCATTTCATTAACTGTGTATTCTTCAATTTCAGCAAAGTTCTGAAGAAAAATCCGAATGTTATCTCTGAAGGCTCCGGACAGAGTCTTGATCATGGAATCCGGGACTGCGAAATTCTCAAATTCGAAAAGCTTCTCCGAATTGACCCTGTTCTTCCTCTTGTTGCTTTGTGTGTGAAATACGATCGAACCCATTCGATAAAATCTGTAAAGAAACTGCGAATTTCTCTTGTTACTGTTCTTCCTCTGGTTCGTGTGTGTTTGTTTCGAAGTTGATTGTGCGGGTGGAGAGAGAGGGAGAGAGAGAAAGTGGCGCTTGAATTCCGAAGGTGCATGTATTTACGTAACTGTCCTTGTAAGGGCGGGAAAGATAAAGATTTGTTTGGGGGGGCTTTTAGTCAATTCAGCCTGCCGTAACTAAATGTCGTGTGACTGTTTTGGGTTCACGTGGGCGAAGTGAACCAACTTCGGGTTCTCTACGGTTGGTGTTGCAGTCAGTTCCTCCAGTTTGAATATTGGCATTCTCGAATTGATAAAATTGCTATTTTGATGAAATTTTTTTATTTTTGTAAAAAAAAAAAAAAAAATCATTTTCTTTTAATCTCAAACGCAACTCAATATATATATATATATATATATATATATATATATTATATCACTATAATCATTATAATTTTTTCGTACATTTAACGTTTTAAACATCACTTTAATTATTAGAGTAAATTACAAGAAACTTCCTAAAATTTATCTTAATTATAAATATTATCATATTATTTAAAAAATTACAAATACTCCCTGAAATTATAAATACCATAACCAATGTCTTCTTATAATGAGCTAACACAAAGCGGTATTTGTCTGGGTACTCATAATTTCAAGGGTATTTGTAATTTCATGGCGTATTTGTAAATTTCAAATAACAAGGAAGGTATTTATAATTATAATAAATCTTAAGGGAGTCTATTATAATTTATCCTAATTATTATCATTACACTTTTATCTTGCATCCAATCACATACTAAAAAATTCTCTGTTCAATCAAATTCATTTCAGCTCATTTCTATTTTTTATTGAGATGGCAATACAAGCAATCACGACTAACTATCACCGTACGTTAACACTTGTTTGTTTTTAAATAAAAATAAAAGATAAATCTTTTTAAGTGGCAAAATAAAAGTAAATACCCAAATATTGCAACTATGCAATTAGGATTATATGGGTTTAATAAATAAATAAAAACTATAAGTAATTCAAACTTCATGAATAATTAATTAAAAGTTATAAAAATATGACTTGATTTTAAAATAAATTTTAATTCATCTTAACATATTTGAAAATCTCTTGGATAAGGGGGTAAATCATTTTTTTTTTTGTAAATTATATTGTATCATTTTTAAATTAAAATGGGATAAATTACACTTTATTTTTTTACCTGAACTTTTTTTTCGCTTTTCAGTTAACGCTGGTAAATTGCATTTAACCCCTTGGATAAAGATAAATATTTGTATAGTTATCTAAATTTAAATTTAAAAAAAAAAAGTACTTTTTACTTCGATATCTAATATAGGACATTTGTATTTTTCACACTTACTAATTAATTTAATTTTAAAAGTTGTAATATTTATCAATTATCATTCTTTTTGTATTATTACTTTGAGTTATTTATATATTACTCATTCTATATTTTATATCTTTTTGTTCGTTGTTTTCCTATTTTTCATATATAAAAAATACTTTTAAAATTGTAATATTTTTACACTTTAATTAATAGGTTTTTGAATTACTTAACGATTTACTCATTTTTTTTTTTAAATTTTAATTCTTTATCCATTGCTTATTTTGTATTTTAGAGCTTGATTTATATACTAATTATATTTAAATAAAGTTTTAGGGCTTTTGTATATTTGCATTCATTTTTTAATAATGGGTTTTATTATGTTTATTTTTTTAGTGAAATTAATGAAAGATGTTACTATAATAACGAGTTCAATCTGAATTGTATGTTTAATTAAGTCAAACTAGATCATATATCTCATACGATTTTTTATGGGTCCGAAATAAAACTCATCATATTTATTTCTTATTAATCAATTAATTTTTTTATTATTGATTGAAAATATTATTCTTTATAATAATACTATACAATTGAGAAAGATATTACGATATTAATGATTATATAAATATTTTTAAATTCTATTTTAAAACTATATAAATTTAATTTAGATAAATAAATAAATAAATATATATATATATATATATATATATATATTTGGCTTAAAAAAAGCATAATAGGGCTCTAATTCTCGTAATTTAGTACATTATTGCTTCTTAGAAGTATTTATTTTACACAATTAAATCAAACGGAATCAAACCGAGACTTTAATAACTAAAATTTTTTGGGTGCAATATTGATAAAATCGATTATTAAAAGCTAATAATTTGTAATTATATTTTGATATCATAACAACACATAGAACTTCCCAAAAAGTAGTAGACAAGATTCAACGCCAGTTCAAAATTCTAGACAAAAAAATAATATTATTTTTATCGAATCAAATGATATTCAACCAACTCGTTTTCAATCAACTCATATCTGACCATATATTTAAATTTGTTTCGAACTCAACCTATTATAAACCCACCCACGCCACTTTTTGCCACATCTAAATTAATAACTTTAGGTTGATTTTGTTTTTTTAATGTGATATATCGATTTATATATGTATTTTTATCTATAATATATTTATTATATGCAGACAAGAACACTGTGTTATGTGTTACGACAGTTTGCCAAAAAAAAAAAAAAAAAAAGCAAGCGCATACTAATCTAATTAATTTGGATAGTTAGTACTCCCCGTTGTAAATTTGACTATTTTTTGTTTTAGAATAAAGAAGGAATGGGGACCCCGAAAAGTTCCCCACCTTCGGAAGGTGCAAAAAAAAATTCTAATTAATTTGATTTTTTAGAAAAAATATATCAATAATTTTGTTTAGTACAAATAATTCATAAGATAAAACAAATGCTATATAAATTTGGGTGGAGGGATCCGACCCATTAGCCCATGCCCCGGAGAAACGTCCAAGTTGGGTGGCGGCAAAGGCATCACGATCACGTCCTCAGCCTCTGGTCCCAGCTGATCGTTTACTCACCTAATTAATAACAATTGACTCCGAACTCAAATGGCGTGGAATTCCTACAGCTACTCCGTCTTGCCCTTACCGCTACTGTTCAGTTTCGACTGTGATCACCTCAGAGTCGGAGGTTCAAGGAAATGTAAGCATCTGTTGCTGTGAAGTATGTTTTTTTTTTATTCTGAAACAAGGATTTACCTGTTATGTTTGTAGTGTTCTTCCTGATTTAGCTGTCTTGCTGGGACGCCTCTTTTATGTTTGATTTTGTGTTGCTTGAGTGGGGTTGGGTGCAATACCTTTTTGAGCTAATTTGATGAATCAGAGCTCAATTTTGTATTTAAATGGAGTTTTTGGGGTATGTATGTAGGGTAGGGTAGGGTGGGGAGGGAGGGATTTTGCTCTAAATTTCATTGGCTGTTGCGATGATTAAATAATTAATTGTGCACTAGCTCATGATTATCATTTTCTTATTTTACCCAGTTTCTTATGTGATAGTAATCAGAATGCTGAATGTAGCCTGTGAGGGTGCCAATTCTTTCGGTTGTGAGGAAGCTGCAAATGCCAGTCCTGAAGACGGCACGTTCACTCCTCTGTGATCGATTAAGAGTGTATTGCGTTTTAAATGTTCCAAGAAAATAATCAAAGATAGAGCTGCTGATCATGCTATCAAAAGGCAGCCAGAGTAATGCGTGACGATGGCATATGCTGCTGTCACTTCCCTTTTGCAAACACTAGACCTTGTCATATTTCCCAATGCATACTTGACCCCTCAAGACGATGAACAGTTTGCATCTTTAAGGGAAAGCTTAGGTATCTGAAAGATTTTCTTGAGGATTTTGTGAGGAGCCGTGGTGACCATGGAAAGGTTAAGGTTTTGGAAAGACAGATTGAAGATTCAGTGAATCGAGCAGAAGATATTGTTGAGACATATTTATACACTGTGAGAAGTACAGCAAAGAGCAAGAACAGTCGAAGAAAGGAGTGCAAGATCTTCCAAGAAGGTTTGAAACAAGTAATAGAAGAAATTGATTCTGTCAAGAAAGAGGCCATAGAGATTTGTGGTAATCCATGTGATCCAAATAATCTACATTCAGGGCGTTATTTGTTTGGGAGTTCATCATGGCACGTACCAAGTTCTGGAAATCCTGTTGTGGGCCTGGACAATGACTTGGTGAAAATCAAAGATCAGCTCACTGGATTGCCATATAATCTGGAAATCCTCACAATCGTGGGGATGGCAGGAATAGGTAAATCCACTCTGGCTAAAATAGTCTATGATGATCCATTGATAGTGTATCACTTCTATGTTCGTGCATGGATTACAGTATCTCAAGATTATGAAGTGAAGAATATATTGATAGGGCTGATTCGCTCTGTTGCTCAGCTGACAGATGATATCAGTGCGAAGTATGATGATTCTGAGCAGCATTATAAAGTTCTAAAAGATGGTATCAACCAGCTGAGTGATCAAAAATTAGCTGAACAACTCTATAGGAGTTTAAAGGGTAAAAGGTATCTTATTATCATGGATGATATTTGGTGTAATACTGCATGGGATGATGTCAAACGATCATTTCCAGACGACAAGAATGGAAGCCGGATAATTTTGACCAGCCGGCTCACAGAAGTGGCTCTTTATGTTAACTCTGGGAGTCCTCCTCATCATATGCGGTTTCTGAGTGTAGATCAAGGATGGGAATTACTGAAGTTGAAGGCCTTCCCAAAACAAGGATGCCCTCTTGAGTTGGAGGAAATTGGAAAGCAAATTGTAGAGAAGTGTCAAGGGCTTCCCCTAGCAATTGTTGTGGTTGCGGGTCATCTGTCCAAATTGAGCAAGAAAAGAGATTTGTGGTTGAGCGTTGCTGACAATGTTGGCTCACTTGTAGCTAGAAATCGAGAACAGTTTTTGAACATTATTGCTATGAGTTATAACCACTTACCTCATCACTTGAAAGCCTGTTTCCTTTATATGGGAGCATTCCCTGAAAATGTTGAAATCCCTGTGTGGAGACTTATAACATTGTGGATTGCAGAAGGGTTTTTGAAGCGGGAACTGGGGAAAAGCGTAGAAAAGGTGGCACAAGAGTGCTTGGAGGACCTCATTGACAGAAGTCTAATATTGGCTGAAAAGAGAACCAATGAGAGAGTTACTACCTGTCGTATGCATGATCTGCTCCGTGACTTTTGCCTGAGAGAAGCTGAGAAAGAAAGCTTTTGGCATGTTATGAGGAGGCATGACCTTTTTTTTCCTGAAGGCCTACAAAACCATCGTCGCCTCTGTGTGCAATCGGACATATTTTCTTATGCTATCACTGAATATTCAAATCCACAAGTTCGCACCTTTCTATCCTCAAATTTCTCAACTCGGTTGTCTTTTTTATCAGAGTCTGTATTCGCTCTCATGGGTTTCAGACTGCTTAGGATTTTAGATATGATTAGTTACTATTTCAATCATTTTCCTACTCAAGTACTGAAAATGGTTCATCTGAGGTTTCTTGGTCTCTCGACTAGTGGTGAGCTTCCAGCAGCATCATCTAAATTTAGAAGAGGATCTGGGAAGTGGTATCTTCCATTCTCAAAAAGATCCGAGCTTCCTGTATCAATTTCCAATCTTGTGAATCTACAGATCTTGATTGTTAACTGGGGCTGGAGGGAAAACCACTGTTTGCCGTTCGATATCCAGATGATGACCCAACTAAGGCACATCCGATTGAAGGGGGCAGTTGTCTATTTTGATGATCTCTTCCTAGCAGAAACCAACAGAGCAAATCCATTGGTACTATCAAACTTACAAACTCTCTTGACCGTGAGCTCTACCAATTTCAGCCAGAAAATTGTTTCAATCATCCCTAACCTGAAAAAGTTGGGAATCCTAGTGCCCAAAAAGAATGATGAGCACCCAACTAATTTTCTGAATTACCTCTCCTCTTTACATTGCCTTGAAACGTTAAATTTGTCCTTCAGTTTACAGAATGAAAAATCTTCCACTATTTCACAGTGGAATGCCTTCCCTCCCAACCTCAGGGCATTGACTTTAAGTGGGAGCCATCTACCATGGGAAGAGATGGTCATTGTTGGGAAGATACCCAGCCTTGAGGTCCTCAAACTGAAAGACCATGCTTTCAGCGGCCAAGTATGGGAACCAATTGATGGGGGATTTCTTGCGCTTAAATTCCTATTATTAGAGAACAATGAGCTAGAAATTTGGAGATCAAGAAGCACTCACTTCCCTAGCCTTCAACACCTAGTTCTGAGGCTGTGTGATGCATTAGTAGAGATCCCTCGTGGTATTGGGGAGATTCCTACGCTGCAAATAATTGAGCTCTATTCCTGTGGCCATTCTGCTGTTCGCTCTGCTAAAAGAATCCATGAGGAACAACAGAGCATAGGCAATGATGATCTTGAAGTTCGCATAAACTTGGTGAGTCAAGTAATTTGGAAATATTTTTCAAATGATGTTTTCATCTTTATCGTGCTGCTTGGTTATTTGGTATAACTAATTACGACAAACAGCCTTATTTAACATAACATTTGCTTTGTGTAAGTAGCGGACCAATATTGACTGTATAGTTTTGGCAATGATAAGTTCATAAACATTTAAATCCTTCCCCTAACAATGCATTCATTCATCCTCTATGAATGTACGGTATATTGAACATCACTATGAATATTTTGTGTACAGGTTTAAAGGTTGTTTGAGCTTTGCCATCTTTCATCATTGCTGAGTACTGGAAGCTCGAGTTTGCAAAGCTGACATTTTTGGATAATTTCCTTTCTTGGTACATTCTTTTATGTATTTCAACTATCCAAAACCTTTACTTTGTCTTATCTATTCATATTCTAGAGAACTCTCCCACTAATATTTTTATGCTTACATAGTCAAATCCTAAAAAGTGCAAAGAGAGGGCGAGGAACCTCTAGGAAGGCTGGTACTTGTGCAATTAGTCTGACATATATTGTAGACTTAACATATCATTGTATTTAAATAAGAATCCTAACTTTACCTTTTCTTTTTCTTAAGTGAAATTCGAAGCCAAACTCTGACCAATTTACTGACATATTCTTCAATTAGTTAAATTTGTGCTCTTATATACCATACGACTCTTTCGTACTTCTAATAGTGGGGTTGATGGAGACTATTAACTCTTGAACATATATTCTAGATAGCACTCTTGAAGATTCATGTAATGCAGTCCTGTATGAGCAGTGTAAGCATTTCTCCCGAAAATTGGAACTTTATATCATGTTAGATGATGATGAGTTTATATTACTAACTATTATATTCCACGTACATCATTCATTTCTTTGAATATGTCATTATAAATTCATCTATAACTTCCAGAAAATGCATATTGGTTAATCAGACTGAAATATGGATGTGGAGCAGATAGCTTCAAGGATCAGGAGTGTTGTATTTTTTCTGTTCTTAGATCCTATGCTAGTAAACATGCCCCACCAGCAGTACCTAATGCTTACTCTGAAGTTTGAATGAGGAAAAACTCTCTTCCTAGTTTTTCATATGATGAATAAATTGCTTGATTGTGTAATGGAGACTGAGCTATTCTTTCCAGACTAGATTTGGTTAGGGGAGAGATGAGATATTCTTTCCATACTAGATTTAGTTGAACTCAATGTCAGTTTCAGTTAGGGGAGTTAACGATTGTCATTGACCCGTTTCAGTCAAGCAGGCTACCGTTTGAGGGAAGTGAGGATTGCAGTGGACAGTTTGAATTTGGTTACTAGATAGTAAACTCTAGAATTTGTTTGATAGGTTTAATGGTGGACAATTTAAACAGAAACAATTTCAGACAGCGTCTAATAGTCGCACAAAACATTAAGCAGAAAAGAAAAGCAAATCACCAAATATTGTCACCATTAAAAGCAACCTACAGAAGATTATTTGATAAATCACACTTGTACACACACATACATATCTGTTAGTTCTACTCTGAGATCCAACTAAACATCAGGAGGATAAATAAACAGCTTAAATGCAGTATTCAGCTGTCCCAACTCCTGCTGCATTTTTAGCTTCTGGCGTTGTATCAACCTGGCAGAATGCGCTGCAGTCGGCTTCGGCCAGTGCAATTCCATGTTCTGCAGCGCGGATACTTCTGCTAGACCAGAAGGAATTGCCTCAAGGCTTGAGCAGTGTCTGAACACCACATGTTGAAGTCTAGGAAAATGATGACCTGAAGCTTCCCACCATATGAGATCAGTCCTCCCAATTTTCAGGACTCTAAGCAGACGAAACCCTCCATCGAGAGGCTCCCAACGACTTCCCTTGAAAGCATAGTCCTTCAGCTTGAGAACCTCCAAATTCGGCAGCATACCGAGTGTAGACATGTGATCCCAGTCGAGCAATGTGTCTGATAACGTTATCTTCTTTAGGTTTGGTGGGAACTTATAAGAAGGTGGAAGCCCTGGAATGATGCACCTTGAAGGGTCCAGTGGGAATGCATCGTTCAACAGCTTTAGACTCTCAAGATGGTCTAGTTTGGCAACAATGTCGAACATAGTCGAACCTCCTTTCTCCTCCACGAGTGTGATCAACTTCCCACGTATTCCGAGCTTCCTCAGATTGGGAGTTCTTGCTATTATGTTCTCAGTGCAGCTGTCGGGTGAGATTGTAGAGATCGTCAGTATATTTCTCCTCACGAAAGGATCCTCATAGTTCTTTCGTGTTTGGGATGGCGGACCATTTAAGAAACTTATCCCACTGGCGTGAAGGTGCCTGAGCTGTAACATTTTCCATATGTCTGCAAGAATGTTGAGCTCACGGCATGTTGTTCGGACAATGATTGTTTGGAGATTCCAGAGTTTGGAGATTGTTGCAGGAAGAATCTTGAAGTTGCCGAAAAGGGCTACAAACCTTAGGTGAACCAACTGCACAATCTCATTGGGGAAGCGTGAGAAACTGATGGACCTTAGATCCAAAACCCGAACTAATCCAAAGGCATCGTGTATGAACGATGTGTGTTGTCGAGGCACATTCTTCTCGTCTAAGACGAAACACAAGAAGGAGCGGACATGTGGACCAACGGGCTTTGATGAAATGAACTCCAGCACATTTGAATGGATGCAAAGTCTACGATGATAGCTTTGGGTGGAAGTTGACGACGGACGATTTGGTGCAACACCCTTGATCACCTGTAGAAACTTCTGTTCTGCGCTTTCTTTTATGCACAAATCACGCAGCATGTCATGAATACGACACGTCTTAATTCGACCATTAGCCCTCTTCGTTGCCACCAAGATTAGATTTCTGTCCACAAGATCCTCTAAATACTCTTCAGCTAAGTCCTCCAAGCATTCTTGTCCACTTTCCTGGACAAATCCCTCAGCAACCCATAACCTCAGCAGTTTCCAAACAGGGATCTCATAGTCTTCAGGAAAAATTCCAAAGTAGATGAAACAAACCTTTAAATGTTCTGGTAAATGCTTGTAGCTTAGTGCTAATACATCCATGCATTGCTTTGGATCTTTAGCAACATGCGTACTAACGCTATCGGCTACTTTCTTCCACCAGTCATGCGTCTTCTCCCTCTTCAACAGAAGACCAGAAATAACCACGATTGCAAGTGGCAGCCCATAACATTTTCTCGCAATCTGCCTCCCAAGCTCCTCCAGCTCCGGAGGGCATCTCTCCTTTCGGAAAGTCTTCCGACATAGTAGCTCCCAACTCTCGTCAACCGTCAGAAAACGTAAGTTGTGAGGCGGGCTATCAGCGTTAGCGTGCAAAGCTACCTCTCTATTTCTACTTGTCAACAAAATCCTACTCGCCAAGTCAGTGTTTGGAAAGGCCATTCTAATGTCGTCCCAAGCCTCTCTCGTCCAAACATCATCAATGACGATAAGGTACCTATTGTTCCTCAAATGTCTGCATAGTTCCTCGGCCAACCAATCATCGCTCATATTGAGCATTTGATCGTTCATGAGCCCCAGAGATTCCAAAATCCCACGAAACACTTCCCGTCTGCTGTACTCTTGAGACACGTAAACCCAAGCACGGAGATAGAAGTGATATTCTATAGAAGGATCCATGTAAACTTTTCTCGCCAGAGTTGTCTTGCCAAGTCCTCCCATGCCTATAACAGAAACCACTTCCAAATGCTCCGGCCCTTCCGTGAGACGACCAATTATGGTTTTAGCCTCTTCATCAAACCCCACGACGTTGGCCTCCTCCACAACAGGTGGTCGTTTTTCTCGTGCACTTCTACGAGACGGCTCCCCTCCAGACATGCTCACTATTCCAAACATCTTCTTGTCATAGATCTCCTTCACCTTTGCCCTGATGGATTCAATCTGTCTTCCAACATTACGAAGCAGAGAAGCATTGTCGAACGCGTGGATCATTCTGCTCATCCTGCCTCTCGACTTCTGCATTGCTGCATTGACTACAAACGTATCGATGATATCCTCAGCCTCGTACGCTACATCCGTAATCTGTCTGACTACTTCTCTAACGTATTCGAATTCGTTACGTTTCTCTCTGGAGTCCTTGAGGAATGCTTTCATCAAACTGAGATCCTTGTGAAGAGATTCCACTTGGTCCTTGAGTCCATAGATCAAATCTGAATGGTAAAGAAGCAGCTCCTTCAAATTCGACAGAAGAAATTCTACAACTGCATCAGTCATGTCTCTCCAACTCTGCATGGAATAACTACTTTTTATTAACTAGAATCATCATGGGATGTAATAAAAGGTTAAACCGATGCCCGAATGAAAATGAGAGACAACCAGGAAAGAAAAGCCAGAAAGTGAGCTGCAGTAGGACAGACATTGAGTAACTTAACTACATATCTGTTACAAGATTAACTAAATTGCCAATGGCACTTTCAAGTACTTGAGAGGAATAATTGCGATTGTGATCCTCAAAAACAGCCACTTATGCAGTGTTGGTCCTTAAATAATTTGAGATTGCAGTTTTGATCTTCGAACTGGTATTTTTTCGCGTTTTAGTCATTCTGTTAGCAGAACTGTTAAAGTTAACGCAAGTTCTTTTAAAGTGGAAAAAATAGCCATTTTTATCTCATTTTCTGTTATTTTCCAAGTTTTGTTCCTACTTTTCTTCATGCATAAGAGAGAAAAAAAAAAGTTTTAAGCAACAAATTTTCTATATAATCTTAACAAAAATTGTCAATAACATGTTTTGTGTATAATGCACTACCTGCAACATATGTGTAACGCAGAAAACAAACATCTATATTGAAAAATATACATCCTTTAATTAATTAAATATCAACATAACATTCCTCCAAGAAAAATGAGATAGATGGGTGCATCGATCAAAGCTTGAAAAACACCATATTTGGTGAGGAAAATGGCTATTCTTTCCCCGCCAAACAAAATAACAGTACGAGGATCAAAACTACAATTTTAAATTGTTTGAGGACGAAAACGACAAAAATTGTGTTTATCCCTACTTTGAGATGGACAACAATAGTAATTACAACCACCAGACCAATCATAAACACATGGTACATTTGAGTTACTTGATGAAACATACTCGTAATTTCAACTACAAACATTTCCAGAACATAACGAACTGATCTTTCATTACCACTCAAAAACCCGAGTCAGGAAATTTTAGTCGACAAGAGATAATAAACAAACAAACAAAGAAGAGTGTTAACTCACCTGATCCTCCCAATCCTTTTTCAGCAGTGTGTAGACCCAGAAAACTAAACAAATTAAAGCATAGACGAAAGGAAAATGAAGTCTCAGACAAACAAAAATGCAGAAAAGAATCAAACGGGTTTTGGTCCGAAAGAATTCCGCGTTGGGACTTTCAGCTCTGCTTCTTGGAAAATACTATGAAGAAATAAGAAATAGCAGTGAAGTTCGGAGACTCTGTCAAGTCAACTAAGATAGATGAAGCACTAAGTCAATAGTAGTTGCCGTCCTCATACCTCATTTAAAACTTTTTTTTTTTTTTTTCTATTTTTCTCGGACACCCAATGCATGCACATACTCAAAATTTGAATACAAAACCCTATAAAAAAAAGTTTCGTACCCAAATCGTTGAGTTGTCACTGTAGAGAATTATACATTATGGGCCCATTTACTTACTTGGATAGGATTACTTTATGATAGATAAAATTGTGATTGAAATGAGGATATTGTGTTTATTATGTTTGATTAAAATTATCCTAATGTGTTGATTGTTTAGTCTTATATTTACTAACACATTTTCTATTCATGGTAAATATAATAAATGACAATAATACCCCCATGCACCCGTCAATATCACTATTATTTTAAAAAATCAGTCAACATAATTGTCTTTTTTTTAATTTTTTTTTAAAAAAAATTCCTAAGATGTTATTGGCATTAAAATAAATTATTAGATAACATGATTGTCTACAGTCAATCATATATATTGTAAGTCTTATGTTATTCCAGAATAAAATATTTTAATTGATCGCAATATATAATATACCCACGAAATAAATTATTTGATGGACCAATGATATGACAGATCAAAATATTTTCAATATACAATTGATTTTGTTCAATAACAAATTGATTGGGGAATTAAATTTAAATATGAGGGGTTTTTTGGAAAATAAGACTAGAAGTGGAGGGTCATATGGAGAGAAATTTTATTAAGGATTAAATGAGCCAATGGGATTGGTTAATACCACCTAGTAGACTTTGATTATAATCACTCCCAAATCCTAATTTGTACCGGGCTTAGGTATATAATAACGGGTTGCATAAAATTAAAGTAAACAAGATATTGCTAAGGATAGTTTAGGATATCAAACCTAATAAATCTAAGTAAATGGGCCCTATCTGTTTTGTGTGTAAATCTATCAATATGAAGAATTAAAGTACGTACAATTTAATTTATTTGTTATAGCTTCGATAACTTTTTTTTTTCCTATTTTTATAAATTTTACGATTAATTAAATAATAATGTACAAATACATAGATTCCCATCTAAAGGGCCTGAATTCGAAAAAAAATTATAATTTTTGTGCAGTAATTATGAAACGATATCAAGTTGAAATTCATTTCAACCATAAAGGATGATGGTTTTTTTTTTTTTTTTTTAAAGGGAACATTCATGATATTTGTCGAGGAACATTGTCAATTCCTCCCTCTAAATTCTCGAGATCTTTTTCATTGTTCATTATTTTAAAAATAATTATTTTACTTATTGATGTAAACAAGCGTCCCATATCGGTTACAGACGAGGAGTTTGAGTGGCTTATAAGCCCTAAGGCCTCATCTCCCTAACGAGGCGCCATTCAAGGACAAACCCGTGAGGCTTGTATATAATCAAAACGGACAATATCTCGCGTAATGGGGCACCAATCAGGGTCGCATGTCGCATCACTTATACTTGTATGATGAATTATTAAAAAATTATGTAAGGTTCCTAGGAAGAAAAATATGTTATTAAGTAAAATTTATTTTTTAAATAATAATATAAGCATAAGTTATCCATGATAACTTATTAGTTAGTGTAGTTTAAATTAGTTGTTATATATGTTAAATGGAACCATTAATTTTGAAATTTCAATATTTGCTCAAATAAATATATTATCTTAGTTTAAAGGGGGTAAAATGTAAATTTTCATCATTTGAGGGGACAAAATATTACATACACAGTTAAGGGGGCAAAGTGAATTCACCCTAAATATGAAAAATAGAGCATTAACTTATTTGATAGTCTACATAAATGTAAATATCAGACAAATGATAAAAGAGTTTGAGTTGGTTGCAATAGCCATATATTACTCATATTTATAGCATATCACAAATATTTATGATAAAAGTTCTATTTTATTTAATTATAATAAAATTCGATCATATGATTTATGATCATAATCATGTCGATTATGAAATTTAACTTAAATAATCGCTAATAACTCTGTTTTGTTTAATTTACATATTAAATATACATCATTGACAATATATATATATATATATATATATATTTGGGTAAGAGTAATAAATTATTATGAATTGAAATAAATCGACTACAAGTACAATTATTCCCATCAACATCAATCTATAACATTCCACGCTATTGGGGTTCGAATTATTTAAGATCATAGGGCCTCAACTTTTCAATTGAATTAGGCCTCATTGACAAAAATATTATTAGTGTGATCATCAATTCCATTGTAATATCAGTGGGAGTATTCTTTGGTTTGGACTGCAAAAAGAGCCTAACTAGGCTTTATTCTTGGTCCATAATTTAATTACAACTTGTTATAATAATGGTCATTATTTTCAAATATTGGCAAAATGAGGGACCATTGAGCAATATACTAAATGTTTTTCTGCCTGGGGAAGATGAAAAGAAGTTTTCCTTTTACCCCCTTCTTTTTTCTTGCTTTTAATTCTTGACAATCATAAACATAGTAATTAAATAAATTTTAATCTAAAATTAAGGGATAATTATATTGTTCTTCCTTGAAGTCTGGTGTAACTATAATTAGATTTTTTATAGTTTGATAATTATTATTAACTATTTATTTTGCATCCAATCGTTAGTCAAAATTCATTTAATTTGTTGGTATTAGCAAAAAATTTAAGAAAAAAATCATATTTATCCGTAATTGACTTAATATTGGCTTATGCATGCCAAATATTCTTTTCCCTAAACTAATCTTATAAGAGCGAGGGAATATTCTCACACGCATTAGCTTGTGTAGATGTATAACTATAAGGGTAGTTTTATCCAAAAAAATATTTGTTTGACTTTCAAAAGTTATTAATTAGTCAATCAAATGTAAATATGAATTTTATTCAATTTTTTTTACTAATATCAATAAATTTAGTGAATTTTTGACTAATAGAATGATCTACTTATTAGATAAAAATATACGTCAGTGGTATTAAATGTAATTTTTAAAATTAGAAGAAAAATTTAAGTATAATTGTACCAAACTTCACGGGAGGATGGTGTAATTATCCTTAAAATCAAAACAAACTTTGTAGGGAGCAGAATGTTGCAATCAAAACATTGGAAGGGCATAATTGTCATTTTCTAATGCAGTAGGGGCTGGTCCATCAAAAAAGAGCTGTAACTAGCGAGTAGAGTGAGGCAAGATTAATGCACCCCGAGAAGTGAAATTACAGGTATGACCCTCCGGCTACATGAAAAGAGAGTAGCAACAAATTTGAAATGTAAACAAGTTGCATAAATCTACACCAATCTGGAAAACTCCACCGCACTGACTTTTCGCAACTTTTTCCCTTTTCTGTTCTTCTGATTTTGATTTTCTGATCGTTTTTGGTTTTTACCTCTTAATATCTACAGGTCCGCATCCATTCAAACAAAGACTTCTACCCAATCTTCTCCCTCTTTTCCATTCTTCGCTTTTTGCAAAACATATTCTTGACTTGTGTTTACGGATATATATTTATAAATATAATAGAATCACTATTTTAACCCAGATACGCGAATATTGTATAGTTCGTTCGGAATTCCAGTTTCAAGAGTTTGAATTTGACATCAGTATTGGATTTTGGGAAGTGGGTTTTCCGGGTTAGATTTGATTCTTGGGTTTCGAATTGGAACTTGTTATCGAGATTGGCTTTTGCGAGTTGATTTGAATTATGGTGAAATCAGTTGAAAATGGGACTTCGCTGCCGCCTTTCTTGGTGAAATGCTACGAGATGGTGAATGATGAGTCAACCAATGAGTTGATTTCTTGGACGGAATCGAATGACAGCTTTATCATATGGGATGAATCTAAATTTTCTTCGCGGTTGCTCCCTAAGTACTTCAAGCACAGCAACTTCTCCAGCTTTGTCCGCCAACTCAATATCTATGTGAGCTTCATTTGATTCGAGTTTTCTTTCTTGATTTGTTCGTATGTGGTGTTTTCCTTCCGGAATTTTGTGAATGATCGTGTTTATGTATAATTTGAGATGGTTGATGTGGGTAATCTTCAGTGCGTGTGTTCTTTCCACAAAGAAAGACCCCGTGTGCGCTAATGGTCTGGAAATTTTTTTTGTTTGTGGTGGATGATTGCATGTAGGCTGGAGGCTGAGCCTCTAATTCCTTTGTCAGCTTATCTAAACTTTAATGAAATAAAACAATTGAATATTTTGCCAGAAGTTGTGATGGGACAGGCTCAATATTTTTTATTTTTTTGTTCTAAAACAGTCTGTTGTAGAGGTGTTGGAGGTCACTTGGGTTGCTAGTTCATGTACCGATCTTTTGTTCGAAATGAATAGTTGTACTTCTGTATATGTGCTGCTTGTTTTTTGTTATGTTTGGAAGAGCTGTTTGCAAGTTGTGATGGTAGAATTTGTTGAAGGTCATAGTTATGGCTGCAGTATCTGTGACAATTTTGTTCTTTAATGGCTATTTAGGACTTTGTTTTCGTGTTCAGTTTATGTCAACTCTTCTTTTGTGAAGATATTGACGGTAGCAAGCATTTGAATAATTAAATCTAAGATTTGTAGGAGTTTTGGGGTAATGGGATCTGGATTTGTTGTTGTTCAGTGGATGTAAAGTATATTCATGTGCATTGAAATTTTCCTTAAATTTGGCCAGGGTTTCAGGAAAATAGATACTGATCGCTGGCAATTTGCTAATGAGGCCTTCATCAAAGGCCAGAAGCATTTGCTGAAGAACATCAGCCGGAGAAAGCAGCCTCAGAACCTAGTACAGAAGAAATCTCCCCAACAGAAAGAAACAGAAACCCCTGTATCATCCGAAGAAGACAAGAGAATGGCGCTGTGGAAAGAGGTTGAGACTCTTAAAAGTGATAAAATTTCGCTAACGCAAGAGCTGAAAAAACTAAGCCAGCACCAGCAGACTTCACAGAGCAAACTGCTACTCTTGAGAGAAATTGAAAGGTATGGAGAAGAACCAGCAACAGATGCTTTCTTTCATTGTGATGGCGATGCAAAGCCCTGAATTTATGGTTCAGTTCTTCCAGCCAAAAGAAAACAGTTGGCGTATGACGGAGACTGGAAAGAATAAACTGAGTGAAAGTTACTGATGACAGTGAACCCTCTCCTTCTGATGGAACGATAGTCAGGTATGAGCCGCCAAAAGGCGGACAATCAGTGCCTCCAGGATGCACAACAGAAGCTTCTAATTCTGACGCTGGAAGGAAAAACTGAGTGAAGTTATGGAAGACTGTCAACAAGCTCCTTCAGATGGAATGATAGTCAGGTATCAACCACCAGAAAATGGGCACTCAGTGCCTCCAGCATCAAACAACCGAAGCTTATACACTGAATTAATGGAATTAGATTTCACTTCTGATGAAATGAGAGATCTTCTTATGGATATAGACCTTTTGTTAGGACCAATGGATGAAAAATTACTTTCTTTGGAAAATCATGGCCAGTTTGTTCTTCCAGATATACCTGAAGATGATACTATGCTGGAACAGCTTCTTTTGTCCAATCCACCAACTGGAACTCAACAACTTGAGGGGTTTGAAGCTGGAGCCTGTACCGATCCTGAGATGCAGATTGGGTTGACATTGCAGCCTAAAGAATCTGAGGAGTCCAATGGTTCAGATAATGATGTCAATGACCATCAGAACCAGGTCACAGAAGCAAGAGAATTCCAGATACCAATTGATGCATCTGACAAGATGGATGTTTTAACTAAACAAATGGGATTGCTAACTTCTGAAATAAGCTGCAAGCAGAAATCTTGAAGTCATTACCTTCCCTGTTTCTTGGAAATGCATGCAGTTTCATTTCGGTATTTAGCGTATGAGACACTGGCAGGATAGTGAACATTGTTTATTGGTTTTTGGATGGGGGACCAAGTGATCCTGTTCAGTTCATATTGCTTCAACTCAACTGCCTGGTGGGTGAAGACCGGTGCTAAGGTATTGTAGAGATTCTTTAGTCATAACCTTGAGTTGATATCCTGATTTACGTCATTTACACAGGCCTCCTATTCCATTGCTCTGATTGTAAATGCCATGAACAGAACTATAACATTACTGGACTACCATACTGTACTTAAACTGTAGTTCCCAATATCCTGCCGTGAGCACCCTGCTGGATAAATTTGTTGAAATTGGATTAGTTTCAGCACTCAGCCAAGGAAAGTTGGGTAAATAGAGTCAGCCATGTTTTGGTGAAGAAATAGGCCAGGCACACTAACCCGTGTCAATTTGGTTTAAGATGTTATTCTAATGAGATGCAAGAAGCTCTACGGTAACAAGTGTTGATGTTTCCAATTTCATGAGCTCGTGGTTATGTTCGTCTCCAATGGATTGGGACGTTGGCATATTTTCTCTAAGATGCATCTCTGTTCCTAAAGCTTTATTTCAGCGTTTTCAAATTCATTGATGAAGCAGTAAATGTCGTTGCCAGGTTTTGGAATCCATATATCTGGAGGATAAAGTTTTCAGGCATTTCGAGTAGAAGAAAAATAGAGTCAAGCTCAATTTGTTTTCAGTTTAAATTTGGAAGACACTCTGCCTATTCCATGTTATCACGGTAAGTCATCAATGGACAACTTCAAGCCATTCCACCGTCGATACTGAAACTTACAAGTAAAATAACGTTTCAGGGAGGTATTGAGTGCATCGCATGATTGTGCTGAAATGCGTTTGAGGTTGGGTTGACTCCTCGAGATATACAATATTAGCAACATTTACTGCACCATAACATTCCTCACTTTATATAATTCTTGGCCAGGCCATTCTGTATTTGCATTCCTTGAAAATCTGACACACATTTGAAAGGTTATCTTGTTGGGGTTTCGCTGCAGTCACTACACCCCAGTGCTGTGTTCTCAAGAGTGAATGGATTCGCAAGATGTTTCTTGTATCAGATTAAGGATTTGAAATTTCATAAGGGGCCAAAGATGCTAAAACTGAGAAGACAAAATCAATCTCATAGGTTTAAAGATGTGAATGATCAGAGCTGGTTTACGATTAATGTGGATGCCTACCATTGAATACTAACTAGAAATACAACAAGATAGATGAAAAGACCTCCAAACATTACAACTCAAGGAAGAGCTAAACATTAACAGTGATCAGAAGAAATTGAGACCCCATCTCTCCACTGAAAATTAGTCTGATCATACCGAACCATCCTCGGCTAAGGTGAAGTTTTTATCCCTGTACAGATTTGGCCATGCCGAAAGCAGCAGCAGACGCAACAGCACCGATGAAAGCTGTTTGGAGAGCACTTCTAAATGGTTTGTTTCCAGTGAAGTGGCCTTTGGCATAGCCGAAGATTAGCAGAGCCATAAGCGTCAGCACGACAGAGGCAGCCACAGCTTTTTTTGCGGTTGGGATGAAAATGTAAGGGAAAAGGGGCACCAACCCTCCTACTATGTAAGCAATGGCTATGGTCAGTGCACTTTGAAGTGCTCTCTTCGGATCCGGCTTCTCCAATCCCAGTTCAAACCTGCACTTCTACATGTCAATGCTTAAACTTGGTTGGAGTTCATTACTGTTGGTCAATCAAGCACATGAGAATCACACACGGTGATGTCTTTGAAAAACGCCAAAAATGTCAGTTTTTTGCATTTTGGATGGATATATCTGAATCATGCAATATCCATACATAAATTCAATTATTAATTTAATATCATTTTGCTCAGATGTTATACAGTGGCTTTTCTTGAGTAACTATCAATCTGCTCTGTCTTTGTCAAGTAAAAGCTGAAGAACTTCACCCAGTGATCAGGGAAACCATCCAAAGAAGATTAACTCTAGACTTTAACTTTTGTGATTGTTGAAGAGCGTAATCAAATATTGATGCTTATTTATCAGCTTTTTGGGTTTCAGAAGCACGTGATTAGCACGTTGAATGCATAGACTTTTCTGACTTTTTTTAATAAGATTTCCAGTTCCTATCATTGTCCATATACAGTTCTCTCAGAGAAAGGGACACCTCAATACCCTGTGTACCCTGTGATCACAGTGTAGCTTTTCATTTTGCTTGTTTGAATCCCCCCCCGCGCCCGGATTCTGTTATCAAGTAGGATTAATTTATGAAATCATTTAACATATACTAACAGCAGAAATTTGGAATGTGATTGATAACTCTTTTTAACACTTTAGGTGCAATGCATCTCCATCGACTTAGTATTTTCCTTACTAATCCGTCCATGTAGATACAGGTCGAATGAGATTATTCATGTGGTCCATTTTCGTTACCAGATTGGGTTCTTGTTACTAGACACAATATACTAGGCTGAAGATGAGAATCCACACAAGTTGTCAATGACGACATAATCAACATTTGAGATAAGGGACTAATTATTTGATATAACATGCATGTTACTCTATGTCAACCTAAGCAGGCATCGCTAAATTGAAAATGAACTGCTGCCAAGAAAGTGAAAAAAAGAAAGATACTGGCAGCAGAGATCTATGTAATTAAGTTAGGAGCTTACTTCATCATAAAATCGAGCCATGCTTTTTGGATTCTTCCTCAGAGCATTCACTACTGGTGTGTATTCATGAGGCTGGATCCCATATTCTGACAGTATTTCTGCAACCTCAGCAGCTTCTGCAAGCAGTTATAGACAAAAGAACATTGCTCATTAAACCTTAGAGATCTAAAATTTGCATAAGAAACATACATAGGATTCTCACTCCAAATTTCTTGAATGCAAGTACATATAAAGATGATGAAGGGATTAAAACTGTTTCCAGAATTAATTAGAAGGAAAATTAAGAGAAATCGACCAATAAACAACTTCAAGCCAACTACGTTTTCACAATCAACCATTTAAGACTTCAGTCATTCTTGATGTTGTATGGTGAAGGAAAATGTCAAGAATAGGAATTGCAATGTAAAAGAAGATGACAATGTCATAAGAGTAGTAGAAGCAGCCACAATGTTCAAATGAAAACCAGAAAGCACACACAGTAACACACATAGTGTTTGTGTAAATCTGTACATATATATATATATATAGATATATGAGCATCCAGACCTGTATCAGGCACAGCAATGATCTCCTCCTGTTCTCTTTTGAGCTCTCTCATATAATGATCGCCTCACTTTTTGCAGCCAAATAACTGCATTTTTCACGGATAAACATACTCTTAAGACTAGTATAAAATTCCTGTTTTAACAAACGTAAGAAACGATATATATAAACATAACGTATGCGCATCTTATGTAAATAGAAGAAGAAGATTACCCTCCGAGGCCCATGGAGATGGCGCCGGCCCGACAGCACCAGCGGTGAGAATGAGCGGAGGAAGCGTTGGCGCGGGAGCCCGGCGGCCAGGGCAAATGGGACAGTGAGGCCATCAGAAACACCGATAATTATGTCGCGCACAATTTCACCAGCGGTGAAGTGCTTCTCTTTGTGGTGATTCAAGAGAGACTTGTCCAATTCCCGCGCCATTTGATCGATTTTAATTTGTTCTTGATTCCTGAACACAACGAACAGTACCAAAACCTTTCTCTTTCGGGATTAATGGGGTTGAGGAAGAAGCGCGGTGTGGAGGAAGCAGAGTGCTGATGCACTTGGCCTTGGCTTCTTGTTATATAGAGGAAGAGAGAGAGAGAGAGTGTAGTATGTTTTTTATCCTGTCAATGAATCTGAACAGAAATCTTTCTTTTTACCTACTTGGAATTTGCCTACACTAACTAATATTCCCCTTCTCAGTTTTTATTTATTTATTTTTATACAAATATTTTTTTATTATTTAAAAATTATAAACTCTTTTTGAAATTAAGCAAATACATCTTGTAATCGATTGTCACGAGAGAATATTTATTTAAATTCCAATAAAATATTTATAATTCTCAAACAATAAAAAGATATTTATAATTATAACAAATATTAAGTGAGCCCGTTGTAATTTACTTTTTGTTTATTTATTTTTCTCTTTTATTGGTCTGAGAAATTTCATACAAAAAGTCTGGAAGGGATTTACAAATGATCTTCATAATTGAATTGAAGGAAATGTAAATTTACAAATATTAATGAGAAATTGGGTATATTCATGAATGGAAATATACAAACAGGATTAATGTAAAGACTAATTATGAGAAAGAGCTTAAATAAAATATAGAATTATGTCCACATTTTAGGCCAAATCTCTTCATTAATCCCCCATTTTTAGTTTTCATTTTAGTCCCTTTTCAAATGTATCATAATAGTCTCTCATCTTTTTAAATAAAATCATTAAGGTTCTTGACTATTTAATTAACCGAATATTTCACTAATAAAGGGTAAAAAGACTCATCTACTATAATAATTTTTCAATTATTAAAAAAAATCATATTATAACTTAAAAAATACATTTATATATATTTTACATCCAGCTATTAAAATATATAATATATATATATATATATATATATAATTATATGACAAAAGAATTTTGAATCTCAATCCACATTTTTTTTTCATTGTCATAACTAATTGACTTTTATTTATATTGGACTAAATGATATTTTTTTAATTATTGATAGATTATTTATTCCTCCATTGATGGAATATTCCATCCAATTTAATTAGATTTCGTAAAAGCTTAACGGTTAGGAACCATGGTGAGATCTCTAAAAAAGGAACTAAATGATGCATTTAAGAGTTGAGGGACTAAAGTGTAATGAAAAGTAAATGAGGGACTAATAAAATTACCTACACTTTCTAAAGGGGTGCTTGTTAAAATTTTATTAACTAGGACGTATACTTGTATTTATAACTATTATTTCAAGAGATATATTTGTAATTTTGTAAAGAAAATACGATGTTAGTATAATTAGACATAACTGCTGGGGATATTAATCAATTTAATCTAAATAATGCAAGGCTAAATCTCTTTCAATTTCACTTTTAATCCCGCTTTAATTCTTAATTTCTCAGATACACTATAATCGATCGCTCATATTTTAAATAAATTTCACTATAATCCTTGGCCGTTAAATTTTAACGAAGTCTAATTAAAGTGTAAAATATTCAGCATCATGTTCTAAAACTCAGGTATATTTGTAATTTTAATCGATTTTTTTTTTATTTATATTTTCTTTCAAAAAAAATTTTATATATAAAAGGCTTAAATTCAATGTTTGCCCTTGATGCCGTCTTCATAAGATCTTCTTCTAAATTAAGGAAATCTTCACGTAAACCCCTATCAATTAAGGCATCAATTTGGGGTTGTTTTCTTATAATTTTCTTAAAACATCTTATAAAATATAGATATTTGATAATTCATAAGATGGATATGTTACAAAAATATTTGGTAAATTTCTCAAGCAAAAGAGCTTATAAGAACACATTTATTTTTATTATGATCTTATAAGTTTTTTTTTTTTAAATGAATTGCTAACTTATTTATAATATCTTAACAAATTCCTTTAAATTAATTTCAAATTTATCATTATTAATATCTTATAATCTCCATAATATTATTTTATCCAAACAATTTATGAATTTATTTTTAAAATAAACTCTAACATCTTATAAATTTATATGATGTATTAATTTGCCAATGAAATCTAACTCAGTTGGCTAAACGAGGCTTTCATGATCTTAAAGATCATAGGTTCGAATATTGCCAAGTGCGTGGAATGTTGTTTGTTATATAACATAATTTGATCTACTGTACAATAAAAGTTGTTGTCTTCTACTGCAATAAAGGTGTTATAGTAGGTGTTTTTAAGTAGAATATAATTATAATAAAATTGATTGCTTATCTTTAAAAAAAAAATACATCGATCTTTTAAATATATTCATCCAAACACCCTCTTAAATTCTAACATATAAATAAATCCGAGATATTCCCGATTTATAATCAAATATTTTAAACTAAATTTTAACATTGATTATTAAAACAATATGCATCAGTTAACTATATTTAAGACTCAAACTGGTGGTTTTATTTTATTTTAAATAGCTTAAAGTGAATTTCAACATATTATTTATAAGGATTTTTTGTTGAATCCAATAAATACTTGGAAGTACAGGCGGTAAAAAGAAAAAAGAAAAGCAGAAACCGAGAGAGGGAGAGAAGCAATAGAGGGACAGGGTGGTCCATTTTCCTTCGAGTGCCTACCCACTTTCCAATTTGAGGCTTAATCGTTACATAGTGGCGTGGGAATATTTGACTTTTTATCATCATCTCAACCCTCCTTTTTTTGATGATGATCATCCACATTTCTGTGGACCCATTTGGTACTGTTTTATTATTATTATTATTATCTATATTAATATAAATAAAAAAAACTCCATATTCACAAATTACGATTAATAACACCGTCACATCAATTTTTTATTAAATTAAAAATACTCTTCAACTAATAAAATAATCAACTAATTCCACTTTTAAATTATTTATTAATTAATAAATTAGTTTTATTTTACCTTCTTTTTAATTTCATGTATTGATTTATTTATTTTCTTTTATTTATAATATATTTTTAAAATATTTTTTTTTATTATATACACACAGGACAGCATGCTACAACGGCTAATATTAATAGATACCATCAAGATGTATAATGGGCAGGGTTAAACCAAGACCAAATCTGCCCAATGACAAAACAGACTGATCCAGCCCATGCTTAGCTGAGATGGATCGGGTCCTGGGATCGGCCTAAACCAGTGTCCAAGACCAACACAATAACAAAACAAGCTCATACAACCCATGCTTTTATTATTACAATATTTAATATAAATAAATGTAACCCTACTTTTATTATTTTAAGTTAACTAAACTAGTACAATAATTTAAAATTCTAAAACTTTTATTTTATTATTTTACTAAATTTTATTACATTAATACTCTTATCAATTTATCTATAAAATCGAAAATTGTTCATAAATTCATGACATTTTGACTAATTTTTAAAATTATTGCATGATATATAGAGTCTAATAGTTAGTTACTTACAATGATGAACTAACAAAATACTATTTGGTTAAGAGTTAAATGTTAACTTAATAAATAATATTTATTTTCATATTTGCTTTATTGTATTAACTATTTTGTTTTTTGTCAAATATTACATACTTTAATTTCATTTCACAAAATGCAAAGTGAAAAGACTTGAAGATGGAACTCTTCAGCTCAGGTCTCCAAAGATTTTCCGCATTCTGAAAACTCAGAAAAGGCGAAAGTATAATTCCTCGTCATCAGAGCCCATCACAGAATGAAACCTAAAACCATTCGCCCCAAGCAAAAGTTGTACACAAATAACCCCTGAAATTGGTAGGTACTGATTAATTGTCTCAAAATCAAGTGCAGGCACAATTTCGAAAGTTGAACAAAAATGCAAAGAAACTAAACAGCTTGACTCAATAGTGTTCCTCTCAGACAAATGCCTCGATTTGTCATCAATGGTTTAAAGAATGGATTTCGATCAGACTCGTCATCTTGAAAGTCATCATCACCGAGGAACACAAAAATCCCAGCCTTAGTGACATACTTAAAGCTGGGATACAATGAACAGTATGTTCTGCTTGAGAATAAAAAATGGAAATGTGTATAACACTAAATACATATGACAATATTTCGACCAAGGAAAAAATACACAGTATTCATACTTAATCACAAAAATGCCTTACTAACATCTCTTCAGTTCCACCATAGTTTTCTGCATTTATCATTTCAGAAGAACGGAAGTTTTGTTTTGGAGAAGACAAATTAAACATCACAAAAGACGCATAATATGTGACATTAGCATAAAAATGCAATTGTACGTAAAATTAAACATCACAAAAGACGCATAATATGTGACATTAGCATAAAAAATGCAATTGTACGTACCGATTCACACTTAGCTAAAAATAAACAAACAAATGGATTTTGGAAAATGGTATTGACTGATCGAAAGCCTCTTCAGTTCAGGTCTCCAAAATTCTTCCGCACGGAATTCTCAGAAGAACGAAAGTTTTTATTTTACATTCATCCTCAGAAGCTCATCAATCAAAATAAAATAATAATTCCGAAAATTTCATGACTAAGAAAAAAAATGCTTAAAAATTTGAAAAAACAAAACGCAGAAGGATTCTCTTCAGCTCAGGTCTCCATAGATTCAGCACGAAATTATACTCAGGAGATAAAAGGTCATGAATAAAACTCATCATCAGAGGAAGAACGAGAATACAAAAGCAATTGCTGAATTAAGACGCATCTCATCAAAACCGCAAAAAGAAAAATAAAATAAAAAAATCGTGTATAAGTTTATAAATCATATCAAAATCAACTAGAGTAAGAATCGACCAAACATAAATTCACCGACGATCATAAACTTGGGTAAACCTTGCACTCTGGAGAAGAAGCTTGAGCGTCGAATGGGAGCGGCTTTGTATTTATAAAGAATCCGAGTAGAAACCCTAGGAACGTTGGTGCGTATTGGGCTGGCTAGCTGGTGAATGGGCCGTTTGTATGGCTGAGTCATGAGTGAGCAACCTCAAAATTGGGCTCAGACAAATTGCAAAATCTATATATATTTTTTTGACATGAAATCAAAATATATATAACTCGAGGAGTTTAGAATAACTTTTTTCGTTGTGCATTGAAATATATAATTATGAGTTCTCATTATTAATTAAAAAATTATTAATTCACACCTCAAATAAAAAATAATTATATAACTCCTAAACGATAAGGTGAAAATTATTTTTACTTTTATTGATTTTTTTTAATTTTAATTAAGAGAATTAAAAAAAAATATGAGCGCGGATAAAACAAATTATTCATATGACATATTAGATCATAAAACTATTTTAAAAAATTTTAAAAAATTATAATAATATATCCAAAAGAGCAATTTGATCAGTTCACTGTAAATATTTGACGAGAGCTTAATAAAAACTAATAAAATGAGTTCGTTATTAGACGGATAATTAAAATAAAGAGATATTTGTAATTGGCTAAACATCCCGATCAAAAAAAAAATGATGATGAAGTTTTTGTCATTTTTTTTCTCCTATATTGTGTTGTACTTTTTTTCCAAACATACATTGAGATTAAACTCGAGTTTTCAATATCTTTTTTTATTTTATTTTTAACACAAACAACAAATTCCTTCTCTTACTGCAACTGAAATTATTTGTACATTTAGGAAATTACATATCTGGTATAATATGAGCTATATAGATTTTTACACAAAAAAGTTGACAACAACGAAGGGCAATGATCATAGACAAAATGGCAAAATGAAGTCGTTGCGACATGCTTAGCTAATTGATCAGCTGCCTGGTTGCCTTCCCTATAACAAAACAGGAGCCTGACTTCGACCAAGTCATTCAAGATCCTTGACTTGAGACATCTCAAAGCAATTTTGGACTTAAGGTTGATAATATTCAATTTTTGTAAAATGCCAATTGAACTGAAAAAAATAAATATATCTAAAGCATATTTTGAAAGAAAAGATATGTTATATATTTAATCCGTATTAATTGTTAGATTAACCTTTTACATTATATCTTTAATAAAGAATTATAAACTTCATTTTATTACAAATTTAAAATAACATTTTCTTAACTTTTCCCTTGGTGAGTTCAATTTTCTTACATTAATTTAAATATAATATCATAAATTTCAAAAACTGTCTCAACTTGTCCCAACCAATTAAATCATAAAGAACGAGTTCATGATTGTCAAATTGTTCAACTAAAATTTTAAAAAATTGCAAAAAATGCTCCATATCCATTTCCAGCAGATTCAATCCTCATCAGAATAAGTGGTGTATATTCTGATAAAACAAGTTAGAATGCGTATTGATAATTAAGAATTACCTATATCCATTCAAGTATTTGGTCTATATAAACTACGGCTTATTGCTTGAAATTGAGGATTGACGACGTATGCTTATTGCACTTTATATCGCCTTTTTTTTTAATTAATGAAATCTACTATGACAAAAAAGAAAAAAAAAACTCCAATTGGATCGCATACACTCGACGAATACAAACTCAAGAAAAATTTATTGTTCGGACCTAGTTCGATTAAATCAATCCAATCACAAAACAAGTGTAATGTACTTATTTTGTGATTTATTACTTTTTTCAAACTGTACACCTATGATATGTTAAATATACTTGTCATGTAATTAATTTAAATTGAATCAAACTAAATTGGATCAAAAATTTCCCCGATACTCAATGACTATATTTAGAAATGTAGGGACTTGGTGAGTGCAGACACAAATATCTCGGCTACAGCTACACTGCTTTACCAGTTAACTAGTTTGTTTGAGGTGGATGTGTGTAAATAATTTAAAAAATAAATAAATAAATAAAATATTTACCAGAAAACGTGAATGCAGAAAGACAGAATTCGCGTTGGTCCCCACCAAAATCATTTCGTATAAATACCTCTTCCGCACCTCAACGTTTCTCAACCGTCTCACACAGTTCGCACACATACACGCGAAAATCTCTACAGCTTTGAAACTCGATATCACGCTGCACTTGGAGGCGCGATTTTTTTACTTGCTCATCAATGAAGCGCAAGCTCAAGGCCAAAGCTATTGCGGAAGTCGAAGCGTCGTTAGGCGAAGAGCGACCACTCTACTTCACCAGAAAGCAGCTCCGTTCGCGGTTCTCTCGCCGCCGCCGGATTCACATCTCTCCTATTGTTCTCGTTTCTGGAACCGATTCACATGTTACAGCAGCAAGTGAAATTTCGTGTGACTCCAGCATCGCTTCGGTCAGCAACCAGAATCCGCCGGACTTGAGGAGTGAGTTCCGGAGAGTTGTCACTAGAGCGTATTACAGGAAGAATATTAAGAAGGAGAACAGAAATTGTGATGAAGCGCTGGAGTTATCGGATACTTCATGCGTTGAATCATGCTCAGGACCACACAGAGATTTGAGTTTGAAGAGTGGAAATGTGGAGAGATTAGAAGTTAAAGGAGTAGAAGTTGCCAAGTCCGAAGTTACTAGCATTTCGCGGTTCTCATTTCTCCAGAACGACGCCGGTAAAGTCAAGGAAAATGATAATTCCGTCCAAATCACTCAAAAGGAGGTTCTATCTGAGATTCCTGGACGTGACAACATGTTTTGTGAAGAAATTACAAATTCAGAAGCTGGAAAGTGTATATTACTTGACAACAAATCCGTATCAATTCATTCCGTTCAGAGATCAATCAACATAAGTGAAAACAGAGCCATGTCTGAAGAGCTGCGACTTCCAAAACTCGCATTGGACGTTGATTTGTCTTGCTCGGAGCAGTTCTCCAACGGTGGAGTTATAAATGATGGTGAAGAAGAAGAGGAGCACAACTCCTCGTCGTCACAGATTTTCCAGGTAGTTTCGGATTCGGAATTAGAAAGTTCAGAGTATTCGCCGTCTTTCTGGAGTTATGCTTCTGGAAGTCAATTTTCCGAGAAGTCGATGGGAGATGAGAGTTCTTCGCCTACTTTTGAATTGTTCAGGCAGTTCAAACAGCAGTTCTGCAGATCGACCTTTGACTTAAAAGCCTGTGATGATCACAATTCTCATGAAATAAATGTGAGTTTCAAGTCTGTTTTCATATGAACTGTGTTAATATACAGCTAACTGCAACTGTGAATGTGGTAATTCTCTTGAAATAGCATTTGAGTTTCAAAGAAAATTTTAGATATCCCATAAATTTGTTATAACTGTGCAGCCATTATATTCTTGTCTCTGTACTTTTCTTTATTGTCACAGTATTAGTTGAATATTCTCTTGACAGTAATTCTTCCCTTAACATAAAAAGCGAGTTCACTTTGTGAGTTTTTTAATTTTCCTTATACATATATTTATGAATTATGATTAGGACTAGAGACCTAATCTGATGGAGAATTTTGATTATGTACGTATTAATTAATGATATATTTAAGAATGTTTCAGTCAAACTACTGCTGTGAAAATTTTGATAAATACGAGACATTCACACAAGCAGATGAAACTACAGCTGTATGGTAGCACTTAACATTTGTTTGATTAATCTGAAAATGCTGGTACTCATATGGTGATGAACTTCTGTGGATTTTGGTTGGCATTTGTGAATTAAGTAGTTGGGGCTAGAAGATGAAGAAGAAGAAGAGAGCTACAGGATGATGAAGAAAAGAGAGAGGAGACAAGAGTATGTGCATGACTATGCCCAGGAATACTGTAATACTACTGAGTATGGCGAACTTGTCATTCAGCAACGGTTACATATGGTCCACTGGATAGTTGAGGTATTACATTGCTCTTTCCTTTCATTTTACCTTTTCTATATATACTGGTTTCATAGTATTAAAATATATTCTGATGGGAATGAAAATATAATTTGGAAAATGTGAAAAAGGTGAGTGTTAGTGTAATTGAGACAAGAAATATGAAACAAACTGGTTCGTGAAACTTCTTCAACTTCTAAATTACTATTGCAACCTTCAATGATGATTTTTGGTTGACTTATTCAAAATTAACAAGATGTAAAAGTTGGTATTGGTCAATAAATCTTAAGTTAAAAGATAAGAGGGCCTTTCTGCTCCTGATTTCTTTCTGGTGTAGAGAGAGTATTATGATAATGTGATGAAATATCTCGTACCAGGGAAATGCACAGTACCAACTGCTACTTGTAAAAGAGGTAACCAGAATGTTTTCAGTTTGGAGTTTGTATTGCATGAGGTTTATAAGTTTCTGATATGAGTTTTTTTCTAACACCAAGTGCCACCCAATTATAGAAGTACAAGATGAAGCTGCAGTATGTAATGTCAGCCCCATGTAGATGTGAGGCTTTGACTGTCACAGACCACAAATGCTGATGCAGTGATGCCTACAAATCATAAAATTCAAATTGGTTTTGAAAAAAGATAATAAAGGAGAAACTGGAGAATGAAACATTTCATTCGTTCATAGATTTATCTGTTCAATTGAATCCTGAGATGTGATCATGCAGCAAGCTCGAAACAAGGAGCTTCAGAAGGAAACCCTGTTTTTAGGAGTTAATCTTCTTGACAGATTCCTGAGTAAGGGATACTTCAAAAACATGAGAAATCTTCAGATTGCTGCATCGCATGCCTCACTCTAGCCACCAGGATTGAAGAAAACCAACCCTACAACTGGTAATGATTTTATTCTTCGTTTTCGCATGCTAGATGAATGATTAAAAGAATTTATCGTGAATCTGAGTCACCAACTTAAGATGGTGTGGAACTCTTGGAAAATCATTTCGTTTTAGAATTCATAGAGATGTCTTCAAATTAGTTGAACATGAGAATTGTTACCCCAGCAATAACATGAACCAGAAAATGACTATCAATACGATGACACAATTGTGATGTAAGTAGTAAAACTTTCACGAGCAAATCACTTTTAGGACAGAGGACATGAAAGTATTATATCACCCAATTTCCATGAATAAGGGAGCACATATTTTGGCAAAAAAATGTGACCATAGGAAAAAGCATGGAAAATGTTAGTAGAAGGTCTAAATGCGTGCTACTTTATGGTCTCTCGTTGGTTTTGAATATATGCTGAACTTTCCGTTTTCTAGTTTCCCTTGCCTGACATACTCCAAGTTCCATAAATTACTTAGTGAAAACATCCAGACACCAATCCAGATGCTTGTTGTTTACTAGTTGTTAACTTATATTGTCAAAGAGATCCTTTTTCTTTTTGTGTTCCGTCAAGCAGCTGAATACGTAAAAATCACTAACTCATAAGAAAAACTTAATGTAGCTCAAAAAGGTACTCCCATCATAAAGAATATTTTCCATAGGAGGCTCTGGGATCTATGTTCTAGATGTAATGATGTACTGTGCACTAATATGTTGGGTATGCATGAAATTCAAATGTGACTTGGATTAAAAGAATTCTGCTTACTCATTATGTGCCTCTAAAACATAGATCCAAATATATGCAAGAAGAGAGGGATGAACTCAAGAAAATGCTGCTGGCTAAGCTTAGATTCCACAATGTTACCAGTAGTTGTTAATTCATGGCTAAATTTTATGGAGTACTGTTAACAAACTTAAAAATTTATATCAGTATACGGAAAAAGACATTCTCTGTTGGAAGCAGTTTATATGGTCGATCCGAAGGGTAGCTATGGAGTGGCTGATTCAGGAAGTCCTTAACTTCCAATGCTTCCTGCCCACCTTGTACAACTTCTTATGGTACTTATTCTATTTATCTCATTTTTATGTGGTGTATAAACTTAAATTTTAATTCCACAATTGTCATGTATTGTCCTCATATCAAATCTAACTTAGGAAGCCATTGAGTTTTTATTCGGCAATGGCAATTGTGAATCTGGACAGGTTCTACCTAAAAGCTGCAAGAGCTAATGAGGATGTGGAAAAGACAGCCAAATACCTAGCAGTACTCACACTGATGGGACGTCAGCAGCTTTGCTATTGCCCATCAACTGTTGCAGCGGGACTTGTCATTGTTGCTTCGGTTGCAACAAATCAAGATGCATCCTGCCACCTGGTTGCTACGGTAGGCATTTGTCTTCTCTGAATTCTTCATCTCTCCTCATAACATGTAGGGTCTGGGGCAACTTCCAGTGATAATATTTTACCATTGAATATTTAGCGATACTACTTTGAGTCTGCCATAACAGTTGACAGTCCAAACAATGCATTTGAGTTTCTTATTTTGATGATTTGGGATGAAGAAGAATAACCAGTATATGCGCTAAACTTGTTATTGATGGATCTAACAACTTTTGCTGCAGATTCATGCCAGACAGAAGGATAAAGATTTACCCGAATGCATCAAGGTATTAGTTGTAGTATATACAGATAATAGAGTTCTGATATTCTGGATTTTTCTTGCTTCAAATTAGGTGTGCAGAATCAAGGTGAAATATTGTGGTTATGAGTTGCTAAATCCAACTCATGTCAACTTTTCTTTAGCTTTATTTTGTAGCTATTATTCAACCTGAACTTAGCTAACAATGTTGAGCACTGTGTATTTTTCTTTGACAGAGCCTGGAATGGTTGGTGAAGTACCTCTGACGGCTATATGTTTCAAGTTTTCCTAATATTCACGTAGATAAATTTTGAAGTTCACTGTCTGTCTAACAGTTGTCATAAACAGTTAATAGAAGAATCTGAAAGCAAGGTTGTACATTAGATAGAATCTGTAAGCAACACTATACATTCTTCCAGTAAGGCCTCTGATAAACTGTTGATCCTAATCCCACCCATCTTAAGTTTGTGACTACTCTATGGCGAAGATACAATTCTTTACCTTGTTATTTCTAGTATAATGGAGAATGTCATAACTTTCTTTTCTGGAAGCATTTGTAGAGTGAAAAAAATGTTACAGCATAGGAGTCCAATAAGCATTAAACTGGCAGAGCGTCCTCTGAAGTTTGTTTCAATAAGCATTAAACTGGCTTTGGCTATCTTTTGTGAGAGTAAAAAATCCTCCTAATTTATTGAAAAATAATCTGCACAGCAATCGGTCTCTTTTCATGCCAACCTTTCCACGGTTCTTTAGCATTGTAATAAAGTTCAGACTTGATCCCCACGAGTAGTAGCCTTAATCAGATTTTTAACAAAATGCTTAAAATGTTTATTGTTCATGGCACCAGTTGCCAAGCTGGGTAGTGATTTATTACCTTTCCGAAGATCCCATGACCAAAATGAAGGGCAAGGAACAGAAAACTGATAACAAGCTAATTTTTCTTTTTCTTTGGTTGACACACACACACACACACACTAATTGTTAAAGAAATTGTATGGATACGGAAATTCTTACCGAATCTGGTTCGGCCAAACCTGAACCAATTAAATGGCAAGTGTAATACACTTGCCATGTGATTGATTTGGTTCGGTCAAACATGATTTGAATAAGAATTTTCCATATGGATACTTATCCTGAAGAAATGTCTTTTTGTAGCCAAGTTTGCTCTTCCTTTCAGTTAATTTATATTTTTGAGGCGTGAGATAAACATTCGAAAGGTTGGGGAAACCCTTGTGTCATTTTTCTGCATCCACCTCCCTAAATGATACAACTATGTTAGAAGTGTAAAATGAGGAAGGAGGATGTTTCAGACTTGGAAGTACAGGATATCGTCTTTTACTAAAATAAACCGAATCTTATAATATTTCATGATGACGACTAAAAATCACATACTGATAGTGATAGCAATCGGTGCACGGCCTTTGGTGACAAATTTTCATCCAACACTAACCTAAAATTCGTCCAAATTCAAAGCTATCAAGTTACACAAAATCAGACAAGCTTACTGGTCACATCAACATGATGATCATTTGTGGGGTTGTAAGCTATAGCTGCCCTCTCCTTGTCGAGGTTCTCCCTCCTTTCCTCCTCCACCTTCTCAACTTTCTCTCTTGTCATCGTGCTCACGCCCTCTGCTGCCTTTGAGACCACACTTAAAGCACTCGAAAACCATGAAGCTCCGGCAGACACGATACGGGTGTTCATGATGGCAGATCCTGCGCTGCTGGCCCTCTGCTCAGCAGCTGCAAGGGCAGATTTTGTCATTTCAGATACTTGGAGCCGCTCGTCCATCTCTTTCACTTTCTCATTTACGGCAGCTGTCCCCATGCTTAGCTTCTCGGTGAAGCCTATTCTACGATCAATTGAAGCAACAGTGGCCGTGGCATTTGAAGTCAACTGGTGCTTCTCGTCAAACGACTTTGCTCTATTGAGGGCACCCTTTCCCAATAAAAAGCCCTTGGCTAGCATGGTGCTCACCACATCCTCAGCCTTCTTGACAGCTGAACCCACCACACTTGGCGTTTCGTCCTTGAAGAAAGAAAAATCAATTATATTGAATCTGCTTAGTGGGAGATTAGAGAAGTCTGTTAGATCAATTTATCAGTGAAATCATGCATGGTTTGTGAGATGCTTTCTCATGATGAGTGTGAGCCAGCAACTATGCAGGTTATACTTTGTTTACTAGTGAAGTCTTACAAGAAATTGTCCAACAAATCATATGGCACATATCTTGTTGACTTGTGTCTCTTACCATGAATCAGCCATTGGAAGTTTAATAACAACGTGCAGGTGCGGTGCAGAAACATACTAAAAGTATCATAACAATTAGATTAACTTACTGAGGTTAAAGAAGTGGCATTCGGAGGCAGTTCATAGTTCTCGACTGGAGTTATGGAGATGGAAAGACCAGCTAGCGTGGCTCCCTGAATTTTGTTTATATAAAACAGTCAAATCATCCTGAATAACTAAATATCTCATTTTTTAAGATCTCAGTAGAACAACTGAAGAGAAGAATTGTGTCAGAACACTGCGGATTGTTTGCTTCATAGATAGAATTTAGTAGCTACTTACTTCCTGACTTCAAATTTGTAGAATTCTTTTACACATGCTCCTAATCTAGTTGTAGACTTAGAGTTTTGTTCCTATCTGCTTCTACCTTTCTTAAGATTAACATCGAGTAGGAACTGCCTGCTGACTGAGAGAAATTAACCGAAAAGTGAGTTAAAGATCTTGTCCACAACGAGCCGTGATTGCCTGAAATGACGCTATATTGCAGGCAAAACTCCAACCAAACTATCTTATACTCCCTAACATCTGAAATACCTCTTTTCCCTACACTTCATAGTTCGTTGATTTTCATAACAAGAAATAGAACCCGAAATTTTCATTTTATCATCTTTCTCTTCCTCTTCTCTTTAGAGTGCGTACAAAATGGTGCAGCAATGAAATTATCATACACCAACATGCAATACACTAAACTCTTGACTAGAACGAGAATATGAAAAATTGCAACCATAGTTAATATTGCATACTGTTAAAAGTGTGGCTCGGTCTACCCCATGTGAATCCCTGAAGGTGACATAAGCAACCTGAGGGGTTTCAGTTCCCCTGCAGAATGAAAGAACCCCGTCTAAGCACAAAATTACGAGAGTGAATCAATTGCGAGTTGAGCTAAAACACTGACCTTTGCATCTCAATATGCCGAATGTCACCAGAAAAAGTAAAGAACTCCAAGATATCTCTTTCAGAAACAGCTGGTGAGACATTACTCACTTTAACTGTCCTAATCTGTCCATCACGAGCGTATAGATAAGTGAGTTTGAGCTTTGAGTTAAAATTTGTGGAAACAACAAGAAGCATATGATTTGGTGAACACTAACTTTATTGCACATCTTGAAATACATATGATGGTACGACTTGCATTTTGGGGAATAGAATTGTGGTAGCTTGCAGAAAGGGAGAGTAAGATATCAAACGTGACTAGAATTTTGGGGGGAGAGGGAGAATGAATGGGAAGGGGAAGGAGAACCATTGGTTTCGGGACTGTAATTGGCTGACCAAAGTTGAAGAATAGAATCTTTGATTGGGTAGAGGGATCCTTTTTCAGACATCAAGTAGATGAAAAACTGATAATTTATAGTAGCATGCAGATATCTGATAGAAGGCCAAGAACCTCACATCTGACACTTCGATTGTCCAATTAGGAAAACTTGTTGGCGGCAGATCTTCTTCTTTCCTTGATTCAGTCTGATCCATGAGTCCTGCAAATCACTTGTTCAAATTAGTCCCTTAAAAATAGAATAATTGGACACAAATACCATGGCATCACATGAGGATGCTATGTGGCGGAGGGAAAGAAGTACATGATTTGATAACCTCTACACACATCAAGATAACTGTTGAGGAACATGAAATGTAGAAAGGGATTGAGTCAAAAGTAATGCAATTCGAAACCTTTGGTGTGATTTCATGGAGTCCTAGGTGTAATGCCTAGGTTTCTCCTGCTCTTTCTTATTCTTTTCTTCATTTAATTTTCCCTACAATGCTCAGTAGTTCTGTTTTCTTTTTTTTTCCCTTCATAGAAATCATATCTTAAACATCCACTTCTTCTCCCATTCCATGAAAGCCTACAACTTGGGAACCAGATGTTGTTGTTCATGGAGTGTAAGAATTACTCCTTGAAACCATAATGCTTTTGCTAAATTGAAAGATATGGAAGTGGGCATAGGTAAAGCTAAAGTGGGTGAGTTTAAAGAAAAAGTCTAACTCTCATTCGAAATTGTGAATCTAGCCTGCATGGCTTTGCTATTAATGAATCACAAAGCTCCCCCTGAATTTAATCCAACAACTGATTCTGACATCTCAGAAACCATAACGACATAAGGAAGATCCTGAAAATCCTGATTTCATACTTCACCCCTTCATAAAGAGATGAAGCTTTTAGGTGCTTCAAGTAACTTTTGGGGCAACGAGTTCAAGGGTAAAGCTCATGGTTAGACTCTTTCAAAACTCTAGGATGAGTTTTTCCTATTACCAGGGGAGAATGTGTGGATACTATGATTCTAGGAGTAATTCTTACACTCCATTCTGTTCTTGGATCTTCATCTTTTCCATTTCCATTCCTGCAAAATTTCTGTCAATCAAACTTTTCATACACTGACAGCTTACGACTCGTTCAGGATATTCAAGTTCCACCATCCACCCTATGAATCCCATTCCTATCATCATTAATAATCCTTAGCATAATGTTCTAACATCATATCTTTGATTCCACCATTATCTGAAAAAATGCAACATCAAGCAGTTAATTAGCCATTACCTGCAAACACCTGCGATCCTCACAATAATAGGTTTGCACGAACTATAATTCGTAGAGAACAAGGAATTTATCTTCAACCCGACTATTATTCTACTGGCATTTCTAAGTTTCTTAGTCAACCAATTGGGATAACAAGCCTAAACAAGAAACTAACCAGGCCATCCCCTTAAGCTCCCTGTCCCAGAACTAGATAAGAGAATAGAATTTTCAGAAACCATCATGAAAGATAATAAATACGTCGTCATTCATCAATCTGAAAAATTCAACAGAACTGACATCAACTAGAATTAATCGAACAATAAAGATACCAGCTCAAGATTTTGTCAGGTCCATGCTAAACCTCACAAACAAAAACAATTTCTGGGAAGCATGTTGCGTTGTCTCATAACAAAAAGCTACAGAGTACACAGCCTTCAACCAACTATTACATAAAATACAGGCAACAGAAAAAGCATATTCTTGAAACGAGATAAATCAAAAAAAAAAAAAAACGAAAGAAACAGAAGATCACACGAGTTGTTGCCCCAAATAAAGAAGGAAATTCACATTCTTCATAAGGAGATAAGAAAACAACAAAATGCCCACAAACCAAAATATCATGATCAAACTAACATTTCAGAAGAAATAAATTAACGAGCCATTAATTCTTATAGAAATACCTCAGCGTCTCTAACCACACACCAAAAACACAACGTTAAATCACTTTCATGTTCGTACAAAACCAACGAATGCATAAAAAAGCTAACAACACAAGCACAAAACAGGAAAAGGGAATGAAGAACATGAAACTTTAAGCAATGTCGTCAAGAATTAAGACTTACTGATACAAGACGATGAGAAGAAGGATTTCTAATTCTTTCATGCAGAAGAAAAAGGAGAAAATGGAGATGATCTGACTATGAATTACGTCATATAAAAGAGAATATCTAGAGGGTCATCCCATTAAGCGGGAAGTTCTCGCCACCCCACGATTTCTCCACAAATCTTCATTCTCCATGCCTGCAAGAAAAACCCCATTATATTTTCTTCTGCGGTTTAATTTACTTCAATGCCACTTAAAATTAATTTGCATCACTTCTCTCTTTGCAGGAGTGTTCTGCTTCTGATCTTGGTGTTTCCATGCAATTCTTGTTTAGGATAAAATAAATAAATCCAAAATAAAATTGTTTTTTTTAAATTATTGTTATTATTTTATTTTTGGAAGAAATGCAAGCAACTCTATAATATTGTAAATGAGCAAATTATCCCTTACAAAATAATAAATAACAATTTAGTTCCCTATATTTTTTAAAATACAACAATTTACCTCCTTAAACAAAGAGGTAAATTGCTTCATATTTACAAATACTGAGGGTAAATTGCTATACTTTTTTCATAGAAGATAGTTTGTCTATTTTTAATATCACAGGAAGATAAATTGCTATTAACCCTTTTATTTTATGAAAGAGCTCACTTATCTATCTTTTTGTTCATTTCACCGATCCTAATATAATATTTTTTTGTATAATCACAAAAGTTACCCCTAATAGTCAAAAAATAAGGATAATTTGTGTAATTATGCTAACATATTTAGGGTGTGTGTAATTTATTTTTTTTAAAAAATAAGGAGTGGATTATATAAATAATAATAATTTTTGATGGATATACATGAAATTATTTAAAAAATATGAATAATTTATATAAATAGGTCACAGATTAAGGAGCGTAAATATAATTATTCCTTATATTTTATATCGACTTGGCCAATAATTAAAACTAATAAATTACTGGGCCCCACAATGGGCTGGGCTTAAAAAATTAGTTGTGAAGAGTAAAAAGTAGAACCTTTGCACTTTGTATCCATCCATGTTAAAAATATTTGGTCTAAGTTTAAAGAAAAATGAACATTTATAAAATACACAAATTATATATATTTTGATATTGAAGATTATCGGACTAATTAAAATACTGGAAATTATATGATGTACTGACAACAAAGCTATTTTGGTGAATAATTTGATAATTGTGATGTATTCCATTTAAATTCTTACAAATCCAACTACCATTTTTGATCAATCTCAACTTTTAGACCTTCCAAATTATTATTTTTTATTAATATATAATTGTTTATCTATTACCCTCTCTATTTATTTTTTACTCAATTATATGTTGATAATAATTATAAAAATATTATTGAAATGAGGAACAGTGGCACAGGGTGGTCGGCTGTGAGCAAGCCGTGTATGTGTTGTCGCATGGCGAGACGTGGCGTAACCCTAGTGGGCACGCAGAGGCAGAGCAGGCGTATCAATTCCCAACCTTATCCAAATAATAATAATAATAATAATAATAAAAAAGCCTCCTGCTGCTTTGATGTTGAGTACTTTGATTATTACTACTTCTCTCCTAACCTACTCACTAGGCACTAGACACTAGCAATAGGCACCTGCCCTTGTACGACGACGTTGTGGATAACTCCATCCGCCTTCCTCCACAAACATTATTATTATTATTATTATTATTATTAATTAAACAAGGAAATTTGAGCCTTAACCATATGAATATTCACATTTTTATCTTTCTTAATTTTCCATTTTTATTACTACTTCTCCAAAACTCATCAATTAATAAACTCTAATTACTTCAATTATTATCTTAGTAATCCATCTATATACATTTACAGTTATATGTATATTTATACTATATATTAAGGGAGAGCGTATTTTTAGTATTTATATGTTTTTCTTTCTCCATTTAAATATTCTCTATAAAATTATTTATTTTTTATTAAATGATATTTAATTATTGTGATTTTTTGTGCATATTTATTAAGTGAGAGCACCCTTTTGATGTCTCACTTAATTTTAATCTATTATTTATTTTAAAAATTTTTAAATTAAATATTAAGTGAGAGTAATATATACAAGTTAAAAATTCCATCTCAAACAAACACGTTCCATTTTATTAAGATAAGATGAAAATACAAGCAACCACAATCTTAATATTTTGACCCAAGAAAAAAAAAGCTCAAGAGTGATGGCTATTTGGCTAACAACTTATTTATGAATTTTATTACATATATAATTAATTAAAAAGTAAAATTTGAAGGAAAAAAAAAAAGAAATAGAAAGGAAGGGTGGGGGTGGGGGTGAATTAAGTAGGTAGAGTACAGAAATGCACGTGCTTCAAATAGGTATTGTTACCACATGATCACCAGACAAGGAGACATCATACAAATCTTGTACAGCTGGATTTCAGAACACCCCCCCACCCCCTTTTACTATTTTCTTTTTTTATTAGTTGTGGTTCCACTTTTTTTATTTTTTGTCAACATATAATATATTTTTTAAAATATATTATGATTAAATATATATATATATATATATCAACATATTATATTTAAAAAAATAATAAATTTAAAGATATGATACGATGCAAATATTGATTTAGTATATCACACACTGCTGTTTGTGGTCGAAAATTGTTCTTTTTTTTTTTAATATCAGTATAGATAAATAGTTATTTATTCTATTAACATTTGGTCTGTTTTTCTACTTCAAGAGTGTAGATTGTGTACATTCTGAATTAGTGATATATTTTTTGTTATATTTAAATATATATATATATATATATATATCTTTTATTTTTTCAAGGATACTTTATTTTATTTTTTTTTAACTAAATTTTTTATTTTAAATATTTATAAAATAATTTTATGAAATTACTTTTATTCGTTTAATAAAGAATAAATTATAGACTCGGAAATATAAAGGACGAAGGATGTGTCAGGTCCGTGATAAAGTTATAAACTTAATTTTTGAGATGTAAAGAAATTATTTTATTTTTATGTAATAAAATCCCATGTATTATTTTCCCAAATTTCAATAATATATAATAAAGTTTTTGTTATTTATGTAGTTGCTAAAAATATATTGGAAAAATGTAAAAGATTAGTGAATGCTGTCCAGTGAGACACATAATAATACATTGTACCGAGTCCACAGATGTTGTGCATAGTGCCACGTGGTGATTTGGTCCAAACAGTAGAAGCACTAGGGTACAACAATTGAGGTGGGGACCCACCACCACACCGCCTCGGCGTTGTTAGCGAGGCCCACTGGATAAAAGCCTCTGGTTTTATTTACCTTTACCTCCTCATCATCTCTCTCTTCCCTACACCTATGACGTTGACCAACTCCTCAACTCCCATTTCAATTAAAAAAATAATTATAAATAATAAATATGATATAAGTCCTAAAAATTAAAATATATATATATTGCTTAGATCACACATTTGAAAAACCCAACAATCATGCAACAAATGTTGACATGTTCTTGGTTGTGTGGGATTAAGATATCTCAACATAAATTGTGGGTATGGTAAAACCACTTCCTATGTTCTTCCCATTATTAATTCACACACACACTCATATATTTATATATTTATGAAAAAAGAAAAACACGATTTCAAAAAAAAAAAAAAAAGAAAAACACATATATATGTATAAATAAATTTTGAAGTTTTAATCTTACAAGATTTTTTTTTTAAATAATGTTGGTTCTGCGTAATGCAGATATTAAGATGAAAAGTAACCCAACACTAATATCATATTTTCAGGTTATGGGTTTGAGTTTCGATAAAAAATTAAAAATCAGCATTGATCTTCTTTAAACGAAGAGGAAAAAAAATCAAGAAATTGTATGATAATTTTTAAGAATGTTTTAGTAATATTTCCCACTAAATATAAAGGTGGAAACAAGAGGACTTGGAAGAATATACTCCATTGCAGATTCACAAATATAAATTATGATTGCAATACTTTGTTGAGCAATGTGGATGAAGATGCAACAATCTTCTCATCTTTTCACTACGAATTGTAATTTAATATCTTGAAATATTATTATAATAATTGAGCCCATAAATCATAAGAAAGAAAACAAAACTAATGTTTCTCATGTGATACCAAAATATAAAAATGAGAAAATGTTGGGAAATTCAAGAAAAAATAGGATTTATATTAAATTTATATATTTCTTTTGGCCTTTGACTACTAAAAGAGAATCTTATAGCTGTTTTAGTATGCAACAATGGACCACTTTGCCAGCTATTTGCTGTGATTATTTTAAGTTATCTATGCACTTATCCACAAGTGCCATAGCCAAACACACACACAAAGCTCCAAACTCCAAACATTGAAAATTAATTCAACTTTTTTTTTTTGGGGGGGGGGGGGGTGGAATTAAGATAACATAAGTTGCAGTGTAGTAGTGATGATGAGTGTATATAGGAAGCTTTGAAGCAGCTCCACTACAATAAAGATAAACAAAAAGGAACAGTTTTTAAGCACTCAGCTCTTCTTTCTTTCTTTATATTTTATTTTTTTAAAAAATATATATATATAGAGTGTAGGGTTTATCCTTCTTCCACTTTTTGGGAATTCAAGTGGCAAAGCTTGTAAATTTTTGGCTCTAAGTGGTTCTTGAAAATTTTCATCAATTATTTGTCCCTTGCTATTCTTGTTGTCACATCTCTATGTGGGCTCTTGCTGGTTTCTTCTAACAGGTGAGGGTATTCTTTTTATCTTGTACTTGTTCTTTCTTGTTTCAAGAATAAACAGATTGATGTGTGTGTTTGATCTGGAATTATCCCAATCTCTTTCTTGGATTCCTGTTTATTTGTTTTGAACATGGTATTTTCTTGTGTTATGCAGTGTGTAGCTTGATTTGTACCTCAAAGTCAAATCTTGAAAGTAATTTCTGAAGTTTAGTGTTGATTCTTGCTCTATGGGAAAGGCAGAGTTCACGATGGTTGTTGAGTGGTTGTTCTGTTTATGGAAGTTCATTTCCAGGGAGTTTTTACTTAATCTCTGTGCTGGAGAACTGGTTTAGGGAAAAACAGGTTTGGGGTTGTTGAGTTTGGTATTAGTTGGATAGCAGTGGAAAGGGGTAAGTGAAGAAAGGGGATTAGTAAATGGTGTCTAGATCATATTCAAATCTCTTGGAGCTAGCTTCCGGCGAAGCTCCGTCGCCGTCTTTCAGCCGTATGAGACGGCGGCTCCCGCGTATTATGACGGTTGCTGGAATTATGTCTGATATAGATGATGATGGCTCAGATAGTGTTTCCTCTGATCCATCGTCTTCTACTGCTCAACGGGATAGGATAATTATTGTGGCCAATCAGCTGCCGATAAAGGTGCATCGCAAGACGGATGATAGCAGAGGTTGGACTTTCAGTTGGGATGAGAATTCACTTCTCCTCCAGCTAAAAGATGGCTTGGGAGATGATGAGATTGAATTCATTTATGTGGGGTGTCTCAAGGAAGATATTCACCCAAACGACCAAGATGAGGTCTCTCAGATACTCTTGGAGACATTCAAGTGTGTTCCTACCTTTCTGCCTCCAGATCTATTCAGCCGGTACTACCATGGGTTTTGCAAGCAGCAGTTGTGGCCGCTGTTCCACTATATGTTGCCTTTGTCACCTGATCTCGGTGGGAGGTTCAACCGCTCATTGTGGCAAGCTTATGTATCGGTGAACAAGATTTTTGCTGATAGGATCATGGAAGTGATTAACCCTGAAGATGATTTTGTGTGGGTTCACGATTATCATCTAATGGTACTGCCGACTTTCTTGAGGAAGAGATTTAACCGAGTGAAGCTTGGATTTTTCCTGCACAGTCCATTTCCATCATCGGAAATTTATAAGACCTTGCCAATAAGGGAAGAGCTTCTGAGGGCTCTACTTAATTCCGATTTGATTGGATTTCATACGTTTGACTATGCCAGGCATTTCCTTTCCTGTTGTAGTCGGATGTTAGGCGTATCGTACGAGTCCAAAAGGGGTTACATAGGCCTTGAGTATTATGGCCGCACCGTTAGTATCAAGATTCTCCCTGTTGGTATCCATATGGGTCAGCTTCAATCAGTCTTGAGCCTCCCTGAGACAGAGGCAAAGGTTGCAGAGCTCATGAAGCAGTTTCCTGCACAGGGCAAGACATTGTTGCTCGGGGTCGATGACATGGATATATTTAAGGCATTAGTTAAAGTTATTAGCAATGGAACAACTCCTATTGCAGCACCCTGAGAAGAAAGGAAAGGTTGTTTTGGTCCAGATAGCAAATCCTGCTAGAGGCAAAGGAAAAGACGTGAAAGAAGTGCAGGATGAGACATATGCAACGGTAAAGCGAATAAACGAGATGTTTGGAGAACCAGGATATGATCCAGTCATATTAATTGACCAGCGCTAAAATTTTATGAGAGAGTTGCTTATTACGTCGTTGCTGAATGTTGTTTGGTTACTGCAGTTAGGGATGGAATGAATCTTATACCATATGAGTACATTATCAGTCGGCAAGCCAACGAGAAATTGGATAAGGTGTTGGGACTGGAAACATCAACCCCCAAAAAGAGCATGTTGGTTGTATCTGAGTTTATCGGGTGTTCACCATCTCTAAGTGGAGCAATTCGAGTCAATCCGTGGAATATTGATGCAGTGGCAGAGGCAATGGATTCGGCTCTCGTAATGGCGGAGCCAGAAAAACAATTGAGGCATGAAAAACACTATAAGTATGTTAGCACCCATGATGTGGCGTATTGGGCTCGCAGCTTCTTGCACGATCTGGAAAGAACTTGCAAGGATCACGTGCGTCGCAGATGCTGGGGTATTGGGTTCGGCTTGAGCTTTAGGGTCGTTGCACTCGATCCTAATTTTAGGAAGCTTGCCATGGAGCATATAGTTTCAGCTTACAGAAGGACTACAACTAGAGCTATTCTTCTGGACTATGATGGGACTTTAATGCCTCAAAATTCGATCGATAAGAAACCGAGCTCGAAAACCCTTGATATTCTAAATAGTTTATGTAGAGACAAGAACAATATGGTTTTTATTGTCAGTGCTAGGCGACGAGACACATTAGCCGAATGGTTCTCTTCTTGTGATAAACTGGGAATTGCGGCCGAGCATGGTTATTTTACGAGGTATGCGATTCACGCGTTTGCGTTTTTGTAGGAGTATTTTTCATTCTATGTGGCAGACTGACGCCCATAACTTGTAATTGGGTTTTCTAGGATGAAGCGAGACGAAGAATGGGACACATGCGTGCCAATAGGTGAATGTAACTGGAAGCAAATCGCGGAGCCGGTTATGCAACTGTACACTGAGACAACTGATGGGTCAATAATTGAGTTCAAGGAAACTGCGATGGCTTGGTGTTATGAGGATGCGGATCCTGATTTCGGATCTTGTCAAGCTAAAGAACTTCTTGATCACCTTGAGAGTGTGCTTGCTAATGAACCTGTCACTGTCAAGAGCGGCTCAAATTGCGTAGAAGTTCAGCCGCAGGTGTGTGAAATTTTCTTCCCGCTACCAGTTACTACTTTCTAGTCAAACTAGTTGAGTACTGTTTTCAGCCATCTGTATTCTTACAGATAAACGGTGTGTGATAATCAATATGCTAACGTAAGTAGTAGGCTACACCCGTTCTTGAGCAAGAAATAGTGAAACATGCCTATTGAACACTATTCATCTGAATTTGATTAAAACGTTCCCTTTATATCATCCCTTTATACAACTCTGATCCGTTCTTTTTTGTTCCTCGCTGCTAATGTCTGAAAGGTATGTAGATCTTAATCATCATGTTTCATGAGTTAAAAGAGTTGCTATGAATTTCGGAAGTCGTTACTTCACATAACTCTAATATTCTCTTATTTAACTAAAATCTTTCTTTTTTCTCTCCTATGGCATTACACGTAAGGTGCACAACTCCAACTGGTGCCTAAATGTGCAAGATGCATGTGTTGCGTAGTTCTGAATTTCGTATTCCAAAAACTTACTCAAAGTTTGGCCGTCTATGGGGAGAGGATTGTCGCTATCCCTAAATGTCCATTATATCCTTCATTTCTTTGCTATCCTCAAAGAAATGGGAGAAACAAAAAGTCCCTTTGATTGCGGACTGGATTTTCTATTTCAAATTCTATTGCATCTTTCGTTCCATTTAATGCAGTGAGTTGCGAAATACCAAAATTCCAATTACCAAGAAATTCACTCTTTGAAGCTTTGGAGATTTGTTATTGCATGAAAGCTTGCAGGCTGGGAACGTTAGAAGACTTATTTATCTTGCTTTTGTAATGAGTTATATTCATCTTTGACTGTCAGGGGATAAGCAAAGGTCTCGTGGCCAAACGCCTGCTCTCATCAATGCAGGAGGAGGGCATGTCGCCCGATTTTGTCCTATGCATTGGAGACGACAGGTCCGATGAAGATATGTTTGAGGTAATTACCAGCTCCATTGCCGGTCCCTCCATAGCTCCTCGTGCGGAAGTGTTTGCATGTACCGTAGGACGGAAGCCAAGCAAGGCTAAGTACTATCTCGACGACACGGTTGAAATTGTTAGACTGATGCAGGGGTTGGCCTCCGTTGCTCAGCAGATGACACCCGTGTAGGGCGACTCCTCAGCCACGATGAGCGTAAGCATGAATCATCTTCTCCTCTCCCTTCAGTTCCTTATTAACTGTAAATTGTTTCCGGTCCAAGATTGTCATATTTCCCTTTTTGTTTGAATTTTTCGACGTCACAGAACTTCTGGTGAGCTGTATATATGTGTTAGCGAATTTCTAATTTTCATGTGGCGAGAGTGGAGCAGTGTGTTATCTGTGATTTAGTTTGGGGTATAAATGCTACTTGAAACGAAGTTATGTGTTGCATGAGAATGCACTCTTCATAGCAAGTGTTTCTCTTTCTGGGACATTTTTACTGAAATCAGGTTTGGCCGAACCAAATCGATCACAAATCAAGTGTGATGCGCTTTTCTTGGATTATACATCAGTTGAGCATACAAACGCATTGCACTTGTCATAGGTCGGGCCAAATTCGGTCTGGGTTAGAATGTCCGTCTCTTGTTTGTTTCTATGCCTTTTTCCGGTGAAAATGGGCTCTTTATTTTGGGCAGGCAATTTAATTCCGTTGTGTATGTCACTAGAAGAAATGTGAGTTTTCATCGTCTGAAAAATTCTTGCCCGAACTTGATTCGGCCAATTTTCCTTGTCGTAGTTGAGTTTCATGTAAAAGACTCTGGTCAATATTAGTTAACCAGTTGTGCGATGATTATTAGTTGGTATTTTTGGACACAATAACGTTATATTTATCTATATCTAAAAAATCACGAAATATTCTAGCCATGGTTAAAATTATAATAAATGTTGATTAGTTATGGTAACATTTTATAGGGAGTGTTTGCAAAAATTAAAGGGTTAATTACATTTAGATTCCGTCTGAAAATTTTAATTTACACTTTTTCCCAAAAAGAATTTGAAACTACACTTGTACTCATTTTGAAAATTCTTAATTTACATCTGACTCACTTTCTCTAGGGTTTGAACGAAAAAAAAAAAATTCTAACGAAAGCAAAGAAAATACATAAATTTTTATTTTGCACCTTATTTAATAACTTTATGCATATTTTTGTACTTATGAAGGGACAAATGTAATATATATGTATATATATATATATATATATATATATATATATATATATATATGAAGTGAGGTTAATATTATTATATTTTTTTCTTCATATGTATAAAAATATTACATGAAAAAAATTAAATGATCGCTATAATTGAAAATTTATGCAATTTTTGGCTAACTTTGCATTTTTCGTTTAAATTCTAACAAAAGAGAATCAGGTGTAAATAGTGGATTTTTGGAGGGTGTAAGTATAATATTTTTTTTAGAAAATTATAATTTCGTATTTTTAGAGGAGACATACATGTAATTAACCCAAAAATAAATGCAAGTGTTTGAGAATTCAATTTTTCCTTGTACTTCTCTTAAATAAAGCTCAGAAGCCTAAAAATTATAATTTGATGAGAAGGTGTTTATTGCAATAGGCATTTTCTAAATAAGTTGGTTTTTGGTATAATTTTTATGCCCTAACTATTTTTTTGTATATTTGGAAATACCCCGATTTCAATGATGGCTGAAATTTTCTCATTTTTCAGGATAATTAGGTAATTTTACAGATGAGCTGGTAATATACTAATTTTTTCGATCAAACACTTCCACATCATTTGTTTTTTTTATTTATAACTCTTACTTTCAACACTCTTAATTTTTATATTTTAATTATTTATATATATATATATATATATTTTTTTTTTGAAAAATTAGACACTTTTAAAAAGGTGTAAGTTTTTACAATCACCCTCGTAATATAGAAATAATTTATTTTTGAACTAATTATATTTAAACCTTATCTGAAAATATGAAATTGAACTAAAAAAAAAAGCTTCTTAGATTCTTTCCCATGTTTCCTTTATGGTACATGTAAATGTGGACTTTTGTGGTGAAAATCAGTGTGGATTCTCTATTTTAAATTCGTGCTATTATTTTGACTGTCATTTTTTTTTTCTTTTTATAAATAACATTTATAAATATCATAGTTAATTATCTTAGTTAAAAATAAAAAACATAAGCATAATTGACTATAATTGCTCGAACGACTATTAGCTGTTATTTTTATAGATGAGGTGATAATATTAGTCATAACGGTACCAACCGTCGGCGTTTCTTGTGGAAAGCAGACGTTCCTCATAAAATCGAGCTCTTCGCAGGGAAGATGTGCAACAAATATGAGGAAACGGGGGCTGTAGCTAGTGTTGGAGGATGCATACGCTGCAGGCAGGAATGGGGAGGAAGTAATTCACGTACTGCTACATTGTACGTAGGGTAGGCGAGTGCCGAGGCTGCCGTGCGGGGCAATTCACAAGGCCAGCATGGACGCGTCACGGTCGAGGGGCCCCGAGGGTATGTGGTGCGCTGGGTGATATATGATGGGTGTGGAGGCGTGAGACTATGTCGATTGGCTTATTACCTTCATGTTTGTCAATTATTTTTAAACCAATAGATTTTAGATTTATTGGTCTGATCGGATGAGGGTCAAGTTCAAAACATACAAACGCACCGAATAATTTCACCAAACTCCGAGAGAGGAAATTAATTAAAGAGGTCATTGTAACTAATATGAACATATAAATATAAATTATAATTTCCATCTCTAATCACAACACGAAATGAAATAAAAAATGAGCAGTAAATCTGACATTATTACCTGCCTGTTCACAAATCCTAAGTTTGACCTTGACCCCGCGTGCAATTCTATGAAAAACACAAATCACAGAATTAGAAATTCTTCTGCACCTCCCAATATTTCAACTCCTCCAAATTTTCCTACACTTTGACCCAAAAAAAAAAACAAAAGAACAAAACAAACACCATAACATAATTTGCTGTTGACTATAATTTTATAAGCTATGAATTAGAATTGCGATAAATAATTATTATTAATCACGTATGATTAAAGCAGAATTGATACAAAAGTTTAAAATAATATAATATGAAAATTATTTTTGTCATGACTTATGATTTAGCCACACTCGTAAAAACAACGACTAACAACCGTTGCATAGTTATGGCCAATAAAATATACACTACGACTGTTTACTTTTAACCATGAGAATTAATTATAGATAAATGTTAAATTTGTTGTAGTGAAATATAATACGGTTGTGCTTGCTTGTACGATATTTCTCATCTCATATGATCAATTTTTATCTCACAATCAATCACTTACTCAAAAAAATATCAGATTAAATGTAATTTACCTCCTTGTGATATGTGAAATGAGCAAAATATACCCACCTACGGAAAAAAATAAAAAAAAATAGCAAATTATCCCTCTATAAGTGGTTTAGATAAAGAGATAATTTGCTTCTTTTTTCAAGATACAGGTATTAATTTGCTATTTTATTTTTTATAAGAAATTTTTTAATTATTTCCTATATTACATGGGGTTAAATTGCAATTTTCCAAAAAATATCTGATTTGGAAGAGATGAAATGAGAAGCAATCACAATCTAATTATAAAGCAGGTGGTGTCTGCAACAGCGTAAAACGTCTCTTTCTCCTTACCCACACGCAAATGGATGCAATCGTTAGCACAAATTATTGTTGGCAGTATCGAAGAATTGAGGTTGTGGTCTGTGCCAGCTTCTGTTTTCATTTCTGCCTATTTTGTCAATCTATTTTCTGATTTTCACACTTTTTCCAGTACGGATTCAAGTGTAAACACACTGATCAGCTCTACGACAAAAAATGTCTACGTGTAGTCCACGCACAAAATCCTATGATTTTCACCTCTGCTTTTAACTTTTTCTGCTTTATTTTAGAATTGTCGATTGCCTTCTTTTTTAAAAAAGTAAAAAAAAAAATTAGTTCAGAATTATTGATTTGGGTTAAATTTATTATTATCGTTTCTTAATAAAAAGAAATGTATGATTACGTGACATTTTATTCGGATTGTGTATTGATCGTTATGTAAAGTCCTTACGATTTAAATAATTTGGAAACAAGTATATATATTCTAAAATAACCTCCCATAACCTTCAGGAAGCTTGCAAAATAGAGCACGTGAGAGTAATATTCGGAGAGTCTTGTTTGTAGTTTTCTGATACTAAAATCATTGAACCCATTAAAATATCTAACTTGTGACGATAGTAAGGATATTAGAAATTGTGTTTGAAACATCAAAGGCATATATTTATAGGTATATATGTTTAATTGTATGATTACATGAACTCTTTTGATACAATTTTGATTGTAAAGTCGTGATGAATCCATATATAACCGAATTCTGACTGAATCGGTATGATCTTAATGCTTCGGACACACGTTCAGACATTTATTATTATTATTATTATTATTATTATTATTATTATTATTATTATTAATTTTTGAAAAGCATGCAATCAAAATAATAGAAAAAGATAATGGCTTTTTACAATTTCTAAAATAAGTTTTAGGTGGAGGGGTCAGATCTCAAATATTTAAATATATAATCGAAGACATGCATATGTTGCAAGTAAAAAAAATAAAATTAATTAAATTAGCCTTTAATTAGTACAAGTGTGTGTGAACGGAAATAAGATGGGATCCATTCAAGTGATAGAAAATTTACCAACAAGAGCAAGTCATAAACACCTCCATCATGACTTCATTGATTAGATTTAAATTAATATTTTTTTTTATTTAGATTGAGTTCAGAAATTAATGATTAATATATAGTATAATACATTCATGTAATAAGTCACCCTTAAATAATTATTGTATTGACTCCAAGATGCATGGACGTGGTGAGAAAATTTTAAAAAAATTAAAATAAAATACGAAATTGACACAGCCATATATAAAAATACGTGTGTGATAATTTGTACCGTTTATATATACAAGGGGTTTTGATGTAAAATCGGGTTTGTTAGTCTTTTTTTCTTTTATTTGTTTAGGAAAAATAAAATCCGAAATATTCTTTTGAGTTTTCATATCAAAATCAACACATCCGATCCAACTCAATTTCAAATTACAGACAACTTTGTATCTATGCCTTCGATATATATGGACTCATCATGGTCATGCCCAAATACAACTTTTTGCTACCTTAGCATTTCTTCAGACATTAAATATTTTTGCCTGACGATTTCACTGTCTTAGGCATTGAATCAGTACTATTACCGGAGCCTTCCAGAAGAAATTTTGGTAATCTTTTATCATGTAGATCTCTCTACAAAATGACATGAGGCATATTGACGTTTGTGGGAGATATATGTATAATTTTTTAAAAAAATATAATAATTTATATAAATAATATTGGTATTTTTGATAGATGTATGGGTAATTTTTTTAAAATATATTAATAATAAATAGATCATATATACGTAGTGTTGATGTAATTATTATGCCTTCATATTATTAGTCAAACTCAGGTCGCGTACCTTGTTTTGGGCTTGACTTGACTTCAGGTTAAGAAAAGACCATGTCTCTCAATAATATCAAGAAATGACCATCAAGTCCTTATATAGAAAAAATATTTTTAATTCAAAAATGAAATTTATTTATTATAATTTGTGGTAGAAGTTTATCAACATTTATTTAGATCAAATAATAATCCAAATTCAAAAAGCAATTAAAAATATTAAATAAATAACAAGTGACCTTTTGAATTATGATGGGACCAAAAGTATTACGAATTCGGTTAAATGAGACCAAATGAACAACCAGAGCACGTGAATCTTTTTATCCACTGGCCAAGTTAACGGACATGTGCTAATTTCTGTTAACTTTTAACGGGAAGGACCATACACACCGGCTTTTGATCATATTAATTGGACTACCACTATAAGAATTATAATATTTAACTATAATTTATTATTATAGTTAATAATAAATAATTATAGAAAATAGTTATTGATCACGATCACGCAATAGTTGTTGGCCATGATTTTTATAAGAATGGCTAAAAGTCATGACAAATATTGACCATAGCTCTTAGCTGTGGTAAATAATTTTTTCATGGTGGAAATGTTTTTTACATTTATTTTATTTAATCGTAGTTAATAATAGTTATTTATAATGATTTTCAACCATAGCCACTAATTTTGTATCAAATACAGTTTTTTTTTTTTCTATTGTACCTGTGTGAATTTTCAAAAAATGCCGGATCAAATGTGTCCAAATCCCCGTTTTATGGGACTAACAATGCATGTAATTTTAGTTATTGTTTTAACATCATTTGCAAAAAATACTAACCTATAAATTGTTGGGCAATCGTAAGTTAATTTAGTATTCGTCAAAATTTTTAATTATAATTACGACAATTAACCATAACAAAAAGTGATTTTTATCTAATTAAAATTAAAAATTGACATCTGACAACATCCTACATTATAAAACCTAATCAGGCTGCACGTCACACGTACGTTAATAATAAATACACCAACGAACTTTCAATATTCAAACTTAGGAAATATATTAATTGTAGAGTAGGACATTACAATTTTCTAAAGTTCATATAAATAAATCATCCAGAAGAGATAAGTAATGAGGGCTAGTCAAGTTCCCAAACTCTTGCTTAATTAATTACTAATCAATTACAATTAGTAATTAATTTACCTTGAAAGATGTCAAATTCCGACTATAAGGTCAAGGAGTCCTAGCTCAATTGACGAAGATGAGGCCCTATGACCTTATGCATGGGATGTTGTGTCCATTGAATGGTAGGGGTGTGTTATTTCTACTGTAATAATATGTGTTGATCAGAGTCTGATTATTGTAATAGTATTTATTAAATATTGGTATCATATATGAATAATTATAATAAATTTATTTTAATTAAAATAATTTATCATTTTTACTTTAAATAAAAAGATATCCGACTAAAAACACCCATCTCTTCCCTTCCCAAACCAAAACTCTCGAGTGTGAAGGCAAGAAGGTTTACCAAATCAAAGGACACGCAAACGACATAGTGAGCAGTCAATATATATATATATATATATACGTAGTCTGAAACTGGACAGAACTCCAATTACTAAAATCCAAGCAAAGGAATGAATCAAATAGTATGAAATTTCAATCACTACATATATTCCAATTCCATCTCCAACTGCAAATTGAGTGTCGGAAAAGAACAAACAGGTAAGAAAAAAATGAGCGATGGGATCGTGCAGAGGGCTATTGCCAGCCTCGGCAAAGGCTTCGACCTGTCCTCCGATTTCCGACTCAAGTACTGCAAGGGCGACACCAGGCTCATCCTCCTCAACGAAGCCGACACCCGGGAGCTCTCCGTCCCGGGTTTCGGATCCTTCAACGGTGTCTCCATCGACATCAAATGCGACAAGGGTGACCGAATCAGGTACCAGTCCGACATCCTCGACTTCAACCAGGTATGGTAATAAACGGCCATCTCATCTAACAGTTTCAGCACCACTGGTCGACCAGACCAGAACGTCTGAGTTTCATGGTGGGTCTTTTCAGATGTCGGAATTCTTCAACCAGAAATGTTCAGTACCCGGGAAGATTCCGTCCGGGATGTTCAACTCGATATTCGGGTTCCAAAGCGGGTCGTGGGCGGCTGATGCTGCCGACGTCAAGTGCTTAGGGCTTGATGGATACTTTATCGTATTGTTCAGTGTGCATGTAGACAGATATCCACTTGTTCTTGCCGATGAAGTAAGAAACGCGGTTCCTTCTACATGGGATCCTTGTGCTCTTGCAAGGTACGTACTTAGATGCAATAAACTCCAATTCTTGATCTTTAATTTAATTATGCCCTTTTAATTACTTCAATTCTATGTTAATTAGGGAGTTAATTAGTTTAATTCTTCATAATTCACTACCCTTATGTATATACATTTCATAGTTTTCTCTTTAATAAATTATTTTTTTTTTCTTTTTCACTTTAGAATTATCTAGTAATTATATGAAAAAATAGGATCAGAGTCCAGAACATATGGAGAAGGAATGACAAAGTTTTTTGAAGTACGTACCGACTGTATAATTGCATTCTTTAGATCAATAAATCTAAAAATAACAAAATAAAAGTAAAAAAAAATATCCACACATTTGATGGGACTTGGAATGGACATAGTCGGGAGTGGTAGTTGGGTTATCCTCACGAAAAGAGGAGCATTGATAATATTGTTGACCCACAAACTGCAAATGCCACACCAACAACATATATTTCAAAGACCAAGTCTTGGGGGGAACAATTCTTCTCTCTAGAATATGATTAATTTTGGATTAATTAGAGAATTCAAAGGTTGGATGAGAAGGGCTGGCTAGCACGGGTGCACCATTAATTAGAGCCATGTCGTCTTAATTTTAATTCATTTATTTAATTTATCCAAAAAAAATAAAAAGTCAGCCATTTCAAGTGGAGGAAGACACCGTGAAACCAGACATGATTTGAAAGCTTTAATTATTTAATTAATTAATCTCTACTAATTAGAGACCCTTTTTTTTAATTAAAAGTCTTGATTCTTGAATACTACCACTTGGCTTTTGGTAATTATTTCAACGTTTTGACTATTTCTCTTTTTTATAATTTATAATAGGGATAATTATATTTACGTCCCTTGACCTATATATGATTGACTATTTCTGTAATGAAGTTGATATTTCTTGTTGATATATGTGTAATTTTTCAAAAAGTACGGGTGGTTTGTGTAAATAATGTCGAGGGTTTATGTGGGTGTATGTTTAATTTTTCAAAAGGTAAGGACGGTTTGTGTAAATAGACTACAGGTTAGGGGACGAGTGTAGATATAAATATTCCTTTATTATATAGTTTAACAACTCAATTGACGAAATTGAAACTTCGTATATAACTATGAGTTCATTTGCAGATTACTTTAATAATTAGTTGTTGGTTACTTTAATTATATTAACTGTACGATTGACATATTAATTATTCATAATTAAAATATATGATGTATTTAATGAAAAAAAAAGAAAAAAGGACTGACGAAGATAGAAATTGAATGATTTGTGACAGATTTATAGAAAAATATGGAACGCACATAATAGTGGGGCTGGGCATAGGAGGACAAGATGTGGTTGTAGTGAAGCAAGGCAAGTCTTCCAGTATGGAACCTTCACAGCTGAAGACCCACTTGCAAAACCTTGGGGATCAGTTGTTCAACGGGACATGCACTTTTCTCCACACCAATGCAAAAATAAAGAACTAAAACACAAGGTTTTTAATTATTATTCATCTTTATATTTTTGCATTAAGCTTTTCTTGTATATTTAATGCTAAATTATGCATATTTATGTGTCGAGTTCAGGCGCCGCAGGCCTTCAACGTCTTTGATCCGCAGTCGAGTCCTCTCAATAGTTACGCCTCCATCACCGCAAAAGATGTAGGTTTGATGTTGTAAATCGACACTCGTTTGGGAACAAAGACTTACAAGTACACCCTCTAAAATAAACACATCAAGATTATAGTTTAACACACACACACACACACACAAAAAAAAAAGGTGGATTTAATATAATTAAACCTAATTTTAAGAAATATTGATGAGGTAAGAAGGTGGATAGCATGCAAAAGCCTTTGTCATTTGTATTCTACAGCTTTCCAAGTCTGCGGATTTGTCATTTTAAATGGATAATGTAAAGGCAGCCTATGTTTTGGACTTTGTTTACGTGCCTAGTCACATTTAATTTGTGCATCAAAAGTAAAAGATGGGCAGCAGTAGATTCAATCACATGCATGCATCTTCTGAATAAATTAATTTAATAAATTCTTACACAGTAATAAGTAGTGTTCTTTCTTGAATGTGGATTTAGATAGTTTGACGGATGTAACGAACTTAGGGGCTGCTTTTGAAGATATAATAAATTATGGGGAGAATTTAGGGTATAATTAAAAGTAATATAGTGAAAAGTTGAAAGTGAATGCAGGGAATCAGTGTGATGTGTTCAAGAAGGGGAGGAGAGGGAAGAGTGTGTACGCATTGTGAATGGCTGGTGACAGTTCCATCAATGCCTGACGCCATACATTTCAACTTCATTCCCATCACTTCTCTTCTGAGGGTGTTCCTGGCAAAGGTTTCTTATCCCACGCCATCAATCTCTACCTTCGTTGTAAGTCCCCTTTTTTTATTTGTTTACAAGTTATTCATTACATCATTTAATAAATTCTAATTTTAAAAATTGATTCAATATATCATTAATAAATTCGAACGAGGCAAGAAAACAAGAAATCACTGTTGAAGTAGTAGACATAGGTAAACTACTGCTATCTCTTTGAAATTTAGCATAATTAGAAATACCCTCATTGCTTATACCCCTTTCAAATGACACTGAGGTGATCATAACCACGTCTTGAAATTTTTGAAAAAAAAATTAAGGATGGTGAAAATAAATCATTCATAGAGAATGTTGGTGTATAAAAGTATTTTTAAAAACTATATAAAATTATAGTTCATAATCTAAAAGTTTATTTTAGTCAGTTCACCATAAAAATTATATAAAAGTCTAATTGAGGCTAATCGAATGGGCTCATTATTGAACAGATGTTAGAATCAGAGGAATATTTATAATTTTTCAAAAAACAATGAGGTATTTGTAATAATGTCAAACCCCAAGAAAAGTGGCTGGAATTTATCCAGTAAACATATATTCACATTAACCCACAATCATTTGAATGGACTTCAGCCCCACGTAATACATGATTATCACCTCAAACTATTTAATCATAAATAATATATTAATATATTCTTCTTTTCAAATGTATATTTTTCACAATCTTGGTTGGAGGACAGATAAATACTTAAAATAGACCCTGAACTCAATCTGAATGGACAAATTACCATTTGAGTAGGAAAAAAGCATTGGCCGTCAAATAATTGTTGAGTATGACATGTACCTAACTTGGATTTATTTAGTTTGTGTCTTGTGTTTGTGGGTGTGATTGATGAACAGACAAGCCCCCAATAGGTGATTTACAGTACTTTCTGGATTTCCAAGCACATAGGATATGGGCCCCCATTCACAACGACCTCCCGTTGGGCCCAATAAGAAATAAGGCCCTTCAAACCCCATCACTGCACTTCAATTTGATGGGCCCAAAGCTCTATGTAAATACAAGTCAGGTGACGGTGGGAACCACACCCACACCCGTCACTGGAATCCGCCTCTATCTCGAGGGCATCAAATGCAACAGGTAATCCCACCACTCATTATATTTCATTTAGTCTTTACGTATTTTAATTCGTATTTTTTTTTTTTTTACCATACATTGGTATATTTGTTTATTTAATTTTATTTATTATGATTTTTTATATTAGATTCTATAAGTTCAGACTGCATTTTAATTTAATAATTAATGAAGAAATCAAGGAATCGTTAGTCCAAACACATGCTGGACTAATAGTATCGTGGTTTTTTCGTTAATTATTAAACAGAAAAGTCATCCATTATGATTAGAAAATGAGAATGTTTTTAGTTTATGGTAACAAATCAAACTAAATTGAAAATTAGTGTAATTTATGAGACGAGTAGGATGTGGGGAATCAAATTAGATAATGATGTGAAACTTGAATCAAACGTAACTAAAACCTGCAAGTTTTGATTTGATCATCAGGTTAGCCATACACCTCCAGCACTTGGTAAATCCCCCAGTTCTTCTCCAAGACAAGCTACAATTAGGGTCTCCCTTGTGGCGTGGATCCGAGCAATTCCCCGACAACCATCGCTACTTCGAGCCCATCCAATGGAAGAAATTCTCCCACATCTGCACAGCCCCCGTCAAGTACGACCCCCAATGGCTGAATGATCCAGGTCCAGAAGCCGCCTTCATCGTCACCGGAGCTCAACTCCACGTGAAAAAACACGAATCCAGAAGCGTCCTGCATCTCCGCCTATCCTATTCCAAGGTCACAAACTGCTGCATTGTTCAGTCTAACTGGATGAACTACGCCTCCGAAAACCACTCCATCAAATCGGGGTTTTTCTCGTCCATAAGCACTTCGCTAGCCGGGAACGCCGAGAGGGAAAAGCCAGCGCAAGTGATTGTGGATTCGGGGGTCTACCCGACGGGGCCGCCGGTGCCGGTGCAGACGCAGAAGCTGTTGAAGTTTGTGGATACGTCGGAGATGCGGAGAGGGCCGTCGGACAGTCCGGGGCATTGGCTGGTAACGGGAGCGAAACTGGATTTGGAGAAGGGGAAGATATGCCTCCGGGTGAAATTCTCTTTGTTGAACCTGTGTTAATTGAGGAAAATGAAAGCAATTGGAGTCCTGGTTTTGCGATTTAAGGTGGGAAGTGAAGTGTTGGGCATGGGAATTTATAATATTCTTGTGATTGATTGAAATGAGGAAAGGAAATAATCAATCACAGGAGAGTAGAGTTTAGTTATAGAGTTGTAGATTGATTTGATTGAATGGGGGATATGCGTTGAGTTGTATAATATATATATATATATATGTATCAAGTGTTTATTTGTTTAAAAAAAAAAAAAAAAGCAAGTCACATAACTTTATTCTTTACATGTTTGTTAATTTATATGTTGCTTTTATTTTTCAACATTGCCTAATTTAGTTAGAAAGAGATACTTTGGTCAATGAGACAAGCCTATTCACCAAATTTATTTTAATAGTAATTATAATAAAAATTTATATTGTATTTACGGAAGTTACAAGCTCCGAGTTGTTTTTTTTTTTTTTTTTTTTTCAATTATCCAAAGAGAATAAAAATATGTAATATATCCACTTTGTCTGTAACCTAGCAAACTTGTAATAGCGTAGAGAATCCAATTGCAAAACTTTAAGTCGAACTTGGTTTTTATTAGAAAGTAGAGTGGGTATCAACCTGGAAATTCTCAAGATAATATTGATACAAAATTAAAATAGAGTAACATATGCCAAAATATGAAATATCTTTTTCTCATTGAAATACACAAAATTGCAAGAATACAAGGCGACGAACGAGCTACCAAAACTTTGAGTGTTTGTTTCTCCACAGCAACTTATCCCCATTTTGAGGATATTGAGGAATAAGACTGAACATCTCACCATGAATGCTTTAGAAACAAAATGAACTTCATGTCTATAGCAACATCTCAGCAATCTGGACAGCATTAAGAGCAGCACCTTTCCGTATTTGATCGCCGCAAACAAAGATGTCCAACCTATTCAAAAAACCATCAAGTAAATTAGTATTCGATTCTATAATAAGGAGATGGACACTACTGACGAGCTATTAGAATTAGATGGATCAACTCTTTACCCGTAGTTACCATCCTGGGAAACATCTTGTCGTATTCTTCCAACTGCAACATCATCCTTGTTAGAAACTTCTAATGGAGTCGGGAAGTAGTTGGCTGCACGGTCATCGATAACCACTACACCGGGAGCATTGCTGAGAATCTCTCTCGCTGTGTTCTAACAGGAAACGGAAGGAAAAAGGAAAATGTGTTCAGTAGAAAACTCACTTCCAATGAGGAAAGAGTGCTTTCGTCTATCATTTAGGGCCGAAATACAATTTTTAGGCTCTAAAAGTATGGGTTCCTATTCAAATAGAAAGAATTTAAAAGAAAATAAAGAACAATGTTTGATCACATTTACAATCAAGGGGTACTTCTTATATGAAGCACGGCACCAGATAAGCATCCAACATGCAAACTACTACTAATTTGTAAGTGTTGCTGAAAATCCACTTTCTGTACTGTTCTTACACTAACATACATGTTGGGCTTTATTCCAAAATCCATTCCTAGTTCGATGCCCAAAAGGAAAATATTTACTGCGAGGAAATTGGTAGAAGAACTTCAACAGCACCAAGTGATGAAGCCTGAGAGTTGTGCCCCAAGTCCCACCCTTCACCATTTTGGATAGTAGCATACTGAATTTTGGTGATCCTTAAGTTTGGCTAAGGTACTCCAACATAATAAAATGAAAGCAAAAGTAGCAGACCAGAAAACACTTAAACGAGCAGGGTATTGCGTCTCACTCTTAGGCAAAGTGCAAGCAGCAAACATGGGGCCACCACTTAAGGTTGCAGAACGATGAAACCTCCATCAGCAAAAAGGGGAGCTAATCTAATTCTTCTAAAGACACTATGGAGCTGGTATGGGATTAGGGTAAAAGTCCATGTCCAGTAGGTATAGTAATGAAGGTCACACTGGTTTGTAAGATGGGATAGAAATTAATAAGTAAAGAAATAGAATCATATGAAAGAGGTGAAATAACTAATACTACTAGCATTTTACCAAACTGCATACGGACCTTAATATCTCAGGGTAACGATTAAGGGTCATTGGATCTAGTTTCTGGACATGTCCGAGCTCCCAACACTAAGACAAACCCTAATCAACTTGGCAGTGTTACCAGTAATGACAATGTTAAAAATATAAATTTCAGAAGGCCACTGCTGTTATGCTACATGCACTAAAGACCAAGTGTATGCTATTATTCTGAATTTGCAATGTATACAGAAAATGAGTGTATAAATACACATTCAGCATCAGCCATGAACTCCACCAGTAAGAGTTGTCTTGCAAGAGGTTTGCAGAGAAACAGCTTTTTAGGTCGCATGTGACATTTTTCACTGAGTTGCGACCAAGTACTAGAGAGTAGAGATTGGCTGAAACAGCAGGCACATATCCATGAACAAATAAATGTAATCACAGAAAAAAAGGAGGAACATAAGGCAGATTTGACCAAAACTATGTATCAATAAGAAGCAGAATGATTTTGAATACAAAAATTTACCTCATCTAAAGGTGTCTCAAACTGAAGATTCACACTCTCAGCATGAGCACGCATCACAGGTACTCTTATACAGGTGGCAGTAACTTTGACATCCTTATAGTTCTGCAATTCATAATAGAAAAAAGGTCTGTTACATAGCTAATATATTATACTTGCACAACAAAGTACACAAATACATAATTGCCAAATTAAGTCAATCTTTATAGAATCCAACAGGAAAATTACCCATATCTTTCTTGTCTCTTTCACTAATTTCATCTCCTCTTCGTTGTACCCATTTGAAAGGACAGGTGCATTATGTGAGAACAAATTAAATGCATACTGCAGGTTGGAGCAATTTATTAGAATATGAATAAGGATAAGATGCAGCCAATAGTTTCTGAACCTGATATATGTTGCACAAAGGAGGGAAAAAAGACAAACCTGTTGCCTAAAGATTTTACAAGTTGGCTCCTTCCCTTCAAGCACCTAGTACAGTAGAAGTCATTTAATTCATCCACAAATGGATTATAACATCAAAAGGTTGAGAAAAGACAAGAAAAAACCTCACGAGTCTGCTGTTCAAGCTCTTCCATTGCTGCAGCACCTGCACCACTCGCAGCCTGGTATGTACTGACAACCATTCGTGTTACCTGAAAGGAAAGATTATTAACATCCAGAAAAAGGACAAGAAAGGCCCAGGAACACTTCAAATCATAATTGTCCACTGCATCCAGAAAACTTGCGATCCAAAAGGAGTTTAATGTTCTACTGTCGCAAACAGAGAGGTGCATCATTTACGGAACTTATTGAACACATGCAGGGCATCAGCAACAAATTTACAGGTTAACTTTTCATTAAATGAGTACTAAAAAGGTATGCGGCCTTTGCAGATCACTCTAGATATTTGAGCAACCTATAATGCAAAATCATAAAGAAAATCCTGAGATACACAGTCACTGAAGTATGTCAAGTGGAACAGTATTAAATACAGGTGACAAATACTCAAGATAAGATTGATATTAACGAAGACGATATCAAAGCTGTTCTCAACTCCAAAGCAAGTCCCTTTAAAGAATCCCTTCTAGCTCAAATACACCTTAATCAGAATTTTATCATCAGTATAAGATCTACTCTTTTCAAGTTTTTTCCTGAATCATTTTGTGATGTCTTGAACATAAGAGTTCGTACATTATAGGAATATAAAACCATTTATTGTTGGAAGATGGCTAATCACAAAATCTTAGTACGCGAAAGAGAAAAATTTTGGACCGCATCTACCTCAACTGGATGTCAATCCTAAGTGTTTGTCATCTCCCCAGCTTATTATAAAGCATCTCAGTCCAATATATGCAAACACAGACAACACGAACAATCATACATAAACATAAACTAGATAAACGAGGCTAAAAAAAATCCATACTTTCGCACGACGATGCAATGGGGTGGCAGCCATGAGGCAAATAATAGTGGAGCAATTTGGATTTGCAATAAGCGCCCCCTTCCCACTCTTGAGCTTAATACCCTCCATCGCCTCAGGATTGACTTCCGGTATCACAAGCGGAATCCCCTCGTCCATCCTAAACGCCGAGCTATTATCTACAACAATGGTGCCCCTCTCAACGGCTATAGGTCCAAACTTCTTGCTTATACTCCCGCCGGCACTGAAGAGAGCAATGTCAACATCATCGAAGCTATTTTCGGTCAATTCTTCGACGGTGTAGTGTCGGTTCTCATAAGAGACGGTTTTTCCAGCGGAGCGTTTGGATGCCAGTAGCTTGAGGGACCGGTAGGGAAAGTCTCGATCGGAGAGAACAGACAGGAACTCTTGACCAACGGCGCCGGTGACTCCGACGATGGCGACGGAGGGGCCATCTTCTTTGAGGGACATGCGAACGGTGAAGGGGGCATTGGAGACACGAGAGGAGGGGGAAAGAGAAATGCTGGTGGGCCTGTGGAGGAAGGGGGTGGTGAGGTGGTGTTGGTGGAGGGAGAGGGTTGGGGGTTTCATTGCGGCGGCGGGGGAGAAGGGAAAATGAGGAAATTTGACTGCAAATGACGACAGTAGGGTTGAGAGTTGAATAAGAAATAAGGGGGCGTCAGCCAGCAACTAGTGAAGATGGAAAATTTGGAAAGGTGGGCGGCTGCAGGCTTCCACCCAAAATAGCCTGCTGCTGCTTTCCCCTCTCGATTGACGCCGCCGTATTTTAGTATAATTTATATTGCATTTCGTATAATTTGAGAAATTCATCTAGTATTATTAAAATTTACTTACAATTAATAATTTTTTATTGGTTAAAATTTATCAAATTTGATAATATTAATATATATATATATATATATATATTTATCTTTAATTGACTTATTACTAACTTATAGCAGATCAAATAAATTTTTTTATGACCAAATTACTTTCATACGTCTTTACATGTTAATATATGTGATGGTGTATATTTTCACCGTTATAAGGATAGTTTAATTCGGAAAAAAATTATTTGACCTGCAATAAATCAGTTTTTAGTCAATTAAGGGTAAATATATATTTTCATTCATTTTTCTTTGTTCATATCAGCAACTTTAGTGAATTTAACTAAAGATGACTTATTTGTTAGATGAAAGCAAACCTCATGGGTGTTAGATGTAATTTCTCAAACTATAAGGAGTTTACGTGTAATTACAATAAATTTAAAAAAAATGTAACTATCCAAAAAAAATTAGATACCAAAAAAATACTCTCACTTAATAATAAAACATAGAGAAAACGATTGGAATGGATGGGATTAAGCAAACACAAATGTGATAATACTTTTTTGGTAAAATATTTGACTTCATTCCCGCCAAAATACGAAATTGATAACAAAATGCAATATTTTAAATGTTAGTTAATCGTTCAGAATATTTCAACTCAGAGTTGAATTAATTCAGCCACTGAATAGTGGATGATGCAAAAATTCATTTGCAGTTTCGGACAGCACAAGTGCAGAATCTGCAGACAAACAACATCGTTTAGTCGGGTAAATTACATTGACACTTTCTTAAGATTAGGTTTAAATACACAAATATCTTTTATTTTTATAAAGTTATAGGTACACCCTCTTACACGGTGTTAGTATAATGCACCCTCTTGAAGTGTTTGTGTAAAATTTTGACACTAAATAGGGATGTGCTTGCAATAACTATATTTTCAAGGGACGTAACTGTATTTTTGTAAAAAATAATTAGTGTTTATATATTTCGACCTAACGTCGTGGATGTCTGTATAATTTACTCTTAGAGTGTCAAATTTTTTTTTTTTTTTTGGACATGCAATAATACAGAAATATAATGATTCATCAATATTGATATGCAAATTAATACAGCTAAAACCAAGTGTGATTGATACATAATTTCCTTAGTCGTCGTCCTCGTCTTTCTCCCGACCTCTTATTCTATTTCTTTCCATGCACAGAGAGTCTACTACTCACTATCTGCTCCTTGAGTTAAGTTCATGAAGGTACCACGACGGACTCAGGGGCGGAATCAGTTGTCCAACGGAGTTAGCACGACGTCCTGAAGAAGCATCAGTTTGGCTTTCCCACCATACTCTTCCGGCAATGCATCTTCACCGACATCCCTCATGAATTCTCTTGTTTCCTCTTCACTCGTCACGATCACAATCTGGAGCGTAATGTAAAACACAACAGTAAGGGGTGTCGAATAATTTTACAAAGTCGAAGGAGCTATATGTAATATGTATAAACCTTAGTGTATCTCTTTTTAAGGAAGCATGCATATCCGGCAGGTACACATGCTTTGATAATAGGAGATCGATATACAGTTTTGTACCTTTTCCAAAGTAGCTTTCTCAAGGAAGCATGAAACGAATCTCCAAACACGCACGAAAAAACTGGGCATGTGTAGCAGGTAACACTTGGCTAAGCGCTCCGGGTAATATGCCTATTGAAACAAGAACGTCCATTGTGAGCATATAGGAGGATGCTCGGTGATGAGCATGCATCGTGCGCTAGCAGTTCAAAGGGAAACTACGTATATTCCCTCAAATGGATGTAGGGAATGATGCATCGGCACAAGAGGAGTATACGTGTAGGTTTAGTAAATATTTTTGAAAGAAAACTTACTTGCAAGAACTGAAAACCAGTGATTAGACCGCGGGCGTCAACGTTTCTGTAGGACAGATGTTGCAGATCAAGAACGCCAATCAACTTCATTGCCTATTTCTTTGCCTCTAAAAGCACTGAAATCAGCAGCCACGACTACAGGTCAGAGCAGAAACCTCATTTTGCAGAGATACAACTAACTTGGAAATAAGATGAGTGTCGTGATGAGTGCCTTGAAATACTACTCAAAATATACAGTTCGAATAGCACGAGGATTTTCTACTCAAGTAAGGACGCCTTAAGTTTCTTAGCATAGTGGAGCTATGCATTCTTATGGATATCTTGCATATGTTTCTGAGCATATTATCTACTTATCGTGGCGGATATCAGTGCATTACAGCAGAAAGAGACCTCTTTTTGTGACTATAAGGAAGCAAATGCTATCCACCTACAATTAAAGTTGCATTATATGTTCAAGAAAATTAAAAGCACTAGCGCAGAAAGCATCGGACTAAAAGAAATAACTGTGGTTCAGACATCATATACAAAATGTCGACAGCTGCAAAGCATTAAGTCAAGCAAGTATTCTAGAACATTCAAACTTTCCTAATCGAGTCAAGAGTTGCTCCTTCTCCGATTCACCTTTCCCCGTGAAAAAATTACAATCACCACAGTAAATATAGTTGGTATTGCCAGTTTTGGGCTGAAATAGCAAGAAACTCAAAGTTGGCATTTCCTTTTCAATTCAACTATCTGCAACTTAATCACTACAGAGTTAAAAGAAGTCTCTACCTTGCAATGGTTTTGTCCAGTATATATACCACAAATTCTGCATCACAAGAAAAGCTTAGAATCAGAAAACAAAGTTCTAAATCTAACTCTTCGAAACAGCAAATTCAAGAAGTTTCTAAACGCAACTCATATCCACAGCCATGATTATTGTTGGTTTTTATGTCTGTTCCACCACCTTAGTCTTACCGTAATTCAGCATCCAAATCTTACCAACTACAACCAGAGTTATATTTTGTCGAAATACAATTTTTCTTAGACCGCGAGCACATATGTATACTGTTGAGAACATGTCCCATGCGCATCCAAAACTAAAGATGAAATGCATTAGGCTGCATATGTTATGTCTTGTGTCTCTTCATAATTTCATTTCATAGGGACACGTACCAATACACCTCCCAACCTCACAATCCATCCAAGGCTATATTTCATCACTCACCCTTGATGGGGTGGAGTTTTTAAGCAAATTAACAGGATTGTATCACCTTTACTGTTCCAAATATACGGCATACACTATGAACTACAAGCATAACGACGTCTGCATATGTCGACAAATTGACATAAATACCAAATAATAAACTATAAACGAGCAATCAGAACTTAATCGTAGGCATTTAGAGGAAAAGTAACTATATCGAAAACTCTAAAAGGTGGAATTGAAAAGAATCCAAAAGCTCATTAAAATACAAGCAGTAGGTATTAGAGATTGCCTAACCATGGAGGGGGCCATCATAATTGGACTGATCATCCAATGGCCCCATGACAGAAAAGTCAATACAGAAACAATTAACTAACTTCAGATTATCAACATCAAAGAACTTCACTTTCTTGAGATGCCATTACTATCTAATTTGCATGAACCCATCCACACAACAAGAAAAAGATAAGAAAGGCATCATTCTGCTCCGCAGGAGTCGAATCTTTATGAACTAAACCACAAAACAATTGATTCCAACTAATGAACAATCACACATTATAACCTAGAGAAAAGATGAAGTAAATAACTACAAAAAACCAAAAAAATGAAAAGATTTTTACTCTTGAATTGAAGCTGATCCTTGGCTGGAAAATGCTTTTTCACTTTGACCAACAGCACTGGGAACCCTTTTCTTGATAGGCCCTGCAAATAGATTTTCTCTGCACTTAATTCATCTGGAATTTCAGATTCAGGGATGTAATTAAGGGGCACAAAACTAGTCCTCCATTTCTGCCACTGCACAAACATTTTTGCTGCCTTCTCAACGTCCATTGATCTTGCAATCAAGAATCTCATCAGAGTAAGGTCCCCACACCTCTGCAAGACAAAAAGATAATAGCCCTACTCTCATCAAAGAACTAAACTTTTCCTATCAAAAACTCACACTAGTCCGAATGTGAGCAAAGATTGGTACAGAAAAGGTGATCAAAAGTTACCTGAGTTGAACCACCAAGCTTGTGAACTGATTCCCTCAACCGGGCTACTGCCAATTCTTGATTCTGGTCCATATTTGGAAGGATTTGATTCTGAGCCACAAAGAGGGAGTGAAGAAAGAGAGGAGGAGAGAAGTCTAAAAGGGTGGTGTTTGACAAAGAGAGAGGAATCACAAATTAATCACAAGTTTTGCTCACAATGTCATTGGGAGCTTTGAAAAATAACAAAATGAAGACAGGGACCAGCTTTTGGCCTTTTTTAACAAACTTGTTAGACTTAAATCCCTTTGTTCTGGTGGGAGTCATTGGATGTACCTTTCTGAGTAACTGCAACTGACCGCTGTCTACTCTGCAATGTTTGTCCAAGTAGAGTGTTTGAAAATTGTCGTTTCATTAATGGGAATTTGTTTGGATTAGTACCTTTTATAGTAAGTTTCTTGTGAAAAAAATTACATTTGTATTTGAAATATTTGAGATAGTTTTTTGTATGGAAAAATTATACAGAGTGAAAAAAAATTTGGATGAATTATTTTTATACTTAAAAACATGATAGTTTGTAAAAATGATTTCTTGTATGAAAAAATGTCATACAATAGAATCTATGATCTAATCCAAGGACAGAATTTGTAATTTTCTTTTGGGATTATTTAATTTTGATTTATATATTACATATATATATATATATATATATATATATATATTAGTCCGCTCAATTATTTTACTATCCCCCAACCATGTGACAATTGATGGTATGCGCTCAAAGTAGCAAAGCTTAATATATAAATATAAAATATTGTGTGAGTTCTCAAACATTCACTTTTAGATATGTTTTTAATTCAAATTCGGTATTAATCCCATTTTACGTATGTATCTTAATTTATGTGAGTTGTATTAGTTATTATTGTTAGTCATATTGATGTATTTATTGAATTGAAGTATTGCTCAATATATCAAAATTAGTTATTGTAACTTGTTTACCGTTATTAATCCAAGAAAAAAACAAAAATATTATATAAGAAAAATACAGGTTAATTATTTATATATCTAAAATAAACAAATTACTGAATATAACACGGATTCAATTGTGACAATAGGAACTGTAAGACAAAATTTAGAATGAGCAAAGACAATAAAAGGCATAATAGATTTTTCTTAAATGCTCCGAGTAGGTTTGGATTGCAGTTAAGAGTAGTTAATATAGAAAGGTGAGCTGTATGGTTTTATGACTGAAGAATTATGAAGCTATGAAGATAAGGGCGATATCAAGAAGCTACAAGAAATAGCCTGCCAAATCTTTGAAAAGTCATAACGTCACCTCAGGATGTGATTTAACTATTAGAGATAAAACATCAACTCAATATTTTATTTATTTATTGCACATATAAGAATATTTTTTTGTCAAAATTTAGATTGTGGAAGTATGATTAATGAATTTACTAATTTTAATAAAAGTGATTGATTTGTGCATATAATTGAAGTGATATCTGAACTAGGACTCAAATTGATTTAATATTAAGTTTTGGACCCTTTCTTTTTTCTTTTTTTTTTACTTTCATTAGTTGGCTTTTTGTATATAAAATTTAGAAATAATTACAATCCCTCCCCTAATCTATAATTTTATTTATATAAATCACTCATGTTTTTTTTTTATATTTAGAATATGTGTAAATTATGATGTTTCTAATAAATATATATTCAAATGGCAATAATAATTTATAAGATAAATTACAACGACATCCCTTGAAATTTGACATAATTATGAATATCCCCTCATTGTTTGAAAAATTACAGATACTCTCCATGCTTGACAAAATTATGTAATTCTTGAATGAAAGTATGATACTATCAATTTTGTCCTTCCAGTACTTTTTTTATTTTTTAAAAAAATCAAACGTTGTGGATGAAAATATTTTAAAAATTATAAAAAAAATTATCCATTCAATCTATAAAAAAAATTAAAATTAAAATTAAAAAATAAATAAGATTATAATTTTTAATCCACAAATGATATTTTGATCAATCAACCCAAAAAATGAATGAAAATCTAACAAATTGTGTTAATTGTTAGATAGTCATTAAAATCAATGGAGTATTGATAATTTTTTAAACAATATGGGGGTATTCGTAATTATGCCAAAACTCATAAAAGGTCATTATAATTTACCCTAATTTATATAAACAGGCTATAAGTCGAGCAATGTCAATGTAGTTACCCCACTCAGCTACCATCCTAAATTCATCCTCAATTGAATAATTTTTTTCAACCAACAAAGTTTGGAAGAAACTACCACTTGTTAAAGTGTCACATGAATGCTTTTTTTGATTGCACAAGAGTTCCCTTCAGAACACCTCAACTCAATTTCCACAATCAAAGACACCATTCCTTCATCACAGCGCCCAATCAACTAAACAAGCAAAGCTACCTTCTGCCAGAAATCACCAAGACTTCTTGTTCTGATATACAGCAAATCTCACATCACAACTTGAATTCAATGTGCTATGGAAAAGGAGCTGCAACTCTTGCACCAGTATCAAAATGCATAGGATATTAGGCTCCCACTCTACGATACTGTCAGCGTGTGTGCTCAACACATCAACAGCCTTCAGTAACTATATACATGTGCTAGCAACTAAGTAACGAATAAATCGAAATTTTGTGACCAACTGCCCAACTACACAATTCCGACGCCAGGCTGCTGTCGAGGTGAATAGTATTACAAGCTATCGAAATCTTCGATATAACTTATTGCCTAAAGTCTTACTTGAAGAGCTAGTATTATATCTGGCCTGGAAGTTCAGGATTACCAGGTTTTAAGGAATAGTCATGATATTGGCATTGAGCTTTCAGTTTACCGATTCACCCACTTCTTTTCTATCCATCCCTTGCAATTTGCAACTGGAAAGATGTGAGCACCTGTATCCAGAATCAAATTTAAATGGTTAAAAAACCTGAAATAGGATCCACATTAAGCACAGTTGCTTTACTCCCCCAATGAAACCCTATCACTGCTCAAGCAACAATCAGCTATTCACGTGCATGCAGAGGCTGCACATGCAATGGCATACCCAGAAAACCTTGTTACTTGAACGTAGTATTCTTAAAGTTGAGTTTACTATTTAATCATTTCCAAAAACTTAACACATTTACAGACACTTCATATCCTGTAACTAAAAGTGCAGCAGTTTTGTATTTACCATCTTACTCGTGAAGATTCAGGTTTTCTTTGGTTTTCAATTAAATATGTCTTGGCAGACATCTACAAAGTTGCATCACTAGGAGCTAGCTTTTATTTGTAACAAAATGCATATTAATATGATTGCTTATTTTCACATTTTCTTTATGAGGAGGCCAAAATGAATGCAAAACTCTTACTAGGGCTGAAAACCAATCAAGTCAGCTGGCAAGCTTTTCTAGCCAAGTCAAACAAAATTTTACTTGAATTCCAAATTCTAAGTTGACAAAACCCCGAGCCAGCTCAATTTTTTCCAAGCCACTACGAAGCCTGGTATTCTTGTTCAATCAGCCAGCTACTTTCAACTTCTCAGTTAACTTTTAATATTATGATTTTGTTTTGGGGAAGATGCAATGTTTTGCCTAGTAAGATGACCTCCTTTCACCCTCCCAACTCCTTTCAGATGCCTTACAAGTCTCACAGCCACACTGGATCCACTTCCGAAGTCATACAGATATGCATGTCTAACACTGTAAATATGAAAAAGAGAGAGTTCTAATGCCTGTACTCACAGAGAGCAAGCAAAAGAAGACCCAGGCGCACGTAGTGAAATTTATACAATTCCCTTATCTATGCCTCCAAAACAGAGCATTTTCAGAACTATAGTTGAAATAAACTTCTAACACAAGTGCATTCGTTGGAATTGGCAACCAAAGCTAAGTGGTGTTAGACAATTCTGTGACCCAAAATGTGCAGTAACTGCTGTATCATAATGCCAGCTGGATGAGGATGAACCCAAGAAAAAACTAGGTTTGCTAGTTTATGTACAGAGACAAATTTTCATAGAATGTTGTCAAAAGCAAGATATTGCAATTGATGAGACTCCAATTTCAGGTGGGTTTCACGAAGAGCTTCATAGGCTCAGTTGCTCCACTAGGTTAGTATAGGATTTTTTGTGCCTATACTAACATGGTCAGCCAGATCCAAAATTATTCCTTTTAGAAGTATAAACCATTACTCTTATGCTTGCCTTTTCAGGGTAAGTAATACGTAACCATGATATGGAACCTTTCGACTTCCTGATTGGTGTTTTGTCGAATCAATGCAGGATCTGTGACAATCGAAACTAAGAACCAATTGCATGCTGCGTTCTCAGTAACAGCAACAAGCCCATGATGCAGCCAACTAGTCTTATATTTTAGAGTTGCCTTAGGATAACATGAAAGAGTACCTTCAAATTTACTAGATAATCTAATGATTTATAGATCTGGATAGAAACCGAGACAAATATAAACAGAAAATTTTACCTAGTCAGAGAAAACATTCATTAGATCATTTGGGGGAAGGTCTGCCGCACTGGGATGCCCACTCTTACATTTTCTGTTAAATCATTTGGCTCCTGCTTCACTTTGTTACCATTATTCTCAGCATATAGTTTCACTTGACCCATGTTGCTCATTGGCAGTTCATGTTCATCCACAGCAAAACGGCTAGGTATGGATGGTCCTTTACCAACATATATAGGATTCCTAGTTGATACTTCCACCAGGTCTGGTTTCCCACTGTGAGAACTTGGCACACGGTTCATTGTAGGAATCTGCATCACAACACTGATTGTAGAGGGCGAGCTTGGAACTCGTTGGCAAGCACTGTCTTGTATATTTTTTGAGCAAGATGATGCAGATGAAACGGAAGCTGCAGTGCCAAACTCAGAATGCATGCGCACTGGTTTACATTCTACTTCCATGTTTTGCCCAGCACCTGATGAATTATTTGATTGAAGTAAGGGATTGTTATAATCCATTGCGAGATTTCTAAATCCGCAGTTCTGATTGACAGAAACAGGACTATTTCCTGTTTGAAAATTGGGCGAAGACTGAGATGGAACCACCAAGCAAGAAGGCTGCACATTAATTGAACGACCTGGTTCTGGTATTACAGATTGTTTCTGCTGTTGTTGTTGTATGAAACTTATCAACATATTACTGTTTGTCTCAACTTCAGTGCCAAAATTGCAGGCTGGTACCATATCACCAAGGTTCTTTGATGACCAGGCTGCAAATTCTGAGAGAACGTCCTCATTGGACATGACAGGCTGAGAAGTTTGTTTAGCAATGTTGGATGAGCATTTAATCAGAGGTTGACCATAAGCTACATTCTGATCCACAGGAATACATTTAGATCCCTGAAGAGATGCATGCAATAGAGTTCTCTGATCAAGTGCTGGCAAAACTAAGTTTCCTGGAGGTCGAGATAAAAGCTCAGCATGTAGAGCTGCCAGCGTTTGCGGGGGAAGTTGGCCAGAAGCTGCCAATGCTTGAATGTCAAATCTTCCCAGGGAAGCTAATTTGATATTCTGCTCCACTGGCCCACAATAACTAGAAGGAAGGCCACCCTGTTGTTGAGCTACCCCACTCAACCTCTTTAGGTACAGTCTAAACTTCTGCATATTGAAATAATAATCAGTAAGAAATGAGCTAAGGACAAAGAAGAGTTATACGACAGAAACATACATCACTAAGAGTACAAATCATCAGTAAGGGGTGTTTTTTCTGATTTGACCAGAAGACCAAAATTACAGTGTTATCCACGAAAAGGATTACTTGTTCCCGTATGACCTTTGTCAATGTGCCATTGTAAACTTTGCTATTTATTCTCTTTGAAGATGAAAATGGATCAGAATATCATTGACTCTAAACTCAGTTTTTACCTACATTGCAATCCTTTATTTCTACAATTTGTATTAAAAGAGAGCAGAAAAAAGGCAGAAATATACAACTGAAAGACTAAATGTTGGGAAGAGATTTAATACCTGCAAGTGACTAGCCACATTCTCCCTTGTTAATCCCGGAACATTCATCAATTCAAGAATCCGCTTAGGTACAGCCTCTGAGGGAATCAAGAACAAGAAAACAATGTATATAATAAATATAGGGATCAGATAAAATTTCTAGCAATACAAATCTCACTCCAGAAAACTTAAAAATAAAGCAGCAAAAGTGTAAGTACATACTGTCAATCCCAAGTTGATTTACTGCGCTAACAAATTGCTGGTGGAGCTCTACTGACCAGACCACGCGAGGCTTCTTTGTTGTGGCAGGGTCATCATTTTCCAGTTCTGTCTCATCTTCATCTTTAGAGTCCCTTCTTTTCTTTTGCGTTTTGAGTACCTCATCTGCACCTTCGTTCACAGACGAAGCATATTCAGCATCATCAATTGTTCGTTTTTGACGATCATGGTCTTCCATGCTACCTGAGTAATCATGTTCTTTAATTTCATTCCACTTTTTCCTAACAACATGCTGCCAAATATTTTTCAATTCCTCATCTCTTATAGGCTTAATTAGGTAATCGCAGGCTCCATGTCTTATTCCTCTCATGACAAGATTAGTTCTTCCGTCAGCTGACATCACTGCACAACATAATGTAAAATTAGCTTATGATAACCAATGTTAAAACCTGAGCACATGATGCACCACTCACTTATAACAGGAAGGTCCATTTCCAGTCCAACTAGCTCAAGAAGTTTGAAGCCATCCATATCAGGCATGTGAACATCGCTCAGTACTATGTCAAAACAGCCTTTCCTTTCTCGTAATAAGTTCAAAGCAACTGTAGCTTGAGAACAACTGGTAACTGCAAGAATCAGCAGTTTGAAATTAATCCAAGGAAGAGGTCAATTTGATGAGTCCATTGACACAGGAACTAAAATTTCCACATAGTTAATATTTAAATTATAATGAAAAAGGTACTGTATAAAGATTGGAAGTAGATCAATAACCAAGATTCTCTATGACTACTCAGAGGGAATTGGAGTTTGCATGCAACTGAAGGAGGCAAATGAGACACTCCCTCTCACAGTTTGTCTACAATAACAGGGAAGAAAAGATAGTTTCCAATAGGGGCAGTGAGTGGGGGGCATTAAGAAAAAGGCTCTGTGGTGATGGCAATAAGGAGGAGCCAGGGTATATCAGGAAGGAACGCTGTAGAGGCTGGTGTCTGAGTGCAGAAAGTGCTACGACCAGATTCGGGTGGTGAGGAGGCGGAAAATAGAAGTGAACAGGTTTGTAAAGAATTTTGAGGACTTGGAAGAGAGAAAAGGCAACAAAACAGAAAGGGGCTGCTGATGGCTGATTGGCAGTAGGGACCTGTAAGCGGATTTCATCTGGCTCTCAATTAAGAGGGATGGCTGTGTTAATGGGACAAAGTGGTGCTGGCAAGGCCCAAAGCAAGAGTTGCAATGGAAGTAGGGAGTGGGATCTATACAAAGGGTAGGAAGATATTGTGAATGATCAATGGGGGGAATGGAATGGGAGGTGAGAGTGGTGATTAATGAGGTGGCTGGGAAGCAGTTGGGACTTTGGTGCGAAAACGGGATTGGACAACAGTTTTTCATGCCATTTCTTACATGCTCGACAGTAGTTTTGATAGATCGAATTGTTCATTTCAAGGACAATAGGAGTTGGAAACTGTGCGGAGCATGACGAAGGGGCCAAGCGATGGATTCTTGGAAATTGGATAACCAGAAAAGCGGATGATCTTGGGAACGAGCCATATCAAACATGGGCTTGGAAATGAACCTAAGAAAGTTGATTCCATGACTCTCCTAATCCACTAAAACCAACTCCACTTTGCAGTCTATGAAACCCTAGCATTTGAACTGAGTCCTAGCAAAGTATGCAGCAGCACAGATTTTTACTTGTCCACAAACACTGAACTGTCATTTTCGAGCTTCGATTCGATAAAACCAGAAATAATGATTCATCTCCAACAGAGAAACACAGTTCCGGTCCTCGTAAAACGGCGTAAAAGAACAACTGTCGAGAAACAACGGCCACCACCACTCAAAACTACTACATCCAAGACGCAAACAACAATTCAGCAGCCACAAGAAAAATAAAAAATAAACACACACACACACAACCACTAACCCTTGTACATGCACTTTCGAAGCATTTGCTCCAGAACACGCAGGCAGATGACGTCATCATCCACCACTAAAACCCTCAGCCCCACCGGAAACTGCTCCGGCACCGTCGCCACATCCGATTTACCGCCACTCGTGCACGCCATTTGAGCCCTAACTCCACGCAGTATTCACGCACATACACACACACACACAAAATTGGGACCAAGGAAAAGAAGACTCCACCTCTGCAGCAGAATTTAACCGCAGTAGATATTTAGCTGCCCACTTGCACAAGTATACCTTGCGGCGGCGATCAAGCGAAGAGAAATGACGGGTATGAGGAGGAGATCTGAGGTGTGAAAGGAGAAAAGGCAATGATTGAGGAGAGGTTAGAGTGGAGGGAGAAGTAGAGTGAGGGAGGGATTGATAATTCATGGATTTAGGAAAATTTTAAATATGGAAAGGATAACGCGGAAGACAGAGGATGAAACTGCATTAAAGTTGTCCGTATTTCCTACTACTTCTATACAATCTTTGTACGTATCTTCCTTCCCACTTTTCCCATCACCACATTTATTCCAAATATTATACACTGAAGCTTTGTTTGTAAATATTTAAATTAAAGTATTTATCCACTTATTTTTCTAAATAAATTGAAAATGAGTGATTTATTTTACCACTTCTCTATTTTAAAACTGATTTAAATCATAAATTATAAATAGTTTCCTATTAATTCATGTAATTATTGTGAACGCTTGTTACGAAACAAATTACAAAAAAAGACGCGAGAGATAATTAAATGGCTAGAAATAATATATGAATTATTTGTGGACCTCCTTTGTACCAATTTGGCATTGCGATTGAGTATGTTGAGCTTGTATTCTAAATACATAATGTTGTTATTATCTTAACTGAAGTTAATATTTTAGAGATGATGTGGATTATGCTACCTGAATGTGTAAGATATACTGCAAATTTTCTTGAAAAGAATGCCTACACAGCAAAAAAATTGTCATAACCATATCAGAGGGCCTCAATAACAGTCTTTCAATACCTAGTTACTATATTATAAATAATATGCTGAGTATAAAAATTAGCAAAATATTATTAGGAAAAAATTCATTTACCCCTGTGTTATAAGAAACGAGCAAACTTACCCCCTGTTAAAAAATAAAACAGCAATTTATCCCCCTGTGTATTACTAAATATTATAAATAAACAAAGCAGTAATCAAAGAGAGTGTATCATACTCTCCCCTATTGCAATTGGCATAATTTATTATAAAATATTTATTTAAAATATGTATTTTTTAATATTTTAATAATTTAATATATATTTTATAAAAGTAATATCTAATAATATATATATATAAAATTAATATATAGTAGTTATACAAATAATTCATACAATTATATATAATATATATATATCTTCCTTCTTCGTCATATGCCATCCCCTCCAAATCCCCCCCTTCTTCAGCCGCTCCCTCCTCCGCCCGTCGCCCCATCCTCCCCTTCCTCTACCTCCCTCCATCCCGCGCATCTCTCTCTCTCTCTCTCTCTCTCTCTCTCTCTTATATAATATATATATATATATATTATATATATACATCCTATTTATATATATTATATAATACTATATTATTTATTTACAATATATATATTTAAATTTAATTATATATAATATATAATTTTTATTTTTATTTACTTAAATTTAAACCGTTGATTTGAATTAAATAAAATCTATACCGTTAATTTATTAGTTAAATTTGATCTTAGATCAATCAAGATCCAATGGTTATTAAAATAAATATATAAATATTATTTAAATTTTAAATTAAAAAATAAAAATAAAAAAAAAAATGCGCGTGTAATACACGAAAACGCGTCAGGGGGTATTTGCTCTATTTTTTAACTTGGGGGAATTGCAACTTTATTTTTCACAGGGGGATAAAAATTTTGTAAAACAAGGAGCAAAATTGCATTAACCCAAAAATGATATCTAAGTATATTTAATTAGCCTCATTGTTACTCAAATACACTTAAAGCATATTTAATGTCTCTTACGAGTTATTATTAATTCTTGAAAGTAAAGCAATGGAGTGAGACTCGACGTAAAAAGGATTTATTTACTATTTACTTAATACTGTATAAAATGACTATTTTATTTAAAATATAAACTGTCGAAAAGAAAAATACGCATACATAGATCACCCGACAAAAGTGTAATACGACCAAAAAACTTAACCTGGATGGCCCACTTTGGGCCATGCATGTACTAGTTGAACCTTATTTGCCCAAACTCTAATACTAACATGTAACCATCCATACTGGACACCTTATCTTCATCCTTGCATCCCCATGTTAAAGCACCTGCCAAAATGGACTTCAAATCCCTTAAGGTTCCTTCTTACCACCCCTTTTCTTTCTTGCAGCCCATCGGTCCATGCGGCCGTCGCCTGCTCTCCTCCGTTTGTCGGCCGACGTCTACAGTTCAAGCTTGAACGAGCTTCTCGAACGCCTAGTCGTGCTAGACGGAGAGTGATATACGATGAGGAGGAGGAGGAGGATGAAAAGTATGGGTTACAATGAAGAGATAGCAATGCTGGAAATGTATACTCAATCCATGAAAGATGAGATTCTTTTGGTACAGACTTTGGTGGATGGGGAACAAGTTGAAGTTCTCATCTTCAAGGTACATTACCTAAACTTTGTCGTTTTATAACTTGTAGGGATATTATATTTAGCCACATTAATGTTGATGATTTGTTTACACAAATCACTTATATTTTTTGGATAATTGCGCATACAAATATTAGAAACATCAACATCATTTACAAAAATCACCCTTGCATTTTGAAAAATTATACTTATACAACAAACCCCCCCCCCCCCCAAAAAAAAAAAAAAAGGTCAATATCGTTGCATAAATTACCTCTATTTTCTTTTTGTCAGGGACAAATTTCTATAATTATGCAAAAAACAGAGGGTGTTTGGTGAACTTATAAACTTTTAAAACATTAGTACATTACATGTACTTATGCTTATGCATAAGAATTATGTACAACATATATTGTAATTCCTCCAATGAATGACATACGATTTTTACTGACTTATTGAAATTAAAAATAATTTAATTTAATTTAGTTATCTCCATTATTATTTATTAACCATAATATTACCCCTAGACTTCTTTCTCCCTTAGCTAACTATTTTCAAAATAATCGTTTTGGGCACATCGTCTACGTGCATATAAATAATTTTTTACATTTTTAAAATATATTATAAATAAAAAAAATACATAAATAGTAGTACATTACATTAAATAAAAAGAAAAGAAAAAAAATGATAAATTTTATCAATTAATGTAAATTTTGAAAAGTTGAATAAGTTAATTATTTTAATCATGAAATGACATTTTTCACTTCACAAAAAATTGGTGTGGCGGTAGCATTCACCACCGCTTGTGAGTTGAAAGGATTTTCTTTTTATTTATTTATTTTTTTGAGTGGGGGATTTTCTTTTTATATTAACTAGTTCTTGTGGTCAATCATTCCTGCATGCATAACCGCCATTTGCGAGTGTGGAGCCCATCTCCTTTTTTTATTATATTAATTAGTATAGATAAACAACGGTACACCAATAATGTTTTAGCTTAGTTGTTAAAATTGATTTCCCATAAATAAATTTGAGTCCCATCAAACGTATGTGTGTTTGTTATTTTACATTAATTTATTATAAATTTATTTTTCAGTGTTCTTTATTATATTGATGCATAATCGTTATATTACGTAATTTATGAGGATATTAGTGTAATAAAGTATTTAGCTATTTTAAAAAATAAATAAACAAAGGTACAAACCTTGTTCTTTGCGCAATAAACTAACATGGAAGTCTCATTCTCCCAAAGCTGGTGATCTACAAGAAAGTCTCTTTGTGCATTGTTTTGAGAATGTTTGTCTGAATCTTTACAAACTTCTAAACCTATATCATAAAATATTCGAAACAAAATTATTATAAAAATCATAAAATCCTATGAGTTTTATGATTTTTTTTTTTATCAATAACACTTCAAATCTTAATTTACTATAAAAAATAATAATTTTTTTCTTTGCTATAAATTACTATAACTTAAAAATCCTTGTGAATCAATACTATTCACGACGGTCGGATAAAATCGATGCAAAAATTTAATTTTTGATCATGGTTAATCAGCATTCGTCATGATTAAAAGTTGTAGCATCGCTTGCAAAAATAACATTTAATAGCCGTTACTGTGGTTAATAATTAATCTGCCATGATCTATCTGTTTTTGATATAGAATTTGAAATAAAAAAATGATAAAATATTGAAAAATAAAGTCAGCCCAAAACACATTTAAAAAAAAAAAAGTTTATTTGAAATAATATTTATGGTTTTTGTCGAAATCAGGGATTTTCATCGTGCCTGAGTACAAGACATCTTCAGACCCAAGAAGTGGTTCCAGGCAGTGATCAAGAGCATAGACAGAGTTAAAGGCCCTTTTGATCCCTCCAATATTCACTACATTGAGAAAGGACTCACTTTTGATGCATTCAAGACCCGATTCCCCCGCCAAACCTAAATCCATACGGTCTCTCGGAGCACACTCGATCCGTGTGTATTATATATTTTTATTATATTTATTTTAAAAAATCAATATCATATTTTATTTTAAAAATTTTATGTAATTATACGTAAATTTCCTATAGTTTGAAAAACTACATCTAGCACCCATGAAATTTGTTTCCTTCTAATAAATAAGTCATTTCGTAATTCAAAATTTACCGAATTTGTGATATTGATAAAAAAAATTTAAAAAAATATATTATATATTTACCTTCAATTAACTAATTATTAATTTATTATAGGTTAAATAAATCTTTTTATTATCAAATTATCATTATATGTCTTCACGCATTAATGCATGCGCGGAGGTCTATTTTCATCATTATAAAAGTAATTTAATCCAAAAAAAAATTATTTGATCTGCAATAAGTCAGTAACAAGTCAATCGAGGTAAATATAATTCTCATTCAATTTTTTCGTTAATATCAGCAAATTCAGTTAATTTTGGTTAATAGAGAGACATATTTGTTAGACGGAAGCAAACCTTAGGGGTGCTAGATGTAATTTTCCAGAACAAAAGGAGTCTACGTGAAATTACACCAAACCTCAGGGGAGGAGAGTGTAATTTATCCCTTTTAAAAAATATTTAAATATCATGTCTTAAGGTTTTGTATAATTACCCATAAATTTTCCATGACTTGAAAATTTATATTTAATATGAACTTAGTTTCAATTTAGTAAATAAGTATATCCGTTATTTTAAAAAAAAAAATCTTTTGAGTAAATATTCACAAATTAAAATATTAAATAAAATAACTTAAAAAATACCATTAATTATCCTTTTCATTTAATCATACTTTGTAATCCTTTCAATCAAACAGTACTATATTATATTATGACATGAAATATCACACACACACACAACACAAAACAAAACAACATATAATGAATGATGAAATTAATTATTATTTTATTTCTCATCCCATCCCAATTCTATCATGTCTAATTTTATCACACGAATAAAATAGGACCATACAACCAGATTTATAAATAAATAAATTATTTAATTTATTAGAGTCTCAGGTCAAATATCCTTTATATATTCGTTGAGGTTTAATGCAATTTATCTCCATATAGAATTGTAAATAAGCAAATTCTCCTCATATAAAAAAAATATATAACAATTTACTCTCTATCTAAAAAGATTAATCGTTTCATTTAAAATTATAACAAAATAAATTATTATATTTTAAAAAATATAAAAAATATAATTATTAATTATTTTTTTAGGAGGTGATTTGGGTAAATAGCATTTTTCCCATAAGATAAGGGAGGAGGATGAACGGGGGGGGGGGGGGTTTTGGTTTCGGGTGAGATGGGGCCCACGAAGAGGACATCTAGATTTTGAGAGGGAGAGAAAAATATCTAGATGTGCTTTAGGAGAAGGAGGTGACGTGGATGATCCCGGGTGGCAGGTTCGGTATAGATATTTCATACTTCCCACCCAAATATCCATTCCCCCCATATACCTTCGCCCCTCATTCTCCCTCTTAATTACAAAACTACCCTCAACCCACTTTCTTTGACCTTTTACTCCAACATCACATGCTCTTGCTCTTCTCTTCCATTCATATTATTATTATTTTTACTTTCTCTTTTTGTGCGTGTAATTTCTATCGAAATAGCTTTTAATTTTGTGGTGGGAAAAAATTATAATAAAAAATATAAATTAAGCAACAATGAACGTTCAATGCATTGTTTGAAAAATAAAAAAGAAGTTCGAGTGTTTGAAAAAATAATTTAATATTTATAATTTTATGTACGAGTAAAACACAGAAGTTCATAGGAGTTGCTTATAACTTTTGGTTTAAATTAATTTGATTTAAGCAGTGTAAAAATACAAGTTGTAAATTAATTACACTCTTTTTCAATTCATTTTTAATAATAAATCGATAAATGCTTATCTCGTATCATAACAAACACCCATATGCATGCTTTCTTGTCGAATATTCTTCGTCTCATCTCATTTTTTTATTTTTTTTTTGAGACATCGTATATGAATTTTTCTGAATATATGTCAGAATAAATTCTATTATTCTTTTAAAGAAAAAAACCCGTACGCCCTCAACTACAATCATCAAAATTTAAATATATACATTATTATAATTATTATTTTTTTATTCATATTCAAATACATACTAACTCGTAAAAATTAATTTTATCCCATATATATTTTTTAAAATCTAAAGTAAAATAAAATGCCAAACAATCAAAGTTACAAGACACAACACTCAATGGGGGGAAAATAGCTTTAGTGCATCAAATTCTGCATATATCATGTTTGGTTATTCTCCATGAATAGAAACTATAAGCTTTTGCTTTTTGAGTTCAGAATTGTCTGTCCCAACTAATGTAAACAAAGAGAATGAGACATTTCCCCACCATTCCTATTTAACTTCACATGATTTCATGCACAAATTTAAAGATTTGGACCTAATCATATTATTAATTATGTTGTTTTTACATATTATTCCATTTTCATTTCAAGAAAAGTAGTTCCCATCATCTACATAATATTACTATGTAATGTTATTCTCACGTTTTATTTTTGTCAGCATTCAGCATCCGATTCTATATTATTTATCGGAGAAGAGATCTGTGAAGGAACCACGTGTGGACTGATGAAATACTATCAAGTTTTAGAAAATGCACACTTTTTAAATATACTTTGCCAGCTAGAATAATATTAAAAGTGATTTTATAAATATATATAAATTAAATGAGGTTACAATAAGGTGCGGAAATCAAATTGGATTTCTTAATTATAAATCATATTAATATTTTATTTATTTTAATATATACACGTTAATTATATAAAATCTTTTTTTTCTAACTAAAATAAATGATATACTTTATGTATACGTGGTGCGTATATATTAAATGATATAAAATATGTAAACATGATTTGAAACACATAATCCAATCAGAGAATGCTGGTGTGGAAAATTCTAAATCAAATTGAATTTAGCCGTACCTAAATCAATGATATGAAAGTGCAATATATTTGTCATGTAATTAATATACGATTTAGAAAAAAAAATCAATCACATGATATGTGTATTATACTTACGTTGTAAATGATTTAATTCAATTAAATATAATTTTAAGGGTTAAATACTTTTGCACCCCTAAACTATACCACCCTCATCAATTACCCCCCATAAACTAAAGAAACCTTCAATTACCCTATCAGTTTGATAATCCTTTAAATTAAATAAAAATTGATAAAAAAATACTACTGAAAATTAATAATATGATATATTTATATTAATGCCCTCTATTATAAAATATATTAATCAATTTGAAAAGTTTATTCAATTACAATGTTTACAAATTAATTAAGTACAAAATAATTATTTTAAATTTGAGTGTATAAATAGTCGTATTAAAATTTAGCAAAAGTTTAGAAATTTACTAATTTTAATTGAACGAACAAAGATGCATTTTTTCATATTAAAATTTTATCCGCTGATATTTTAGAATGTAGACTCTACCCAAACTAAAAAAAATCATCACCATATATGTGTATAAATCTGGATCTGATGTAAAAATATTAGGTATGGATATAGATAACTATCAAAATGGGTCTGGATCTAGATATTGCACACCAATTTATAGGTGTGACGCATCAGCTGAAATAGAAGTTATTACATGAAAAGACAAAAAAAAAAAAAAAAAAAAGAATTACTTCATGAACTCCCAAATTACCTTACTTAACATTTGGATGGCAAAACAATAAACTCGATGATCACTTGTAATATTTTCGTCATTAAAATTATATTTGTTTATTGCACAAACACAAGTTTATAAATTCCTTTTATTTTAAAAGTAACATCGACCTTATCAATTTGTGATTAATCTAATATGAATTTATTAAAGTCAAATTGATTGATATATTAACTATAGAGAGCATTAAGTGAATATATCATATTATTAATAATCAATGGTATTTTGGTCTATTTTCATTTAATTTAAAGGATTATAAAAATGATAAGGGCCTAATTGAAAAGTTTTGTTAATTTAGGGGGGTAATTGACGAGAGTGATATAATTTAGAGGTGCAAAATGTATTTAACCCTAATTTAAATAATAATTTGGATAGTGGTGTACCTGCCGCCGAGGTGGAGGCTTTTTCGCACCTAGGATTGGATGGGGCGAATAATTATGGGTAGTATTATAGTCCCGTGCCATTTAAGTATGTCGTATGTTTCCATTTCCCCACATGATCATCACACCATTTTCATATCAATGGACGGCGCATGTGGGCCTATTATACATTATTGCCGCCCCGCCCCTCGCTTCAATTTATCAACCACTCCCTCTTTTTTTTTTTAAATTAAATTATAACAAGTTTTTTTTCTTTTGAAATTTATTATAGTTTTAAATATTTTTTATAATGGAAAATTTTAATTTTTTTAAAATTATAAATATATTAACAAGTACCTTTCTATAATGGGTTGTCGCAATGGGATATTTATAATATTAGTAAAAAGTTTGTATTTTTCAAACAATAATAAAATATTTATAATTATGGTAAATTTTAGAGGGGCTCGTTGTAGTTTATCCTTATTTTTATTTCGATCTATTTGCTAAAAGTTTTTTAAGTATTTTTTAAATTTTAGTTTCAATTAATTTAAATAAAAATGTTTTAAAATATATGATTTTTGCTTTTGCTTTCTTAAATTAAATTAAAATACGCTAAAAATTATGTATCATTACAACTCATTGCATTTTTGTACTTCTTTACGATAACTTGTCTGTGTAATATCTAAAATATATTCATCTACCGACGCGATTATGTACTTTTCACAAATACATTTTAATATATTTTTTTTTAATTTTATATTACTCTAAGACGTTTTCAACTTTTACATTTTAATCACTTTTATATAAGAAAGCATAATTTTTGTAATTTGGCAATGGATAAAATGAAAATTGAAATAAGAATAAAAAATGGGAGACTTGTGAATATATTTTGAATTATTTGTTAAAATTGAAAAAAATATTTTTAAATTAATATAAAAAAATATCTTATTTGCTATAATGTTGATGGTCAATTTGACAAATAATATCAAAACTAATGATTCAGATGAAAATTATTTTTAAATTATTCAGATGGAATAAAATTTAATATGTTAGAAAAAATTAAAGTCAAGATAAATTAATAATCAATTATAAGAATTTTTTAATATTGAAATTAATTTATGAAGAATTGAATTTTTACAAGTTAGGAAATATCTAAAAATAATTACGGAGGAGAAATATGCTTCTTTTTTTTTTTATATATTGACCGTGGCATTGTTGTAATTAACATATCAACGTCGTCTTATTTGATAACCCACCTGGGACATATATCTGAGTCTCGCTCTCAACACCAACTGTACAATATATACACACGCATAAACAACTAGGAAAAATTCTTACATAGCGAGAGACATGGGAATGGAGGAAAGCGATGAAGAACCGCCGCAGCTCTTGTTACGGAAGCGGATGAAGTGCGGTGGGGACAACATGGAGGACAGCGAGGGGGAGGGGGAGGGGGGGAGGGGGGAGTGGAGGTGGAGGTGGCGCCACAAGTGGCTGACAGATTTTTCTACTCGCCGGCGGCGGTGCCGACGTCGATCGTGGTGTCGGATGCGATGGAGCTGGACTTTCCGATCATATACGTCAACACCGTCTTCGAATTGTCCACTGGATTTCGCGCCGACGAAGTCCTTGGTCGCAACTGGTAAGTTTGATTTTCTGTGTGCGTATTGGAGGTGTTTATTTTTATATTTTTTTGTGTGTTTGTTTGGATTGATTGTTGTGGATTTCTTTGGTTGCTGCGGGAAGAGTCTTGATTAATGGAACTGTGTAGTGGTGAAACTTGAATTTTATTGCGGACTCTGATTTGTGTGTTTCTTCTTGAGAAAAGAGTATGCTGCTTCACGGGGAATATTTTAGTCTAATTTCGTCTCCGGATAATTTTGCATTTTACGTCTAAATTATTTATTATTCTTTTTTTTTTAAGATATTGTACGGACGTTTTTGGAAATCACTGCCGTATTTTTTAATTGTTAGTGAAAAAGCTATCTGATCCGTAGAGAAGATCATCTACTCCTTGTCCGTTATGCGTTCTTACTCTCCACGTGTTGTTGATTATTGGATATCGCCCTGTACGCGCTCCTCCAGAGGTGTGCAAGTAATAACATTGTGGGAGAAATCAGACATTTTTTATTTGTTAGATGTTATGTTTATTATGATTTTCTGCAAAACTAATTCTACCAAGCAGTGTATTTTGGTCTATTATTGAGCTTTTGTTAGTGTACTTGACGGCTTGAGATGGCTTAGGTAGAGGTGTTCAGTTTTTACTGTTTTTGCTGCTTTGATTTCTATTTTAAGGTTTTCAGTTTATCATTATCTATTATTTAGGTAATTTACTGAGGAAATACCTGCATAAATGCTAAACACTCACATTCTTATCGGATGGAGTTGTTACTTGTTCAGGCATCTATTTCTAGAAGTGATTATTTTAATTAATCAGAAGATTTTGCAGATTGTTTGTAGTATCTTGTCTTTGGAAATTTTAGAATCTTTTGTGACATATGTACATTGGATTCATCAGTCGCTTCCTGCAATTTAGAGATCCCCGGGCCAAGAGACGACACCCTTTGGTGGATCCTGTTGTTGTTTCTGAGATCAGAAGATGCCTTGAGGAAGGTGTTGAATTTCAAGGAGAGCTCCTTAACTTCAGGAAAGATGGTACTCCCTTAGTGAACAGGCTAAGGCTTATGCCAATTCATAGTGATGATGGTATGGTAACACATGTCATAGGTATCCAGATATTTTCTGAAGCAAAACTAGACCTAAATAATGTATCTTATCCATTTTTCAAAGAAACCTGTCAGCAGCAAAGCGACTTGTCAGTTGAATCATTCCGAGTGGGTGGACATTTACAACGTATCCAACGTCTGGAAGTATGTGGGCTTCTTCAGCTATCCGATGAAGTAATAGCTCAAAATATTTTGTCACGCTTGACGCCAAGGGATGTTGCATCAATTGGGTCTGTCTGCAGAAGGATTCGGCAATTAACTAAGAATGAACATGTCAGGAAAATGGTGTGTCAAAATGCATGGGGAAGAGATGTCACAGGCACACTTGAATTGATGACCAAAAAGTTAGGATGGGGACGTTTGGCTAGGGAACTCGCAACTCTAGAAGCAATTTGCTGGAAGAAATTGACTGTTGGAGGTGCGGTAGAGCCTTCACGGTGCAATTTTAGTGCATGTGCTGCAGGAAATCGACTGGTCTTGTTTGGAGGAGAAGGAGTCAATATGCAGCCGATGGATGACACATTTGTCCTTAATCTTGATGCAGCAAACCCAGAGTGGCGTAGGGTGAGTGTTAAATCTTCTCCACCAGGGCGGTGGGGCCACACACTCTCATGCCTGAATGGTTCTTGGTTGGTGGTCTTTGGTGGCTGTGGGAGGCAAGGATTGCTCAATGATGTATTTGTCCTCGACTTGGATGCCAAGCAGCCAACATGGAAAGAAGTCTCAGGTGGAACTCCCCCATTGCCACGATCTTGGCACAGTTCTTGTACACTAGAAGGCTCTAAGTTAGTTGTCTCAGGCGGCTGCACAGATGCAGGAGTGCTTCTCAGCGATACATTTTTGTTGGATCTGAACATGGAGAAACCTACGTGGAAAGAGATACCGACATCCTGGACTCCACCATCTAGATTAGGCCACTCACTCTCTGTCTATGGAAGGACAAAAATACTGATGTTCGGTGGCCTTGCAAAGACTGGTCACTTACAGTTGCGGTCAGGGGAGGCATATACCATTGATCTGGAGAATGAAAAACCACAGTGGAGGCAGCTTGAATGCGGTGCAATGACAGGTGTCGGGAGTCAAAATGCTGTGGTTCCACCACCTAGACTCGATCATGTTGCTGTAACAATGCCTTGTGGGAGGATCATCATCTTTGGTGGCTCCATTGCTGGTCTTCATTCTCCTTCGCAGCTGTTTTTGTTGGATCCTAGTGAAGACAAACCATCATGGAGGACTCTTAATGTCCCAAGCCAGCCGCCAAAGTTTGCTTGGGGTCATAGTACTTGCATCGTTGGGGGAACCAGGGTTCTGGTCCTTGGGGGCCACACTGGGGAAGAATGGATTCTCAATGAATTGCATGAGTTGTGCTTAGCAAGCAGGCAGGATTCTGATTCATAAGCGCGAAGGGCTCGACTGGGAAGATCTGTTTTGATTGTGGCCATGGTAGTCAGTTTCCATATGTTAAAATCTTACTATGTGATATTTACTATTGTCCAAAATTTTTACGCTTTTTGTTGGTAGGAATGGTGTAGTATTTGTACATACGTTATTTACCAGTGTGTTGTTTCTAATGACTAGTTTTATTGAGGCAGATTATTGTTGTTCTCTGAGTTTCCAAGAAGAGTCAAATTTGAGACATCAGCGTGTATTTTCTCCTTAATATGCTGGTTGGTGATTTCGTTCAATACTTATAATTATTTTTCAAATTTCTTTGTCTTACCAAACATGGTTCGTAGTTATGAATGCAGAAGCCATCAAAAGAACTCTTTTAGGTGTTTATGGTTGGCAATTTAGCATAGAGAGGTGCAAAATTATAATTACTGGAGTACCTGCAAAAGATACCGTTGTTACGAATTGGAATCCGGACCAGGCAATTCAGACATTTAAATATCTGGGATGTTATGGAATTTATGCTGATGCGATAATGCATGTCCAAATATTAAAAAGTACCCGGACAAATCACAAATATGTTATCCCAGAAGAAAAAGCAGCAAAAGTTTTAACTGTGAGATCAACCAGAGGAATAAAAGAATTCCATTCCACAATTAAAGAATGTTCTGTCGAGTAAATAGACTATAATGCAGTAGCGGAAAAAGGTGTAAGTAATTGAAGAACATATAATAACAGACTGAGAAGCTTATCTGAAGGCATATCATCTTCAGAACCCCATCCGTTCACAAGTGCAAAAAGAATATATCCGATTTAAGATGGAGAAATGCAGCGTTGAAATTGGATTTGTATATATGAGATCTCTCCATCACTTACTTCCATGCAACTGAGTCGATTTCATCACGTGCTGACTTGTACAGTTCAAGCCTCTTGGCCAAGGTCTCCCTTTTTGCCATCAGTGATGGATCTTCATCTAACATTTTACCGAGTTGCTCCTTCTGCACACACGTTAGAAATGCATAATTATGTTCTTAGTTCCCCTTTTCCTAGCTTTTTCTTCCTCTCCTAGACATCTAAACCATAATGTTGGTGAGTAATAAACAGTGTTGATTCAACGTACCTCCCTCCTTCCGATTTGAACATAGAAATGGTTTAGCAGTGATCGTTTAGCTTCTCGAACTTGACAATGAACGACAGCCTTCGGAATAGTATTCCTCATTGTATCACAGACCAAATTAATGTAGGCTGATACATTTGTACCTGTTACCAAACAAGCACATGTTGAACGATAATGCTCCTGTATTATAAGCAACTGAGGTAGCTATATAATGGTCCCCACAAAACTGACCTAACGTGAGACAGTTACTTCAAACATCGAGACACATGTTTCAACATGTGACTTTATAAAAAGAATAAGAGTGGAGTAACAGTTTGTCCTAATATGTTCTTTAAGTAGGAACAACCAGAAACACTTAGTTGATCTAATAAATTTGATGACAGGTAGAAAAGCAGTCATGAAATGAAAAGGCATACCGATTCTCCTTAGGTGATTGTCAGTGTAGCGGTCTGCATTTGGAGTCGATGCATTTGTACCCGTTGGATTTTGGTTTTTCTCTGATTCTGCATTAATTTTCCTGAAAAACTCTACTGTAAGGTAAGAAGACTCCATTTCCACCAGTCGCAAAACTGTCTTGCGACTTTCATCACGAAATCTCTCCAGTGCCTCATTTGCAGCCGCAGCTATATCAGATTGGAGCGTTGGAAATCGTTTCAATTCCTACATGGCCATTAATTTAATATAAAGAAAGAAATTCATAAGTTATTACACAGAAACCCCTCATTCAGATAATTGCAAAATCCTACAATAGTAGTTTAATTGATGTGGACAACAATAGCCCACTATATGCGAGCTGTTTTTACCGAGGCATGAAAAGTTTCAAGGTACTAATGTAGGTAATGTTGTTGAAGAACTTGAAGAATATGAAAAACAACCCTGGATATATTTTTTTGAATACCGATCAAATTGGAGAACTGGATGGCACACACTCTGTAACTAACCAAAATAGAACCGGGACAAATTACATTCTCCATTTGTATCACTTCCATCAACCAAATAAATGCTTGTCTTACAAAACAAAAAGAATTATAAATATAAACCAAAACCAAATGCATGACAAAGTATCTTTACTCTTCAAATTTTTTACTTTTATTTTAATTTTCATTAACCACTAAGCAGGATATTTTCTTTGACTAATTAATATATTTTTCATCATAATACTTGCACATTAATATTTTTTAAGCGTCTTTTTGTTTCATAATTTTCAATATTGATTGAAATTAAACTCATATCTTATTTGAGTTTAATAATTATCACCTTCATCATAATACTTAAACTTATAATATATATTTCAAATTAGTATGTTTAGAATAACATTTTAATAAATATCTTCTTCTTTTATTCAATCTTTAAGAATAATTAAAACAAGGGTAAACTACAACGACTCCTCCTGAAGTTTGGCATCATTACGAATACCCCTCGTTTGAAAAATTACCAATACCCTTGATTTAACGACCATCTAACAATTAGCCCAATTCGTTAGGCTTTCATCCATTTTTTTATGGTGAACCGACTAAAATACCCTTGTGGATCACAAGTTATAATTTATTTACTTTTTAAATTCTTCTGATTTTTTTAATGGACTAAGTGGGTTTTTTTTATAATTTTTAAAAAAATTTCATCCACCCATTCGGTTTTCTTATAAGTTTTTATTTAAAAAAAATATAGTAAATGCAGAGTTGACAATTTCATAATTCCATGCAAGGATTACACAATTTCATCAAATATTAGGGGGGTATTTGTAATTTTTCAAATACCGAGGGGTTATTCGTAATTATGACAAATTTCATGGGAGGTCGTTGTAATTTACCCTTAAAACAATTAAATCAATCTCAAATATTGAAATATATTTAATAAATTAATTTTTATTGTTTCGTCTCGCTACTAAAACCTATGGACACAAGAATCAAGACATGGAAAGAGTGCTTTAAAATGTCTATTTATAAAGTAAGATAATTGCGTGCACAAGCATTTATTTTCTTCACAAAATTTCTGGCACACTTTTTATTTGTCGTAAAATATCATTACTCTTACAATGTCAAAAACTTTATTTATCATTTTGACAAGTGCCTAGAATCAACATTCTTTTTGTTTGTGCTATAGAATCACCTTTCTATTTCTCCTAACAATAGACATAGGATATTCACTGTGGTTGTTAATGAATTTCGAAAATTAATAAGGATTAGTAATTCTAGAAATGAATATAGACAATATAATGAACTGATGAAATCTTATCATAAGGAAAAGTCTAAATTGAAGGCTCCAAATTAATAACATTTTTAAATTTAAGAAACTACGAAACTTAACTTCAAGATATAATACTATCAATTTAGTTTAATTTATTCTAGGGATACTTTAGTCAAACAGAACATTGAAAACAACTTCATACTTCTATAATAGTAGAGACAGAAATGACTTCACTTAATATAGCAACTTATAAGTTCCGCTTGACTTCAAATTCTGCCTATGCAAAATATGAACTTGCCATTTCTAAAGTATGTTTTCCACATCACAGAGAATAATGATGAATCTCAAATTTAATCTTCGGCAAACAATTCTCATAGTCAAGATTGTTTACCTCAGTTGCTGCAATAGACTTTCTCACAAGTTCTTTCAGAATGAAGTGTACCTGAAAAGAGAATTAAACTTGAGAACTGTAGTTTCTGTAAAATTCAAGATACATGCATACATCCAACAAGTAATTTGCTCAGTCCCAGAAGATGGAGCAGTAAATCATACTCCCAGCCATTGCAAACTCACAAGTTTTCATGGATCCAAAGAATATCTCATTCTGGAATTATGCTTAGTAACTCATTACAAAAATATACACAAAAGATGCATATTAGTTGTTCTTCATTTGGTTATATAGGATCTAAGTATATCCTTATTTCCAATTTGCATAGGCTCTTAAAACTTTGCGTTAATAAGTAACACATTCTTCATTTACTTGGTTAGGAAAGAGTTTAGGAGCTTGTACATTTTAATTGGTCGCATGTATATTCAGTTTGAGACTTGATAGTACCAATCAAGTTCTGGTTCTTCCTTCTTCCTCCTTGATTTTCTGGGGATGTGCTTGTGTACATCCTTCTAGCATTGCTCTATTGTCAGGTGACGTCAGAATGTCTAACAGCTAGATCTTCAATTTAACAGTTCACATAAACTATTTATTTACTGTATTTCATAAATATGAAAAGATTTTCTACCCATATGGCCGTTGATACAGTACATACTTCATCGATGAACCAAGTCAAACAAAGATCTCACCAGAATTTTCCAGAAGTTTTATGGGGAGGCAGGTGCATAAAAAAAAATTAACAAATGCAGATTTTCATTTGAGGGATCAGATATGTAGTCTTAGTCATATCGGACTTGATGAGCACCAAGTGTCTTAATTCCTGTCTACTTGACTAGTCACTCGAGAGGAATATTACAAGCTAGGTTGACATACTTAAACACCATGGTGAACCAATTTCGTATGAAAGCTAAATCCCTTAGTTGCTTTTATATTTGTCTGTTTTAAACCACCAAAAGAGGAAAACGAACTCTTGTGAACAAGCTAGAACCTTGGCATCCAGTACCCAGGCATCACTCTGAAATGATGTAAAGCTCCATATTCAATCAATTGAAGAGAAGATATTATCATAAAATCTAGAAAAAGATTACAGTTCCTCTAAATGTATTGAGGCTGAAATTCAAATCATACAATATCTGTTGCGTTCCTCAAACAATCCTGTAGCAGTAAGAATTCAACTTTCTATTCTCCATGTTTCATTCTCAATTGAAGTCATAATGTACTAAAGAAAAAGACGAAACGTAATATCAACTTAAATTCTCAAAGGAGAATTTGTAATCAAGCTGTCTTCTAATACACAAAACTATCACTAAATTATTAGAATAGAAGATGATCATAACTAAAGATTTGACAAAATGTAACTTCACCATAAGCATGAAATATTTGATGGCAAGGGAAATGAACTCTAGAAAGTACAAGGTATCGGTTCTGGTCGTACTGATTTAAGATAGCAACACCAGTATATGTAAACTCTAAAGTGTGCACACATGTAAATATATGCAGGTTATGGCAGTCTGTTTATTTAAGTAAAGATAAGAAGCTACCGCATCAACTGAAGCTTCAGCAGGCCCTTTGAAATAGCCAAGTGATCCATCAATTAGTCTTCTGTATCCTTGTTCAGGAGCAATCAAGTGAGGTTGATACCCGTCTGCTTCTGAAATAACTTTTCTAACATTGTTCTGTGAGAGATGGCGATCAAATGGAAGTTTCTTGAGAGCAGCCGGTAATTGATGATCAAAGACGCCATATATCCTATCTCCACCTGGCCTCCTGTGAAACTTAACTGGTTACCTCTCTAGTTATTCCAAATGAGAATTAGAAAAATTGTATGTTCACGACAAATCGTAAGTCAAAATTTGACGCCCCAGGAACAAACCTGAAGCTCATCATCATGAAGAAGGAAAGAAATGATGTAAAATCTTACTATATCCCAAAAATGAACAGACATCTCACATCTGTGATCATATTGTTTCATTTTCACCCCTATATATTAACTAGTTGGCAACACTTGCCTCTAGAGTGGTTTACTGGTTTATGGGGCATATCATAACAAACCAAAACTTGAATGAAGACTATTTTACCATCCTCACTAAATCATTCCGCAAGAAAAATACTGCGGCAAAAATCGAACATACAGAGACCTTGAATTGTTGAGGATCGATACTTCATGCAATCATTTCAAGTAAAATTCACTGGCCATCATATCTCTTTCCCAATTCAGTTTTCATGCTTATGAATAAATTCTTTTGTCAGCATATATTTTACATCTTAGTCTACTTCTTTTTTGTATTTTTTCATTAAGGGACGATGGATGAGGTCAGAAGACTAGCAATTATTGTTGACCAGAAACAAAATATGTATGGCAAAAACATATTTTCAATATATGCATATAAGAAAAATAAAGGGCAATATTTAGCAATACCCTCCATCCAAATGTTCCTTAAAAACACGATCAAATGCACGGCACATTTCCAAAATTGTGTACAACTGTGCCTGCACAGCAAAGTAGAATAGTTCAGCTTCAAAGTATGTCGAAGGAACAAACCTCGTCTTGATAATTTAGTTTTATGTTAGTCCTGCTATTACCCCTCCATCGACGCCAATGGGCCTACCAATGCGGTCCAACTCCGCATTGAGCTCATCAATTGTCTTATTTATTAAGGCAATAATGCTGGGAATGCGCTGCCTAATGACCTTCTCCAAATGCTAATGCATGTCAAAGGAAGATGAAATATAGTTACAAATTGTTTTACTTATTCAAAAAGGGTTTCAGAGAACAAATGTGCTGTAAAAGGATAATCATATGGATTCAAATGGTGAGTGTGGATACCTGAGACAGTAGTTTCGCCAGGAACTCTGCACCCATTTTATGAGCCAGATGTCCATACTCTGGACTGGATTCAAAATATTCCCTCTCCTTCTGACGAGCATGCATCATGTTGACATTCTTGTTGATATCAGCTTGCGAACGGTTAACTATTCCAACCCATGGATGGAGGAGCCTGTATGCTCTACCCTCAAGTACCTTAAGGAGTCAATAGATTTAGAGTAAATAAACTAGCTTTTGAACAGCCGAGGCTTGGAAGATGGTAGAGAAAATTAATTCGGGTATGATGAAAACCGTACATCAAGTGCATTGGTTCCTTTATCCATCAAATCAAGTTTAGTCAACACTCCAAATGTCCTTTCACCTAAAATTCCAAAGACAAAGAAAACATTACATTTGTCCACTAAATCACTTCTTAAACAAGCACACAAACAGATAAATTGTACCTGATGGATCAACTTCTCTTGCAAGCTTTATAGCATCAGAAGTTGCGATATCTTGATTAGCAGGAGAGATGGCCAAAATAATGCAATTCGGCTGCACATTAATAGAAGAAAAGAAAGACAGAAGAAAAAGAACTCAGGTGCTGACAAGTGGACATTCCAAAATTTTATGCTAGAAAAGTCAAGGCAAGTTATAAAATAGGCATTAAGCAAGGTAAACTCCTACAGTATACACGAAAACCCAATAGAAAACATAGATCAAACTAAAGGAACAGACTCACTTGCGCAACTTTGCCGTTGAAGTGACAAAGGGGTGAGGTAAGGAGTGGTGGAGAAACAAAATAATAGAAGAAAACATCTTTCTTACATCTTATGAAACCAAAGCTCTATAGATTTAAATCGAGGTATCAATATGGAGACCAAACTCCATCCACAACTTAGGTTATTGAAATCAACAAAATAACTAACCGTAGGCAAAAATAGGAACTGAAATCGAAAAAGAGATACTTTCCCTGGATACATGCAATAGTAAAACCTGAGTCTGAGTAATCATGTCATCTCATCCTTTATCAAGTATATTTCTGTTGTGTCCTCTGACTTGAGCATCTTATCACCTCTCAATAATAAACGAAAACACAACCAACTTTCCTTTTCTTTGATACTGACAAAAGTGAAGAATAGTCACCATTAACAGCCTACAGCCATATGAAAATTCCTTATTTTCTTAAACTGAGATGATATATATGTTTAATATATTGAATCCAGCAAAAAGGTATCTCAACATATACATAGTAAGAATTGGATAGAAGTCCTTGCTAAATCCTGTAAAGAGGAAGTTTAGCAAATGGGGATCTATGGCTGACAGGTATTGTCTTCCACCATTTGGATTAGTTCTAAACTGGTATCAAGAAGATCATCATAGCAAAATGAACAGATACACTCCACAAGAGTACAGTACAATATTCTAAGCTAAAAATATTGCTGTTAAGCAAAATGTAGTTTTTCTACCTTTTCAACATAAGACCGGACCATCATTTCAATATCTTCAACAATAGACTCTGGCTGTCCCTCTGGAAGAGTTAAACATTCGTAAGGCACAGAGGAGTATTTTTTCCTTTAGCATATCTATATAAAGGTTAACTGTTCGGTGCTCACCTACAGCTACCTTTGTCAACCCAGGAAGATCTATCAGTGTCAAGTTTACAACTGCAAGAAAAAAGAAACATATACACTGATAATCAAAGTATGATACAAGAATGTCAGAGTGTGTGAGAGAGAGAGAATAGACTAATGGCACATCAAAATAACTGAAACCAAACTATGCTAAAAATTAAACTATCCCATACAGAGGAATTCAGTGATTTATTCCATTCTATTGAGTACACGTAAAACTCAAGTTGTCCTTGAAATATGGTCAGCATCATAATTACAGAACAACAATATCTTCGTTTAAATTAGTTTGATCCTTGTAACAATGTATCATGTTTAGAATCTCAGATCATTTGCTAGCATTCACAATAAGTAATAGATAACTAGGTCTTAATAAAAGACACCAACCACAAAAAGTTGTTATCTTTTAAATCTGTAATTACGTGATTATATATGAAATTCCAACGCTCACAAACTATGGATGTCTCTTCATCAAGCTTTATATAAGAATTGTGCATGCAGAATACAAACTATTGTTTAGAGCTCTCATGACATGAAATACATACACAATACGTATAATCATTTTCTAGACGGCATCATTTTAATCAGGTAACATAAGAATTATAATCCTTCATATCTCACAATGTAAATCAAGGACGAAAACACACACACACAATGCTGGGATACCAAGAAATTTTCCAAGTTCTTCATAAAACAAGATTATGAGATGCAGAAGTACATAAGGTGAAGTCTAGGACGAACCATTGGGAGAATAATGCTCAAGTGGATTGGAATATTAGATATTTGTTTGCTCTTCCCTGTTATGCGGTCTGTCTCATCTGCTATCTCTTGGCGTACAGCAGCTGCACTATCCAAAAATGCCTATTTATGAATAAAAAGTGTAAGGCTGAAAAATTGTTCATGTATTATGCAGTCGAGAACATGGAAAAGTAATTCTAAAGCAATTACAGAAGTGAGTTGGGAAGAGTTACTCCACATGGTTAATCACATACTCAAAAATCTTAAGATAAAATCAGCATACATTTCTTTTTCTGGAAGAACACAAGACAAACAAGGTTTTTGTGTGCAGAGTCCAAAAGATATTTTGGCCCTAAAATGAAAAAGGTAAAATTGTTGGTGAATAAGTTCAATTATGACCTGTTATAAGCCAATTTGGAAGTCCACCGGCTAACTTGGGTAATGATCAAAGGACCCTATGGTTTAAAAGTATTGCAAAATTTGTGCCCTAAATTACGAGAATTGCCCCAAGGACCTATCCAAAGCCATAAGTTATAAATTTGACACACGCAAGATATCTTGCCCACTCTTTTGCCAAATTCAAAATTGCATATTTTTTTCTTTCTACAACAAAGCAGATTGAATGCTTACACCTCTTACTTCAATACAGATAAGGTCACAGAGTGCTAGCTTCCTTTTCCAACTCGGCCACGGTGATTACACTTCCAAGAAGCCACATTTTGCACACCACAAGAGATAAAAAGCAATGAAATTGGGTATACAAGTCTTTCAGGATAGTTTTAGGAAGAAGAAGGTTTTGTACTTATCTTTCACACTGAACCATTGCTAACGAAGAAGCTAAGAAATTGGACCTAAGTGGTATGCCATATGCAGCAAGGAAATGTTGTTGGCATAGAGGAAAATCAGCTTAAGAAACGAGAAACAATTATGAAACATATTACTCTTTAGTCTAGGGAACATTAAACAATCCATCTCCATAGAGTGATGTCTTCCTTGGCTAGGTAATCTGATGAGAAAGGTCATACAAATCTACTTCAGATAGCCAGCATGATAGTTGCCAGATGAAACATTAGTAGTAGAAACCATATTTAGAATAGCTGTTGAAAATCTCTTAAGAATTCTTTTCTATCTTTTAGAATCCAGTATCAAGCTTGAATCTCTATTCTTCAAATTTTAGACAATGGAAGAAATTTTAGAGGCCAAAGAAAGTACAAAAAAATTGACTTTTAGATTCAAACATACCAAAGTCGGCAAATCTCTTCTTTGGTGCATGTAGAAATTCTGCATACTCAGACTGTCCCTCCGTTTTATGGAGTTGCAAAACCAATGGCCTCCTTGTCACAATCCCTGGAAAGAGAACAACCGGCATAACACTCTTGTTCTAATAATTCTACATCATGGCTATATTAACAACTGCCTTTGTATTCATAAAGGACTAATTTAAATTATATCATAAAAGATGGACAATTTTCAAGGGTCTCTCATACTTTTCCTCGCATGAGATTTCTCATATGACTTAAAGGCCCCTGTTAGTTGGCAGAGGAGCGTTAGACAGTCTAATACATAGACACGAAGCCAATTAGTATAAATACATTATTTTGTCTTCTCATCATGTATTGAAATCTCATTTATTCTATCCCAGTTTTTGTTGTTCCATAATACATATGTAATCTAAACATTGGAGTATGGCTCTTTAGGTATTAATAACTCTTTTTAGCTCTCATCCAGGGTTCATATATTGGTGTGATGGGCAAGCAACCCATGGTCAATCTCTCTAATGAACTTTCACCTAACTACTGTTCATGAAGAATGTGGTTCTTACAGAGAATATATTCACTGCAAGGGAACATGTTATTGCCACAGATTTCCAGACAATAATATTTACTCTTAACACTTGAATACATCAACACTCAAATTATCGGTTCCCATTTCCCAGTGAATAAAAATTATTTGCAGTGGATATGTATCAACTTGAAAATCTCAAATAACACTACATTTATGACTATCAGGGAAATAAACAACATTCTTAGCCTCTCAATTATTCATCAAACACTGCAACTCAAAATGCTATCAGCAAGCATTATCAGCTTAAATGCGAGTGACCACGACATGCAACAATGCAAATGGCGCAGATCGGCTACTAAGGCTATCCGCGATAGCACAATGGGAACAGAACAATTGGAGTTTTTAATTATCCAACGATTCAGTAAATCAGAATGCTGACTGTTATGAAGCAACCGACAGGAAGATAAAAGGAATAAACTAAGGCTATTATTTACCGGATCCACGAGGTAGGAAATCTCTCCCAACGACGCTCTCGAGGACCGATGATTTGCCAGAACTCTGTATCAATTTCAAACACTCAAATGTGTGAGATTGGTTTAAACAGGACATTAGAACGAAATGAGAAAAAAGAGAGAGAGAGTGGAACAATGAGAGTGTATAATACCTGACCACCGACGACGGCGACGGAGGGAAGGGCTTCCCAAAGGGACATGCCTTCACCGCCATGATCGCCCAACACAGTGCATGCCCTCTGAATCCTATTCACTAAGCCGATCAAGCTTTCCATTGTCGCCATTTCTGGAGATGTGAAGAGAAACAGTGAATGTGGAGAAAATGGGATTGGATCTGTAGATAGTATTTGATGAGGGAGATCAGATCCTGTGTCTATATCGACTCTCGAGAGAGAGGAAACCGGAAAAACGGTCGACGACGTGGGAATTGCTTGTAACGTGTTACCAAATAATATAGGGATAATTTATACATACACCCCTCTCCTTGATATTTGTGATAAAATTACAAGTATATATATATATATATATATATATATATTATGTTATTTAAGAAAATACATCAAATATTTTAAAATTTATTTATATTTAGTATTTTTGACTAACATTGGGCTTATTTATTAAATGAAAGTAAATTTTATGAATATTAAATGTAATTTCCCATATTACATGAAGTTTACGTATAATTATACAAAACTTCAAAAAAAAGAAGTATAATTATCCCAATAATTTATTTTATAAAATCTACCTCAGCTTCATCTGATTTGTGATCCCGGTTATTTGAATAATAGTAAGATAAAAGAAAATTTATATGAATTAGACTATATTTATTTAGATTATTTGGATAGTTCAACTTAAATAATAATTAGTAACAGACTCTTGTATTAAAAACGAGACCACATAATACAAAGTAAATTTTTTTATATTAATATATTAAAATACTTATACAACTTAATAATTGAAAATTAACGAGGCCTCATTAAAAAATAAAATCATTTAGATTCCATCCCATATGTGGCATCACTTTTTATTTTAGTAATTCTAATACTATATTTTAGTAATCAAATATTAATATTTGACATAAGTTTAAATACAAAGGCATTAAATTGGCAATTATCAATTAAATGATTTATTTTTATTAAAGAAATAATCAAGTTAGCATGTCAACACCGCTGTCGGATGTATATATATAATTTTGTAAATAAAGAAGTGTGGTGCAGTGAAGATGCTATAAATCAACGAGACGTAGCTCAAATATCAAAATAGAGAGGAGTGGCGATAAGGTCGTGGACCCAAAAGTGAGATGTTGTCTAAGTCAGTAGTAATTAATTACTTAGAAATGCAATTAGGTAATAATTTGAAATTTATGTTGGAATAAGTGTATACTCTTATTTTATACAATATTATATATATAATAGTCATGACTCATGATTGTGCACACAAGTTTACGGGATCTCTTCAGTTCTCTCGGCCTTCTCGGTTTCCTTGACTGAAATCTGACTGTTGGCTCCTATGATGTATGACTTCTACATCAATATTTTTCAAACGATAACCTCCAATGTCATTTCAACTCGTGATAAATCAAAATATAATATAATTAAAAGATTAAATTACAAAGCAACATAAGGAAAACAAGAAAATAATGAAGTAGGTGGCGGCCTGACGAATTGATAGATCAGATTTGCTGAGAACTTGTTTAAATATAAAAAAATAAATAGTAGGTACCAGAATTGATGGAGATGGTGAAACTTGTTTTGCTTTATTTGGTATGGTTAAACTTAAACGCAGTGGCAGTGGCAGTGGCAGTGGCAGTGGGAGTGGGGAGTGGGAGATGATGCCTTAACTAGAAAACAAACAACATTGGTTGATGGGGTATGTAAAGTGAAAGCAAAGCAAATAAAAGCATTCCGAAAAACAGAAGCAACCAAATACTCAACACCACACTAATTCATATTCTGCCTGACTTTTACATACCTCCTTACCATCCCAAAGCATCCTTTTTCTTTATTCCAGTATTATATGTAATTGCTGTCGACTCGAGTGTGCTCAGGAACACGTGCAAGCACGTGATGAAAGCAAGGTTCTCTGACACATTCACGAACCCGCACTAGTACAGTATGTGTATGTAGTACAGAATATTTTGACCAACAAGGTCTGTCCAGGACAACACACACATGCAACCCCACCAACCTGGATATATATATATATATATATAATATATATATATATATATATAATGTATAAAATTAACTTTTACACAGACTGTGTTCATACCAGAACTCAAAGGGAAACACAGCACAGATGATGAATAAGCACGGAAAATGGAAAAAATCTGATATTTTTATCTGATAACGAAAATATTGACAAACCTCAACAAATACCAACCACACTAACTGCAGATTTCAAATATAGACTGCAAACAATAAAAGGAGAATGTGTGGGCAAAGGATAAGCCAACAAGCTACCTATACAACAACACATTAAACTGCCACTCCAAATATTTCTGCCAAAAGGTTAGCTCAACTTTGATATCCTCATACTTCTTGCTGATCTCTAAGCGGACAGATTTTAGTCTAAGTCAGAAGCACACCGACCATTTCCACTGGATTTCACCTTCCTTGCATGGTTTTGTTTTTTGTTTTCTCATCGTGCCACAACCAAAGAGCCATTGGCATGCTTGTTACAATTATACAAACAGTGAAAGGGTAAATTTTAGCAAATGCAAAGGATAAAAAGGACCCAATACGAGGTTTATGCAGAACGGTTTCTGAATGCTGAGATCAGGTTATCTGTTATTGCGTGCTGCGTGTCAACCCACTTCTTGCTGCAGTCCTGTAAAAAGATGATTGTATGTTAATTGAGATCCACAAAAATGCCCAGATAATTGTTTCAAAAAAGATCAAAATAGAAATGGAAAGGCTTTATCATGTCGGCCACATTAAGGTGCTATGAAGCATACATTACTGGACCCTTTCATAGTTCCAACTTCTTTAAATGCAAACAATTCACTGTTCATAGAACTTGTTCAGCACTGAAACAGATGGAATATCGACCAGACAGGAAATGGAATTTAGATCTCTCAGAACTTTGTACTGCGGATGCAAAATAATTGGGAAAAATGAAATGGACTTAGTCAGTCTATAACGACAGTGACTATTTTGCACATGAGTTGATCTCATGATCAAAGCACATCTGGTATTATCAAGTATTCAAGTCAAGAACACCAAATGATTTATAACTGTGAACTTTAATCTCCCCCAAAAAATTAATCATGATTAACTGCTTTATCCCTGTCAGTAGTATCTGAACAACTTGCTTTTATATGAAAAACATCCAAGACAGCTATGGTAGTTTCAACACAACTGATAATTATCTAATTTCAACAGGAAATAAATTGCGTAAAATTCGCTGAAAAGTTGCCAAGAAGTCATCTCAGTTTCAGAAGCACTGAAAAACATTATTTGGTCTGACAGGTGACAGGAAGCTAAGATAATGACTGGACATAACAAGTCAACAAAACAGGCTGTTTAATGTCGGCATACAATTGCAGAGGCGCAATGTCAATGAAACTTCGACCTGGAAAAATGAGCAAAAATGGAGACATCCATACTAGTTGTATTAAAATCTGCTATCTTCTTATTTTCAACTATAAAACAGCAGAACATGATTGTTGTCAGGCAGGAGTACAAAAAAGAGCATAAAGGAAAACATTTCTGATCAAATAAGAAATGGCTTTTTTGTCCTGATAATTTCACAGCAAGGGAATATGAATATCTATGTGAAAACAAAATGAGTGTTAACATGCCTTCATAAAAAAAAGGTGATTCACCAACCCTAGGAGAAAAATAGTGGGATTGAACAAGTCAAGAGCCAGGGAAAGAGGCCCATTGTAGTTAAAAGTAATAAGGGTGCATAAACGCAGATGTGCAAGGATAGCCAACTAATACAGAAGTTTGATAACAAAGAACCATGGATGCACAAAGCATTTTTGACTACATTGTTTGAATAAGTGAATTGTGAAATATTTATGGGAAAGTAAATGTAGACTTACTACAAGTAAAATTGAAACTGAAAAAACTTGTAAAGTAACATTCACATATGCATGCATGATAAACAGCAAATTAGTAAGTCAATCACATGTATTGCGCATTTTTACCTAATTCAGAGTAAACAAAGGAAGGAAAATATATATGCAATTTAATATACACATGCCATTGCATTGGCATAACATGCAATTACTAACTATTTGACTAATTAGCTTATGTAGAAAAATGGATATTGCACTGACAGAATTCTTTTATCTCATCCTATTAGTTACTGTTACAGTTTGGCATGTAAGAGGTGTGAATGGCTTACTTCCATGCCATATCCTTCAAACATTGACAGATCAAAAACTTTATCCATTCTAGGCAACTGAACAGCACAGGATTACATGGAAACTGATACAGATATTTGGCACCTTGACTCAGTCAAAGCTCAGCAGAAGAGATACAGACAATTGAAGTTGGCAGAAATACCAAGTCAGATGCAGAAACCACTTCATCTAAGACTCCGTTATCAGCCTTAGTTTGTCCAAACTTTCTTTTTTCTCACTTGGGCTACAGTAAAGGTATTCCTGGAGACTAGACGTCACCAATGCTATAAGAAATATTCATGCTCAAGGCAGGTAGTAGCACATGGTTCCTATGACACGACGTACATATGTCTTGCACCCATGCGGGTGCAATTCCGAAGAAAATGTTTAAAGTTATTTTACACATAGGTGTTTCTTGTGTAAAACAAAACATGATACATTTGTGTTGGCATGGATGACAATATCAGCGGAACAATCTTAGTAATTCTATCAATGGTCTTTAGAGAGTAACAGGGAAGAGGAATGCTGAAAAAAAACAAGAATTAACTAGCTCTAGCAGCAAACCATCAAGGGAACATGCTACACTTGCAATAATTGTAAAGAACAGGCGTACCTCCCAGGGAGCAACTGAGAGCTGTTGACTGAACTCTTCGTATTTCCCAGTCTTTTGGCCTTATTTTCATGATCCTTCTCCAAGCGCATCGCAGCCACCTCCTTCTCCATAGCAGCCACCTCCCTTCTCATCTTTTTGGCCTCAACTTCCATCGCTTTAGTCAAAGTTTCTACCTTCTTTGCTAACATCTGGTCGTAGAAAAGACGAAGAAATTTTAGCTTAAAAGCAATTGGAAGTACCATTGTTCAATAAAGAAAGATATCAACCTCAATTGCATCATCTTTGTCTTTAAGGCTCTGATCCTTTTCATGACCAGCTTTCCTCAAGGCAACCACCTCTTTCTGTAACAGATCATATAACAACCCTGGCACAGTATCCTCTGTATCTGTGACTTGAATATCACTAGTTTTTTCCTCTTGAGGTGCTTTCCATGTATTATTCGGCGTCTCAGCTTCCTTAGTTCCATCACAGGACTGGCTTTGCTTAAAATTCGGTCCTAATCCATTTAAGAGAACTTTACTTCTGTCTGAAGATCGTGAGCCACCATCAAAGGACTTTGATGTCCCTTTTGCATGTTTCAATACTGTGCTGCTACTAGTAGATCTCAGTTGAAACGATGGTGATCTCTTGGGTAAAAGCCATTGGAAGTTAATTTGGAAATGTTTTCAGCTCCACCCAGTGACTGGCGGCGTGACGGCCCATTGCTTGAGCTTCTTCCATCTGATGTGGAACGAGTTGCCGTGTTTGGTGATCTCAATGTTTCCTCAAGAACTTTCAGACGTAGTTGATATTTTTCCTGGAAGATAGAATGCAAGCTTTAGTTTAAAATTCAAAAAAATCTGATAGATTCCAATTATAATTTCTCATCATATAAACCATATATAATAAAATAAGCCATTTACTTTCATCTGGGCTTCAGATTTTGCAGTTCTCTCAGTTATAGCAAGCTTATCCCTGAGTTGTTGCATCTCACCCTGTCACAACAGATTGCAATTACTGCAGGAATTCTCTAGTTCACAATGAAAGTCCAACTGTCTATATATCAACTAACAACTGACAAGTGAAGGAAGAAAAATGAATATTTACCTGCAGGAATCTTCTCTCTTCTAGCCATTGTTTGACTGGCATCACTTTATCATTAGCATCTTTCCATTCATTAGCTACCACAGTTGCCACCCTATTTGCTGTTACTTTGGCACGAGCCAACTCCCTGTCAAGAGTTTTTCTTTCCTCCTGAAAAATCAAAAGATAAGGGTATTCCATTTATTTGGGCATCAGCATATCATTTAACGGCTATATCTGTATATGAGAGTTCAAGTGGTTTTGAGCCAGGATAATTACATTCATCTCTTGAACTTTCCGCTGGTAGTCACGTACAGCATTTGCAGCTGCACCACCAGCCAGTACAGCTTCTTCAAGCTCACGTACAGTTTGGGTAAGCTTTTCAACCTCCGCAACCTTTTGCCTATGCATTTTATCCAGTATCTTATTCTCTTCCTGATAAAACAGGAAATGTTTGAAGAATTATGAACTGGTGACCTTCAGAATGAATCAACGGAAAAGCAAACAGAAATACCTGGCAAATTTCTATCTGCTTCATCAATTCTTGGTTCTTGTTCTGGAGATCATCCACCATAGAAGCTTTGGCTAATGCTACCTGTACAGTTCTCTCTGCTTCAAGTAGAGCAGCTTCTTTTGACTTGGTAAGCCGGTCCAATGCTTTGTTGTCATCCTGCAGCTTCGCAATCTAGAAGTAGAAGGCAAGATTTATGTAATTAATCCCTTTAATGACATTGTTGTTTGCCAAGGTGAGCAGATGCCTTAATGCACAAACCTCCTGCCGAGCAAGCTTGAGTTCAGCCTCTAAAGGAGCCAGGATAGCTTCAATTGGAGGCATATCATCATCCTTTTGAGCAGCATGAACTCTCCGAAGAGTGGCTTCTGCTGCAAATTGAGCTGCCATGGAGGCCTTCTTCTCATCATTAATTCTTTTAATTTCAAGATTCTGCCCAAAAAAGTGTTCAACAAAACATGCATGTCATCAGAAAATATACCCAGGAGGAGGATGTAGAGAGAAAAAAAGTTACAGCTACTACCTTGCTTTCTAGAAGAGATTCTGTTAGTTTAAGCTTCTCCTCCACCTTTGCCAACTCTTCAGTAAGCTACAGCAAAACAAACAACCTCAGGTTTCTCACAAATTCATGTCGGTAGCTTCTTATAGAGGGAAAACAAAGCATAAAATAAGAATCCAAGAAAGGAGGTCCAACAAGGGAAGGTATCCAAGCAGAAAGCAAAGATAAAAAAAAGTAGTTTAAAGACATAGTACTACTCCTTAATACATGAAGGCAACATAAACCCTCAAATTTAACCCAAATAATTTCATGACATTCATGCAGCAACATTACTTCTGCTTCCTCCAACCCAAGGATATCAATCTTCAAATTAGTAGTGGTCGACATATGCTACGGAAACAAACCGTCCATGTCAAATATTACGTTTTATATTTTAATGCGAGACAAGCAAATTATCTGACACTTGCTGCAACAAATAGTGCCTTTAATATTCTAGCAGCTAATCCCTGCCAATATGCGTAGTATTCTATAAAACATAACAAACTAATGACGACCAACACCTCAATTCTTTCAGTAGATTCCATAGGAAGCCAAAACTGTATGGAACAACAATATAAAAAGAACACAGTATCTACGAGACATTCTTGCCAGCTGACTTTTTCTAGTCTGAGAACTTGAAAAAAGGTGACCTATGATAACAGAAGAACCTTGACTCATTCTTTCCCATCACTTAGGTGCACAAAGAAAGCCTTCTCCCAGTTTCTATCATTATCCAATTAAATTTATCCCACATGAAACCTAGATCCAGCAGAAAGGTTGAGACACTAAGCAAACTGAGAAACTTAAAACATTCAAATGAGGAAGGCTTTGAGTCCAATAAGTTTTCATCAAGTGAAGTACGTCGCATAGCACACAAGAATTGGCAATATCTTCCAGAATTTACAAATCTCAACTTTCCCAAAGTTAAATTACATCCCTGTAGGTAAGTATCGCTAACTCATATGATGAGATTTGTATTTGCAAATTCACCCCTACTACCCTCCAACTACATACTCCGGAAAAATAAAAGACAATACAAGCCAGGATCAGTTACCAGGTATGAAAAAAAGCTAAGGTAATAAGATGTACTTCACACAAACAAATGGAAAATGTGAAATGGGAAACAACGAAACCTCTTCAACAGCTTTCTCGCGAAGTCTCTCAGACAACTTCAAAGCCCTGATCTGAGACTGAGCTTCCCCCAATTCCCTGTCCTTATCTGCAGCAAGCAAAAACCCACGCTAAAATGCCAATGTTTCAACATTTTAGATACAAAAGAAACAAAGAACCTTAATATAGGGCTGAATTTTATTTTTCTTTTTTCGCCAGAAACAAATTAGCACATCAAACCGCCTTGTGCTTCGCAACAAAATAGACTGATATCAAAAATTTAAGACACTATAACACGTCATACTATCACTTAAATAAATGAACGCATCCAGGCGGCAGCATTCACATCAAATCCGAGAGCGAATCTAGTGGATCCAGCTGCAGAGACTGACCTCTGACTTCGTTCTCCAGTCGATTCAGCTCCAACTTCACCGGATCCGAACCATGGAGCAAGTTTATAAACTCATCCGCATCAAGGCTTGGCCGTACGGACGCCCTCCGCCGCGACGACGAACCCTTACCTCCCTCCTTGAACGACGCCGACACCGTCAGCGGCGTCGCCCCCGGCACATTGCCGCTGGTCTCTCCAGCAATCAGCTCCCCCGCCGCGCCTACACTTCCCTCGCCCGAAACCTCCGCCATCACCACCGATCTACTTACTTTTTCGCAGCGCGCATCAAATCTCAAAAAACCTCCGTTTACACTTACAACAATGTGTGTAAATATATATATATATATATATATATATCAATACTAATCTAAATATACACGCAGCGAGAGACAGAGACAGATAGAGAGAAGGAAAGCAGAGAGAGAGAGAGAGAGAGAGAATTTGGGGGATACGAGTTCAAAAAAACTGTAGTCTGCAGTGGGTATAATATGAGGGAAGATGATAGAGTTTTTCCTTTTCTTTTTCCCCCTTTAGTGAGAGAAAGGTTGATTTGAGTTCAAATTGACGCCCTCTCTCCCCCTCTCCCCTCTCTTTCTCTCTCTAAAAAACAAAACAAAATTAATCCAAACCCACAAAAAGGGAAATTTGCAACTCTCTCTGCGTGTGCGCTCTCTGAGCTGATCTACACTGTCTCTTCCCTTTTCCGATACAAAATAAAAATAACACTTCAGTTAAAAAGCAGCGGACTCCCTAAAATGACAGGATAAACCCTCATCCACCGCTCATTAAAAGCGCAAAATATCTACTGAGACACTGAGGACAGAGTTGTCATATCAAACCATTACAAGAGTGGCTGAAGCAAATTTGTTAAGGACGAAAGAGATGTGGGGGAGCGCTTTCTCTCTCCTTGACAGAGATAGAGAGTCGGAGTGATTTCTAATATTATTTAAAAATTTATTTCTAGTAAGTAAGAAAACAAATAATTACCGCAATAAATACAATTTAGATAAAATTCACTGCATCTCTCTAACGTAAGGAAAAAAAGTGTTAATTTTGTACAGCGTTTGATAGCTTAACCAAATACGTCAAATTAAAATAGTGAGAATACTAATTATGAGAGTAGTTCAACAGTGAGATTCATTGAATTCAACTTAGGAAAATTTAAGAATTTATTTTTAAAAAATTTTGGAAAGTGTATTTTCTTAAATGTGTAATGACATGCTGCATGTTATCAGGAGGAAATTTATATTATATTTTTTTGACTAATCATTGGAAAATAATATATATATATGTATATTTATACTACGGAATTTGTTTCATAATTCAATTGACTCGATATTTCAAATCAACAAATACGTCAAATGAGACAAAAAAAAATAGTAAATTAGTAGTAAAGTGAATATATACGCTTACATCCTTAGAACTCGAACTTACATTGAAAAAAAAAATACATGAAGCCGGTGTTTACATGAGAATTAACATTATCTTTAAACGGATGAATTTCAGGGTAGGAATTTTAAATACCTAATAATAAATACTTTGCAAATGTTTGAATGGTTTTTATATTAAAAATTATTTTCAAATATTTAACTCTAATTTTGTTATATTTTTGTAGTGCGTTTTGTGTACTTTTTATATTGAGTCGTTTAAAAAAAATCCAAATCATGCGTTTAAATTCAAATTTTTTTATCCAAATGTAATAAATGTGGAGGATTTTAAATCTTTAAATTAAAAAAAATAAAGTCAAAAATTGAAACGTTGAGTCGACCAAAATTGATATTCGCACAACATAAAAGTTATAGTTTCATGTCCTACTAATACAAATGTTAGTTTATTTTTATAATAGTATGTTATTTTATATTTTCTAATTATTTTGTTAGCTCTTATTTTTTTTACATAAATAATACGATGTAATCATTTTAAAATCAAATAAATAATGTATTTAAATAGTTTTGGCATCCCAATTACTACATATTTAATTGTCATTTCATATAAAAATAATAAAACAAACACACATAAATAATAAAGAGGATAACATATACTACTTATAACTTTAAACATTATGTTATAAATACACTGAATCATTCATTATTAACTTCACTTTTATTCTGTGTTTAGCACTTTTCTTTTCTTTTCATTTATGGTATTTGATTTGACCATCCAAAGGTTTGCAGATAAATGTTACGATATTTTAAAGGGTAAATTGCACTAATTTTTCTCAAATTTAACATAATTATAAATATCATCGTTTGTTTGAAAAATTATAAATACCAACTCCAGATGAAAAATTATACAGTCCCTATACGGTAAAGTGAATATTATAATTTTACCCTTGTTGATTTTTTCTTTAAATAAAAAATGTAAAATATTAAAAATTGAAAGTGGATAAAATAAATAATCTAAAAAAAATATTAGTTCATAAAAATATTTTAAAAAATTATAATTTATAATCCAAAAATGCATTTTTGTCAGTTTACCACATTGTTGGATGAAAACCTAACGGAATGGGCTCATTGTTAGACTGACGTTAAAATCACGAGCGTATTTATAATTTTTTAAATAGAGATGATGTATTTATAATTATATCCAATTTCAAAAAAGGTGATTGTAATTTACCATATCTTTAACTTATGACATTATTTATGTTGCATATTGATCTACCTTATTTGAATACAACATGGAATAATGATTGATTTATACTTGCAACAAGTTCAATCAACATTATTTTCTCGATATTGAGTAAAAATAAAGAGTGTGGCGTTTTCGGACCCGATAGTGTGTACGAGTCAGTCTTTTTTTGGTCAAGTACTTGAGATTTTAGTAACGATCTTTTTGGGTCGAGAACCCGGGACTGGATACTCAAATTTTTCTACTTTGTTTTTTGTTATTTAAATTAGACGAAAAGTAGAGGTAACAATAAAATTATATTTAAAGCATGATTTTTGTTTTAAAAATTTTATACTTATAAATTATAATTTGTATGCATGATGCGAGTCATGTGACTTATTTTTTAATAAAAAAAATATCATACATAATTTAGTATCAACTTATTAGTGTTAATAAATAGCATAACATCACAAATAATTCAAAAATAATAGATAAAATAATCAATTTGTAATATCAATAACTTAATAAGTAGATCAACCAACCTATATATATCATTCTCTTTACCACTTAACTAGTAACAATAAATAATTATTTTTATTTATTTATTTTAAATTCTAAATATTTGATTCCTTTAAATAAATATCAGGTAAATGATTACCCGAATAGATATTACTCTCTACAAAATACTTGATTGATTTTATTTGAAATCGAGTTCAAGTGATCTGCAAAGTATAAAAATTATCCGACCCAAACCCGTTCGAATTGGATTGCCTAAACCCATCCTATTCAGACCTTTGTCGACATGCTATATTTGAATGGAATGATTCGAGTCTAAAATTATTTAACTTCAGATAACTTTATAATAAATGAATTAAAAAATAGTTTAAATCAATCCCTCTACCTCCAAATTCCTTGTTCCATAACATAATATTATATTGTGTTTGGATTGATGAATTTGAACATAAAGATTTTAAATTCATAATGACAAATTCATTACATTTATTTAAATAATTTTGCATTGCAATAATTCAAAACCATTCTCATTCTCATTTTATATTATTTTTAATCCAAAAAAGAGAGGGCAATGTTGGAAAACCAATAAAAGGGGGGAGTGGCAGAAGCAAATGATAAAGCGTGAGATTCAAAAAATAGTAAAATATTAAGGTTAGCAGAGGCGCTTTGCTGTCAATGAGCAGTTAAGCAGATCCTGTTGACCGATGACCGGCAAAGGGTTGAGGCAGGGAAATGCACTGATGCAATCAGTAAACTAATCCTCCATTATTATCAAAATATTAAATAATGATACGGATAATATTAATTAAGTTAATCATGTTTAAGAGACAAATGGCGTCCTGCAACCGGGATGATTAAGAGTTAAGACTGTTGTGAGCCGGGTGCCTAGTGCGCTCCCTTGCTGCCTATTGCGGCTATTGCACGCAAACGCAGGGTTGTGGGAGATGCTCAGGCCCAGCTCTCGGGTGGTTTAATCGTAAAATTTTGAATCAAGATGGGCAAATTAGTAAGACTAGACTACATTATTTTATTCCAATTATATCCATTTTTATTTAGTCATTTAATAATTTTTTTAATTTATCATGCAAATTTTACAAAAATATACACTTTGCCATATATTTAGTTTTAGTTATACATTTTTAAGTCGATCTAGGCAAAATTAATAATTTAAATGTGATTATCTTCTTTGTTGGAGATCTTTAGAGTCGAGTCTTGTATATGTAATGAGTGTAAGTATATTTATTTCTTTATTGGAATTATTGAAAATACTAAAAAGCTAATTAAATACATAGATAATTTTATTTGTATATATATCTATACATATATTAAAATAGGTTTAATTATAAAATTTCAAATCAAGATGGGGAAAATTAGGGAATTTTGAATTTGGTTATATCTTTGACGGAAAGTGTTGAATTCGACTTCTGTATGTGTAATGATTGTATATTTATTTATGTAGTATTTTTTTATTTATTATTATCACTAGTTTTTTATATTTCAGTGCATATTTTAGTATAAAATTATTGATATTGATTTCAGTAAAAAGTTACTCGTTTCATAACTCTTGGACTTGAGCCTTTTGAGCCAAATTTCCTACAAGTCTTAGAAGGGGGTCGTAAAAAAATACTTTAGCACTTTAATACTTAAGCCAGCAAATAGTTATGAAAAGATGAAATCAAATACACTAAAGCCGTGATGAGTTTTAAAATGACAAGAGAGCTATGATAATATAGTGCTTTTGTGTGAATGCTAATGCCAAAAATTGTGTTACCGGTAATCAGGGGAAAGAACGGCTTGCTTTTATAGCTATAGTCCCAAACGGTTGAGAAGTGTGACCCTTTAGGACTCGGGCCGTTTGTTGTTGTGTATAAGCTATTTCAAATTTCGAAAGTGGTTGGCATAAATTTACACTGCATCTTGGTGGTTGGAGAAATATTTATCGAATAAGTCTCTTTTAATGGATAAGTTTCGATTTCCTATGGGAATGTTGAGATACACAGAAAATCCGCTCACATCATTGATCCTTGGCATGGTCTATGTGGCTCTTTTCTCTCTCTTGTGGATGAATGAGTTTCTGCCATTTGCGGGTGACTAACTTGATAGCTAGATTGGCGTAATGCTCTGTCTTCTTATGGGCCTGTGAAGAATCTGGACCCGAAACACCTCCAGATAATATCGATCTAACCAACTATTACAAATGAAGACTGGGTTCGAAAACCCTTATACAAATCGAGAATACAGAATTAACAATACAAACCGTAAACAATAATAAGGCAGGATCAAGGAAATATAGAATAAACACTGTAACCAAAGATTAGGGTTACAGTGAAACGTAAGGCTCATATTTGCTCGATCCGATAGTGATACCCTTAAGCCACAAAGGCCAACAACCCTCAACCTCGGTTGCTAAGAAACCCACTAGCCACAAAGGTAGCCACAAAGGCTAATAGATGAACTCGGCCACAAAGGCAGTCAGGCCACAAAGGCAGAGCCACAAAGGCTTTAGTGTTCGGAGAATGTAGGAGAGAAAGAGAGAAGTATAGAAGTAGACTGTTCGTTGTACTCAAGCCAAGAGACCGACCTTGCTATTAAATAGCAAGACGCCATTGATGGCTGAGGGGAGAAGACGAGAAGGAGGCGGTGGAGAACCAGACAACGAGAGAGAGAGAGGGAAACGAAGCGGGGCATTGGAAAGGGATGAGGCGTGAATGAGAAGGGAGAAAGAGACGTTAGGGTAATAAGAGTGAGAGAGATCAGACCGGGTCGGGTGTGAGAAGCGGGTAGGTTAAGTGTGGGCCTGGGCTGGTGGGTTTTGCCATCCAAGAGGTTGAAGTGGGTTGGGCCATAAGTGGATTTGGGCCTACACTTTAACAATCTCCACCTTGGACCAAATCCAAAGGTGGCGGATCTTAGGTGATCATCATAGCCAAAAGAACTCCGGGGCCCAAGTGTGACAAAACCTGTAAGAAGAAGAAAAACATAACAGATATATGCAGAATAAGGAATTAATTAAGGTTAAGAACATTAAGACAGTTATTGAATTTATCAACAGGAAGACACTTGGTACCCATATCAGCTGGATTTTCTTCTGATCTAATTTTTTCCAGATTAATAGTACCATTACCGACAATGTCTCTTATAAAAATGATATCTTACATCAATATGCTTGGTCCTGTCATGAAAGACAGGGTTTTTACACAACTGTATCCCAGATTGACTATCAGAAAAAAGTGGCTTTGTTTTTTAGAAAACCAATTTCTTTTAATAAACATTCGAGCCAAAGGGCTTCTTTAAAAGCCTCAGTTAAAGCAATATATTCAGCCTCAGTGGTAGAAAGAGCAACAATGTTTTGAAGTTGAGATTTCCAACTAATGCAGGCACCACATAAAGTGAACACATAGGAAGTAGTAGACCTTCTACTGTCTCTATCATTTGCATAGTTTGAATCTACATACCCCATTAACTTAACACCTTCAGAACATTTGGAGAACTTAATACCATAATTGTTAGAACCATTCAAATATCGAAAGAGCCATTTAAGAGCCTCCCAGTGAGAGGTTCCTGGGTTAGACATAAACCTACTCAAACAACTAACAGCATATGCAATATCAGGTCTGGTACTGACCATAAGATACATGACAGATCCAATCGCATTTGAGTAAGGGATTTTTTCCATTTTTGCTTTTTCAGAATCTGTTTTTTGGGGACTGATCTTTGCACAGTTGAAAATGAGCAGCCAAAGGAACAAAAGCAGATTTTGAATTTGTCATAGAAAATTTTTCAAGCACAGATTTCACATAAGATTTTTGGTTTAGAAAAATAGTGAAGTTTTTCCTGTCCCTCTCAATAGTCATTCCTAAAATTTTCTTGGCATTTCCAAGGTTTTTCATTTCAAAATTTTTACACAAACTGTTTTGTAATTCAGCTATCAAAGTTACACTTGGACTGGCCATTAACATGTCATCCACATAAAGAATAAGGAATATAGGTATGTTATTGTCATACTTAAAATACAAACAAGGATCATAAGAGCTTTTCGAAAATTTTAAAGACTGCATGAAAGAATCAAATTTTTTATTCCATTGTCTAGGAGACTGTTTCAGGCCATAGAGGGATTTTTTCAACAGGCACACATGATCAGGATTTTTCTTGTCAATAAAACCACAGGGTTGGTTCATGTAGATCACCATGTAGGAAAGCAGTTTTAACATCCATTTGCTTCAGTTCCCAATCATAATGTGCAACTAGGGCAAGTATAATGCGAACAGTAGTATATTTAACAACAGGAGAAAAAATTTCAGTATAATCAACACCTTCAGTTTGGGTAAAACCTTTAGCTACAAGTCTTGCTTTAAAGCGGGAAGAATTATCTTCTTGTTTAATTTTGAAAATCCATTTGCAATCAACAATAGAAGTGTCTTTTGGTTTGGGGACAAGGATCCAGGTTTTATTATCATGTAATGACTTCATTTCTTCTTTCATAGCTAATAACCAATTTTCTGATTCAGGAGTTTTTAGAGCTTCATTATAGGAAGTTGGTTCTTCAAGATTTTTAGTGTTTAAAGCTAGTTGAAAATCTCTAAGTTTTGCAGGGATCCTAGGTTCTCTTCGTTCTCTATCTCTAGCAAGAAGGTAATGATTTAAATTATCACCAGTTTCTAAGTTTTCATTTTCTGTTTCTGTTTCTACCCTATTCTCTTCCCCCTGTTGGTTATCCTCTATAGGTTCCTCCACCTTGTTAAAGGTGCTTTCTATGTTATAATCCTCTACTTTCTTAGGGGTTTTAGATAAACATGGAAATTCAGATTCATTAAAGATAACATCCCTACTTATTAAGACTTTAAAACCTGGTTGGCTTCTAAGCCAGAGCCTATAGCCTTTAACACCATCAGGATAACCAATAAAAACACATTTTTGGGATCGGGATCAAGTTTATCACCATGGGATAAAGCAAAAGCAGAGCATCCAAAAATGCGTAAAGAAGAAAGATTTACATCAGAATCTGTCCATACACACTCAGGGATTTTTCCAGATAAAGGCACAGAAGGAGATCTATTAATCAGATAAGCAGCAGTTAATAAAGCTTCTCCCCAGAAAATTTTAGGTAACCCAGAACTGATTAATAAGCATCTAACTTTGTTCAGCAGAGTTCTGTTCATACGTTCAGCAACACCATTTTGCTGGGGGTGTAAGGGGTAGTTTTATGTCTTTTGATTGTTCTTTCCAAATTCACACAAATCAGAAAAATTTTGGTTGCAGAATTCCAACCCATTGTCTGTTCTTAAGGCTTTAAGTTTCTGGCCAGTTTGATTTTCAACCAAGGTTTTCCAATTTCGAAATTTTTCAAAAGCTTCAGATTTGTGTTTCATCAAGAAAACAAAAACTTTTCTGGAAAAATTATCAATGATAGACAGAAAATATCTATTTCCACCATGGGTTTCAATATTGGAAGGTCCCCAAACATCAGCATGTACATAATCTAAAATGCATACAGAAGAGGTGGGTTTTGGGGAGGGTGATGAAGGAAAATGCACTTTGTGTTGTTTTCCTAAAACACATTCATCACAGAAATCAAACTCTACTGGTTTTTCCTTTAAAATTCCATTTTTATGCAGGAAATCAAGACCTTTCATGCTGATATGCCCAAGCCTTTTATGCCATAAATCAGATGATGTAATTTTTGAAACAGATGCAGTATGACACTCATACTTCACAGAACAAATATACAAATTCCGTTTTCTTTCAGCCTTAAAGACAGTAAGAGATCCCTTCATTATTTTCATTACTCCCTTCCCCCATTTTCCTTCAAGCCCCTCTTCCTCGAGGGCGGAACAAGAAATCAGGTTATGAGCCAAATCAGGGACATGTCTAACATTCTTCAGAGTCAGTTTAAAGCCATTTTCAAAAATCAAACACACATCACCATAGCCATAAACATCACATATTTTTTCATTTGCCATAGAGACTGAGCCAAGTTTTTCAGACTTATAATTTGTCAAAATTTCACGAAAAGGAGTCATATGATAAGTACATCCAGAATCAATCAGCCATTCATTTATTTTTAGAGAAGATGAAACAGAATTTACATCACAGATCATATAAACTTCATCAGAGTCAGCAACATTTGCAGTATCTTTTGAATCATTTTTCTTTGGTTTCCTGCAGTCTTTAATAAAATGTCCTCTACCACCACAATTATAACATCTTTTTTCTTTTGGTTTTTCTTCATTGTTCCTATCATTGTTGTTTTTATCATTTCTGTATTTATTCCTAGAAGTGCTCCTTCCCCTACTCCTACTTCTGCTTTTACTGTGTCTTCTGTATTTATAGTCTGAGTTTCTATTTTTTGTTCTTCCCCTAACAAAATTTACTTCATTTTGGTTTTGACTAGGCTTGTTAGTCTTTAGGTCCATTTCTTTACTTTTAGGCCACTAACAACAGTTTCAAGATTCACATTATCCCTCCCATACTTAATGGCAGCTTTTACATCTCCGTAAGTTTCAGGTATAGCATTTAACAGAACAATAGGTGAATAGTCATCAATATTTTTATCTCCAGTTAACTTAATATCTTGGATTAACTTAGTGAAATCATCAATGTTTTCATCAATGTTTTTAGACAGGTCAAGTTTGTATCTAAAAATTTTCAAGCAGAAATAACTTACTAGGCAAAGAAGTTTCTGTATAAAGTTCTTCAAGTTTTTTCCATAGTTCTTTAGCAGATTCTTGTTTACCTACTTTTCTAATCACAGAATCAGATAAGTTTAGAATAATAGAGGAGTAAGCATATTCATCATTTTCAAGTTTTTTGTCATCAGAAACAGTATCAGCATATTTTCCATCAATAGCTTTGAAAACCTTTTGTTGAATCAAAATACCTTTCATTTTTTGTTGCCAAATGGAAAAATCAGTTTTACCATCAAATGGTTGAAGATTATAACCAGCCATAATTATAAACCGAGAGTAACTAATAGACACAGAGGAAGAAACACAGAGAAGCACAGAATAGAGTAAAGTAAACAGAAATTAATCAGTAATAAGAACAGAGTAAAATCACAGAAAAAACAGAGTAAACAACACAGATTACCAATCGAAATATTAAAATGGGGAATCTCGACTGACCCCTCAAACCAGATACCCGACGGTCTTCCGAGGGACCCGGCCAGGAGAGGAAATCAGTGAGAAAACAGTAAAGGGTCGAGGGAAGCAGTTAATCGGAGTAAGGGATAGAAGTTACCGTAAGGGCTAAATACCCAGAGCCAGGGACACACCCTGCTCTGATACCACTGTGAAGAATCTGGACCCGAAACACCTCCAGATAATATCGATCTAACCAACTATTACAAATGAAGACTGGGTTCGAAAACCCTTATACAAATCGAGAATACAGAATTAACAATACAAACCGTAAACAATAATAAGGCAGGATCAAGGAAATATAGAATAAACACTGTAACCAAAGATTAGGGTTACAGTGAAACGTAAGGCTCAGATTTGCCCGATCCGATAGTGATACCCTTAAGCCACAAAGGCCAACAACCCTCAACCTCGGTTGCTAAGAAACCCACTAGCCACAAAGGCAGCCACAAAGGCTAATAGATGAACTCGGCCACAAAGGCAGTCAGGCCACAAAGGCAGAGCCACAAAGGCTTTAGTGTTCGGAGAATGTAGGAGAGAAAGAGAGAAGTATAGAAGTAGATTGTTCGTTGTACTCAAGCCAAGAGACCGACCTTGCTATTAAATAGCAAGACGCCATTGATGGCTGAGGGGAGAAGACGAGAAGGAGGCGGTGGAGAACCAGACAACGAGAGAGAGAGAGAGGGAAACGAAGCGGGGCATTGGAAAGGGATGAGGCGTGAATGAGAAGGGAGAAAGAGACGTTAGGGTAATAAGAGTGAGAGAGATCAGACCGGGTCGGGTGTGAGAAGCGGGTAGGTTAAGTGTGGGCCTGGGCTGGTGGGTCTTGCCATCCAAGAGGTTGAAGTGGGTTGGGCCATAAGTGGATTTGGGCCTACACTTTAACAGGGCCAATGGGCCTTTGCCGTAACCCATATCTCCTCAAACTGCACGCGGATCTTGGGTTGAAGGTTTCTCGGAGGCTTCCCTTCTTGGGCCTCGTGCCTTCAGGGACCTCTTCTTAGACTAAGTGTATTTTTAGGGCATCAAATATATTTAATTAATAGTTAGTACTTCGAACTATAAAACTGGTCGAGTGTTCATCAAGTTCAAATTTATTTAGATTCGCATTTATACCCTTTGATCTATATTTTATTTATACAAATTATGTTGTTGTTGATATTTTTTAGAAGTGTATGTAATTTTTTTAAAAAAATATGAGTGGTTTTGCAAATAATATTGACGCTTTTAGTAAGAGTATGTATATTTTTAAAAAAAATAATGGTGTTTTTGTGTAAATAGACCATAAATCAGCGATAAATATAATTATTATTTTTATTTAATTGTTGGATTTAAGAGTTGTTTTTTATTTTTTGGTTTGGTGTTGGGGAGGGGGGGGGATTAATGTTTGCCTATAACTAACAATTTAGACATGAAAGTAATAATGATTTAGACATGTGAGTAGGATTTAAGAATTATTAAGTATTTATATAATTTGCACACGTTTATACTACACAACGACACACACATAACATTATTATGTGTATAAAAGCAAATGTAGAAATATTGTTAAAAGTGTACGAATTATTCTGTATGACATTTATAATTCGAATAAAATGATAGATCATGCCAGAAAAATAAAGTACATTGATTGCGTATTTATATAAAGTATAAATTTGAGAATTTCCGTGCCACTAGCTTAATTTAAATTCATATAGTTACAATAGTACAAATACAACCATTACTTTGCAAATAATAAAAATACCAAAAAAAAAAAAAAAACCTTAAAAAAGGATGAATTAAGTGATAAGGAGTAACCATTAATTTATAATCAATAGAAGCAATTTATATAAATCAATGAGGTATTAATCTGGTGATTAAGATTAAAAAAAAAAAAACGTGGAGCATGTAAGTTGCAAACTAATGAGGCACTGCTCGATTAAAAAGGTTGAATTTTTTAGTTAGAGTCTCACGAATGTGAATGTATGTCTATTTGTAATAGTAGTTTGTTGTTTATTTATTTAATTTGAACGGAATTTATTGATTTGAATTATTAATGTATTGAATCAGTATTTAAATCTGAGCATATTGAATGATGTAATGAATCGCATATTATTTAAAAATATGTCTTGTGAAATATTGATATATTTTAAATCTTAATATGGAGTCATTTAATTTGCCCAAATTCAAATTCATCCTTCAAATACTAAAACATTGATAGAGAAAGAGTCCACGTAAAACATATTCACACTACGAAATAATAATAATAATAATAAATAAAAAAACAAAAAAAAATAATAATTTTAATATTATCACTAATTATACATATTAAGTGACAAAAACTTTTATTTGATAACACTAACAAATTTCATCAATTTTAATATTTTTCGGTAAAAAGTCATCACTAATGCCAAAAAAAAAAAAAAAATGCATAAAATTAGCACCAAAAGAATACACATGTATAGTGATGAACAAGTGAGAACAAATAATTTTAGCCACAATATTTATGCTATCTTTATAGGTACAGTACACCACTAGTTCTCTATTGTTACGACTTTATGCATATTTTTTTCACAAGATGTATATTTTTAATAATAATTTAGAATTGAAAACTTAATAATATTTATCATTAATATTATAATATGATTGTGGTAAGATAATTTCTCAACTGAGATGTAATTGTAGTCCATTATTTGAAAGAGAAAGGAGAAAGAAAAGGCAATGTAATGTTAGTTGGAATAGAATAAAATAAAGGTAGTAAAGCTGCATAATTGGCTTTTTTGGCAACAATATTGCCCATTGCCCATTGCTCTCCCTTCAAGCATTCATACTTTCCATAAACCCACACTTGCCCTTCCAACCTGCATTAATCCATACATGTGCAACAATCCTTTCAATTCTTCTCCTCAATTAAATAATTCATTCCTTTCTCTTTTCTTTTTTTTGGATGATAGTTATATTATTACAGCAATATCTCAATGAATTGAGTATTACATCGATTTAATCAAAATATAAATACAACAAAAAATTATAGAATTATGGTTAATTACACTTAGATTCCCTTTAAAAATGCAGATTACACTTTTTCTCAAAAAAAGTTTCAAAATTACACTTGCACCCCCCTTTGAGAATTCAACGTTTATACTCGACCCTCTTTCGTTAGGGTTTAAACGAAAGTTGTTGTCGTTAGCAAAATAATCACTATAAAAATTTTGTACTTATAAGGGAAAAATGTAACGTGCTAATCTCACTCCATACATATAGATATTACATTTATCCATTTGCCAAAAGTACAAACATAAACATGAAAATGTTCAATGAGGGGCAAAAATAATTTTTTTATAAAATATCTTTTGCTAACACCAGCTTTTTTAACCGTATAAATCTACAAGAGTGGTGACAAATATTTTTACCATGGTTCTTAGCCATGAGAAATAACTTTTTATTGATGATAAAAAGTATTTACCACGAATTTTAGTCCATAATTATTAAAATTATAGTCAACAGTCATTTTTTATTTTCAAGGAATTGAGATATTTACTCATTTTATAAATTACATTGTGGTAACTTACATTTAACCTTATAAATTTCTGTAGCTTTCCTTCATTATAACTATATTGTTCTTAGGATGCTTTGAATTGGGCAACAGAGTGACAATGTCGTGTTCGTGTTCCCCCAACAACCGCTCCATATTTTCATGGCTTTTGCAAACACACACTCGGAAACAGAAAAGGACACCTTAATGCGATGTGTAACGACGCCGTATGTTTGTTCCTCAAACTGTGGTAAAGTTACTGGGGGAGGGGCCCGCGGCGGCCGGCGTTGTTCACATCTCCTGGTTTGGGGTTGGGATCGTGTGAGACCCCAAGTATGGAATTATGAAGCTTGTCCGTACACGACGCTCAACTCACTATTTGTTTTCTATTTTAAATTTTAGGTATAATTATGTTTACGCATTACAACTATAAACTAGTATTTGTGGCACACACCATGTGTTTGTAAATTTTGATATTATTTAAAATAAAATAATTTTAAAATATTTTTTATTTGATAAAATATATACAAATTTAATATTAATTTTATAATAAAATAGTATTAACAAATGTATGAAAGAAAAGAAGGAAGTAAATATAAAAAGTAGTGGGAGAGTGGGAAGTTATAAATAAATAAATAAATAAAATAAAAACAGATCGAAAAATGGAGAGACACAAAAAATGTGCTCTCATTTTTCCCATTCGGATGAAAAGTCATAACCTTTTGTAAATATATTTTTTAATTGAACATGTCTATCCAATATAATATTTTCAACTTCTATAAATGAACCCTCCCATTTCATTCAACTGAATCAACTTGAAAAACATTTTAAAGTATTTCAAAGTTTTTTCCAAAACCATCGTTGCTTCTTTTATGAAGAGAGTTATAAAATATTTTTTATTTCGTTGTTTCTCAAGATTTTGAAATTATAAGTCTTTGTATCTTACGTGACAAATTATCATGACCGTTAATACTAGAGTGGAATTATCTTAAAAATAAGAATTCAACTTTACGTAGATTTCGTAATACATAACTCGTACATATTCCAGATTTTCAACTCAAGTTTATCGAACAAACATATCATTATATATCTATAGCAACTCATAACACCAAAGGGCCACCCAAATGGCAAAATCAAATACGACAATAATAAGGCTGTAAAATGATTCCAACCAAATCCAATATATTATTATCGGGAAAAATGCATGCTACCCCCCTATGATATGGGTAATGTGCAAAATACTCCTCTGTAAAAAAAAAATATACTACCCACCGGCCACCCGCTTCCCCCCTACCCTCTCTCCATACCCCTCGCCGTCGCCGCATCCCCCTCCTCTTCTCCCTCTGCCGGCTTTGTCCCTCCGTCTTCGCCATCGCCTCACCATCTCCTCGACTCCCCTCCTCCTCCCTTTCTCCCCCCTCCTTGTTGTCCGCGCCTCCTTTTCTTCTCCGTTCCGTCTCCGTCACCTACTCCACCTTCTCTCTCTCTCTCTTTATATATATATATATATATACATTCATTTTTAAATAAAAAAATATATACATAATTTGTAATTAAATTTTATGTATATATATATATATATATTATAAATATAGCTTTTAATCTAGATCGTTTGTCAAATTTAGTAGAATTTGGATCATTGATCTTATTAATTAAATTTGGGTTTTAGATTCAGTTAGATCCAATGGCTATTAATATGGATGTAAATGTAATTTTATAACTATATTATATATATATATATATATATATATAAAGTGTGTGAATGGAACGAAATCGCGTGAGGGGCTTATTTGCTTTATTATGGAAAACACAAAGGAGTGATTTGCTATATTTTTTCACAGTGAGGTAATTTGCTCATTTCGTATAACACACTGGGGTAATTTGCATTTAACCCTATTATTATCTACATTTGTTTGAATTGTTACGAATTTGAAAAAATCATGTTTAATTTAATTTAATTTAATTATTAATTTATTCGAATTCAAACAAATTTTAATCGAATCAAATATGAATTAAAATTGAGTAATTTGATAAGAAACAACATAACAATTAGAGAATCCAAAGAAGAAACGTTAAGCCCACATTTTCGCACGGTCTCTTTCCGGACACTGTCTTTCGCTACTCTGTAAGACATTTTGTTGAAATTAAGAAAGGTGCATTAGATTCCTAAACCAGATGATTAAGTGACTGACAGTCTGACTCTCTCTCACACACACACTCAGCCTCATATTAATTAGTCCACATCACCAAATTCAAAAAAGCCATAAGCTACGGGAATGTTTGGAGTGCTTTGCAAGAATATTTTGGTGACTTCCAATACAACCCCCTTCTTCCTATTTTTGGGGGGCTTTCTAATGTTTTTCTTCACTTATAATCAGATGGATTTCACTTTATTTGTATAATCTGTTTGTATGTATATATATATATTTATTTTATAATTTTAGTTATTTATAAAGTTCGTACAGTTGTTTTTTCTTTTTACTAATAATTATGAATAAATTATTATAACTCATATCGACATTAATGATCATTTATTAATCATGATTAAATAAAAATAATATAAAAATATAGATTTTTCACCAAGAGAAAGTTATTAGCCACGACTAAGAGCCATGGTAAAAATATTTGTCATGACTTTTATCCATGGCAAATGTTTTAGCCACCCTCGTAAATACCACATCCAACAACCATTACAATGGTGAATAACTATTTGTTACGACTATTTATTTTTAACCATAGCAATTAAAAATATCGCGTAAAGTGAGACAACCACACCCACAAAAAATAAGACAATTACACACACGTTCGATAGAAATCACATCCATAACTTCGAATTTGTTCATGGTTTTTATTTTCAGCATTCACCTTTTTAAAAATTTGAATTTAAAAAAATAAAATAAATTCCTAGCATTAAGGTACTTTAGTTTAAAAAAAATAAATAATAGAATCTTTCATCAAAATATACAAGAGGATAGTAGAGGAGAGGTTTTAATTTTGGCATATAAAAAATTCAATTTATTAAAAATTTAATTCCATCCTATTTGATATTATGGAATTAACGCCCTACTCAATGTCGTTCAGTTTATACCTTTACTACTAGTCGTTATGACACACAGTCTTTATGTGCATATAATAAATAAATTTTCACACTTTAAATATATATTTATATAAGAGTAAAATATATAAACCAATATTTAAGTTTAAAAAAAGAAAGAAAGAAAAGAAAAAAAAATTTATCAGTTAAAATAAAATTTAAAAACTTAAAATAGTAAGTTATATTATTAGTTCAAGGGCAATTTTGACTTTATAAAAGTTGGTGCCGCGGTGTAAGTAACCGCCGTTTGTTAGTAAAATTGCATTTCCTTTTTTATATAGTATAGATTAAATGAAAACTCCTTTTGGTATATCATTTAATTTTGACATTCATTTATCTTAAAATTTTTAAATTAATTAATTATGTTTAACTCCTCCGTTTATTATATTTTTCATAGTTTTTTTCCTCATGCAAATTTTTTTTTACATTATTTATTTTTGTTTGTCAATATTTGTTTATACATCAAAATATTTATATTGACTTATTATCATATATATATTTTTTACTCTATAAAAACTAGTAATATAATTTATATAAATATTTTATTTTAAAAAATTGTGCACATATATATATATATATTATTACATTTACAAGTATTATATTATTGTATGGTCTATAATGTTAGGAAAGACCATCAATATATATGGATTGTGATCCATTATTTTTGGACTAGCCCAACATTAATAACAAATAACAATACCAATGTACATTTTTTTTTTTGGGGGGGGATTACATTAATATCCCTATAAATTAAGTTTAATTGAAATATTCATTATGTTTGGATTTATTTTTATATGATGAAATTTGTATGTTTGATGCTGTGATTTGGAAGATAAAAACTACTGTTCATTATCAAACCATGTATTTTGTATATATATTTTTAAATATAGATATTGTGTGTTTAATATTGTATTTTTTAAATAAAATTACTATTTATTATATCTCTTTTATATTATATTTATATATATGCGTGTGTTTATATATATTATATGCAGAAAGTCCAAAACTAAAATTTCACACAGATAAGGTGTAAACAAATTAGCAAACATTGGGGTGTTCTGATTTGTCTAGAAGATCCTAAAAATATTTGAATTTATTTTTGGAGTATTTTATGGAAATAGAGATAGAAAAACAAAGATAAATAAGTATGTATTGGGGATATTGTATGTTTGAACTTATTTATTGGAACTAGTTTAAAATAAGTATGGTATGTTTGATGCTGTATTTTGGGAGACAAAAACTATTGTTAATTGTTAAATCATGTATCTTTAATATATAATGTGTTTGTGTAATTAGGCCTTAAACTCATAAAGTGTCAGACATAATTTATCATTTCTTTTTTTTATTTATTGGTAGATGCCAATATCAAATACTATTTATTATGCATTTAATTCTGAAGTTACCAACATGATCGAAGTTTGTATATTTTTTAACATTTATTATAATATAAAAGTTCCAAATGGAAATTAATGAAACTTTTGAGTAAGGTGAATAAAGATATTACTTTTTAGTGTAAATTTGTTTGACGATGAATTAGAGTAAATGTCAGAATTAGCACATTACTCTTTAGGGAAAAAATTAAAACATTACGTAGCCTCCCTCTACTATTGTCACTTTGTTTCGGTAGCAATTTTAAGCCAATTTTTTGAGTAAAAGTCCTATGTCAATTGTCGTCATCATTTAGAATTCTGGATATCAGCCATTGTATAATTAATTAAATATTATTTTCTTTGTTCTTATTATTCGCAATAACGTTGCATATTTTTGTACTGTTATTAGTACTATTTATAGCAAATATCGTCGTTTGTCGTACTTTTATTATCCAAGAAGGCAACAAAGATGTTAGGATTATTCAAGCAAGAAACATTGTTTTATTTAAGAAAAATAAAAAAATGAATGTGTTATGATTAATTGACGAGTAAATTAATTTTTAAATTAGTTTTGGAGGGTAATAGTCTAAAAAGATGAAATTTAAGTGGGGTGAAGTGCGATTTTACACTAGGAATTACATGTGTAATGTATAAAGCGCGTTTTATCACACTTTCATTTGGACAGAAAAAGTCAATCACGCACAAAACGCGCACACGCCCACACAGAAAGAAAAACCTACTCCGTCCGTCCGTCCATGGCGTCAGTCATCATTCCCATACTCTCTTGAATCCTTTCTCAGACTCCATAATCTTATATCTTCCGAGCATGTCTTCCGACACTTCGTCGGGTTCCCCCACCGCGCCGCTCCTCCGCTCGAGGCAGTCGTCCTCCAACGGCTCGCGAGCTTCGACGCTCTCTCTCCTCCTCTCCCGAGCTGTCTCCTCTACCCAGCGCAGGGGAGGAGCTTCTATGCTGGTCCGGGAGACCGCAGCGCGAGAGCTTGAGGAGCGCCGAGCCGACTGGGGGTACTCGAAACCCGTTGTTGCCCTCGACATTATGTGGAATTTGGCCTTCGTGATTGTGTCTATAGTTATGTTGATTTGCACAGCTAATGAGAGGCCGAATGTGCCAATTAGGGTTTGGGTCTGTGGGTATGCTTTCCAGTGTTTGGTGCATGTGGTCCTTGTTTGGGTGGAGTATAAGAGGCGGAATTCGTCGCAAGAGAGGAATTTGGACGGGGCTGGGGCAGAGAGGAAGAGAATCAAAGTGAGAATGAAGAAGAGGAGAGCGAAGAGAGCGGGCTCCTTGGTATTACCAGTGGTTCTAGGTTAGTCAAATTTGTTCATGTTCCCTCACATGATATCTGGTTTTGTTGTTTGTAATTGTCGTATTCTATCTGTACATGATATACGCTTCTGGAGCTTTGGTTTTGTGTTTACTTGGTTTAGCTGTAGTGGAGTTTGGTTTCTTGGATGCTAGGTTTGTGTTGTACTCATTTTGCTCATGCTTTTTTTCATGTTTGAGTATGAGTTCGTAAATGTTCATCCAAGTTTTTTGTTCACTTCATAACGTAGGCTTCTGTCTATGGGGATGCCCATTAATGGTGTTGAATTGTACAGACAGATGAGGTTATGATTTTCTGATCAGCTGTGGCAGCTGGCTTTCCTCATGTTCATATCTGCTTGAGTCACTTTTGAGGTTTTAGAGTAGATGACTTATGAACTTCTGTAGTTTGAAGGGAAAGAGCCAGCAATTCATATATTTGCTTGCCCCCAAACTTTTCCACTCCTGCCCTGTTATGGTAGCAATGGAATTTTTAGAATTTAATAAGATAGAAATATTGTGTCACTGTATGGTTACAAGGCCCTTCATGACTATGTTTTCAGGAATCTCTATCATTAATTATCCTGTTGAAGCTATCATGCTGGTTTAATTGGACCATCTGGATCTATGTAACGTAAACAGATTGGTCTTATAATTTTATTTGGCACTTGAAACATGGAAGGAAGTCCATTTGTGGAATGAATCATAGAGTGTGCTAATATTGATGTATCCTCGTATCGGAGGTATTGTTATGGCATTTGTGATGCTCATTACCTGAATTTGGACAGGTAAACTTAACCTTTTTGACTTTACAGGCAGTCGCCTAGGGAAACATAAGCCTAGTGAATTAATCCTTTAGCATATCTATTAAAAGTTGGTCTTTTGGAGTTTTGCATTATGTACTGGAGATTCTCAAGTAGTTGTAATGTCTTTCTCACACATTTCTGAAGATGTTATTTGCATAGAGATATTATGGAATGCAAGTGAATTACAGTATTAATATGAAAAATTATTAGACGAATCTGAACTATGTTAGTAGTGTCCTTATAATTATATATCATTTTTTTGGTAGAAGGAGAAAGATTTATGATGTATCTTACCACATATGTGGCTTAACATAATCAAGTGAACGTAAGCTGACTAAGCATCAGTTAGCCAGTACAATATCCAGTTAATTATACGAGAATAATTTCTTGAACTTTCAATTGGGTCATTTCTTTTCATGAGGGGGCTCGATGTTGTGAAATTATTTCTATATCTTTATGTGCATTCATTGGCGAAGGGTCTGGATTTTAGAGAATTGTGCCACTAATCATCAGTTTCCCAGTGCTGAAAAATGTAGTTCATTTCAAAGGTCATATAAGCTGTGTAAGAGCATCTATGCGAATTCCTGACTAATTTTCATTGTTCCAGCAGGGTGAAAAGATGTGAATCTGTGAACACAATGGTATCATTTCTCTGGTGGATAGTCGGCTTTTACTGGGTTGTCTCGGGCAGTGAAATTCTATTAACAAGTGCTCCACGTTTGTATTGGTAAGTCCATGAGTAGTGCTTCTATCTGTAATGCACCTCTTCTTGTTCTAATTTAGTTTGTCGGTCCCAAGTCCATGAATCCAGTTCCAGTATGCTATAGCACATTGCAACTGAGAAAACAGTTAGCTAAAAAGAATTAGAAAGTGAATGGCCAGTCAATTTTGTGGGGTTATCATGCGTTTTGCACAAAAATCAAAGATTACTTTATATTTATGCAGTGCATACACATTTTCTTCATAGCACTATATAAACTAAGTTGTGTTGTACATTGCAAAATATCATAGATCTTTGCCTGCTATAGTTTGCATGATCACATTGGGTTGGAGTTGATGGTTATCTGTTCCATAAGCACCTCATCGCAAATCATCTCATACTTAATGAGCCAATGCCTCCAAGAATCCTTGACTTACTGTCAATACCTCTAAAATAGCCGGACACTTTTCATTGTAAGATAAAGGCTTTATGAGGCTTGTAACCTTAGTACCATTTAGCTTGTAATTTGGATCTGCCGTTCTTTTTCCCGGGGCGAGCAACCTCATACAGGAGCCCATCCCCTATTGCTAGGTTGTATCAAGGGGCCCCTCAGCTGGTGTTGCTTTCCATCCTCTCTGATCAGATGAATGATGCTAAGCTCCCAGTTAGAGTAGCTTTGGGGTGCATATCATGGGGATGCTGGCCCAAATTCTCACCTGTGGACAACATGGCCTGCACTGAGAATGTAAATTTGAACTTGTGTCTTCTGGAAATAATTTACGGTTATATTCCCAAAGCAGTATGCAACTATTTTATTTGAATAATATGAGGACCCTTTCAGAGCCACAAAAAAGTTTAACCAGGAAACCTCTACAATTTCATGTCCTTACGACACTATTAAGTAACATATGACACAAACCTCGCTTGGTCTTGTGGGGCTTGCTCTTCTGTCCATTCACAGTCTGCAAGAAGTTTATCTCAAAATTCAAATGGTGTAGGGTCACTTAAAAGTCATTCGAAAATAACTTTACATCCCTTCTTAGTGGGAATACAGTTAGAAACCAGAGCAGCCTCTAATGCTTTCCTCAAATCCATCTAAGGTTGAGTTGGTTTAGGGCTCCCAATACTCATAGAGCTACAACCGTTTTGTAGTGATGACCTTTTGCAACTTTTTGTATTTCTCATGGAAAAGGTGCCTTGCCTATATTTCTTGTTTAAAAATAAAAAATTGCGAAAGTTGCTTCCTTAGCAGACTTTGATGTATATTTTGGCGCTCTACTCTCCAGTTTTGAGTACAATGTATATTAACCTTGCCCTTAATAAAGCAAGAAATTACTTCTCCAATGGCATGTGCTACCTTGTACAAACTCTGTCTGCATTTATGTTATTTCTTCAAGTGGGATGGTGAATGACTAAATAGAGATGCAAAGTAGGTAGAAGTGGATTGCCAATACTCTTTGTTTGGCTTCTGATCTAATAGTGTTTATGTGGTAAACCCAGTCTTGCGGCAAACCTGCATGGCAAATAGATGCCTGATTTATCTCTAAATCGAGCAAGTGCAACTTTGAATTGCATATTAAACTACTTGTCCAAAAGAGATAATAGCTGTAAACAGTTTTTTGGCCGTGCTAATGAGTTTGCATGGTTCAGTGCATTTCGGGTGATTGAATTTATTGCAGTTGCTCCTTTAAAACACGATGCTGATGTCTCGAGAAACAGTCAAAAAGAGTTGCCAGGTCCTCATACTCTAGAGGTCATATACAGTTCCATGTAGTGGCTCTCACCTTTACAGCAGTTTGTCCTATGAATTAAAGATGGTGCTCTCACCTTCATAACTCTTTTGCCCTTAAAACACGTGGTTTTGGTATTCCAGCTTTCTCTGTTAGCATTCTCACTCACTGATCCATATTTGTACTGGGCTTGATACTTGCCATTAAGCTTGCTGAATCAAAACTGTCCTTAGGTTTTTGCCACTACATCAATGATCTGGATTTTCTGGCTCATACTTACTTAAACAGTCAATATTCATTCATTCTGTACCATTGGATCTTGCTCGCCAAATAAAAATATACTTATAGGATTTGACTATGGCTCTTCAAGTCCATTGGTTTGAACTTACAACGCCTCACTCAAGATGGGCATCCTATAATGTCGGAATCGACTTGGGAGTGGTTTGATTTGGCACCATATCATCTTCTTTTGCATGAAATCCAAATCTTCTCACCCCTGTCTCTCATATTAATGACTAGGCAACCATTCTTGCATGACAATCACAACTTGAAGTTCTTCTATCTACTTTCAGAGGCCCTTCATGCTTGGAACCATTAGCTATCCAATTCGGGTAAGTGTTTTGGAGTTGAATTCCTATTAGGAAGTTCTCGATAATCTTTATCTCTGATGTCCGCTGATTTAGAATGCTGGTCTTACATGAAGAACCAAGTGTGTAAGAGGTCGCTCATTCATGGCATACATTAGACAGCTTACCAGAGGGTTGAGGATCATTACCCCACCTCCAGAGAACAGTATGCATTTTACCTGCTTGATATGCATAGTTGGAATGACTTTGAAAGTAGCAGCAGTTCCCCTTCCTTGGATGACGCAATTGTTCCTATGCAGTAGCTTAATAAAATATGTATAATCAGCAAAGAAAAGATGATACAACATAGTCACCTCTTATCCTTTGTCCTGCTGTAATAGCTTAAGAGAGCTCATTCTGAATAGAAGGATATTTTTATGTGATTAGTGATGAAGACTTAGTAGTAGGAAGTGAAAAGAAATTATTAGGAAATCACTAACGATAATCAGGAACATCGATCTGGTACAGAGGGATTAACGACAGTACCTAAACAGCTTGTAGCTACGTTGCTCCGTACATATAAGAAGAAAGCTTGTCGATTAAATGTTACAATTCCAGTAATATTGGGATTACATGGATCCTTCATTAGCTACATCAATTGGGGCTGTTTCTGTAATTTGACTGAAAATCCATTCTATTAATTCAGAATCTTTTTCTTTTCTACATGATTTTTCCTGTATCTATTAATTACAGAAAGAGACCTGACAGATCTCTGATCTTGTAAGTGCTGCAGGTTGGCTGTGGTATTCTTGGCATTTGATGTAATCTTTGCCATATTTTGTGTTGTCTTAGCATGTCTTATTGGGATTGCTCTCTGCTGCTGCTTACCTTGCATCATTGCCATTCTTTATGCTATTGCTGGCCAGGTAACAGTGTCAAGATGTAAAATAGTTTATCTGCTGGTCAAATTACTTTCTGATACATTGCTTTAATATGCAGGAAGGTGCATCAGAGGCAGATCTGAGTATCCTACCCAAATACAGATATCAAAGCTGCAAGGATGAGGATAGAGTAGGCTATGCAGCTGGCAGAATGATTCCTATTGAAACAAGCAGTGGGTACATAACTAACGAGCGGATTCTTTTACCTGAAGATGCAGTAAGTTTCTTGTGTATTCTCAAATTTAGGTCTATATTTTGCCAACAAAAGGTGGTTGATTCTATGATAGGTGATTCCTGGATTTTGCATAACTTGCTTTACAGAGTGCATGGCGTTGCCATAATTTCAGCTTTATTAGAACTTTTTATCCATTAAGATTCATGCATCTTCGTTCGTAAAATATTTGCTTGTTTTATGCAAACTACTAATTTGAGTTTGTATCTGCAATTCACTGATCAACCAGTCTGAAAGCTGATTTCTGAATAAAAAAGCTACTTTATTGAAAAATCCCTTAGCACTGTTATATGTTCATAGCACAAGGGCAACACTAATCTGTTGTTCAAAGTGCTGCTTTTTTTATGACCATCTAATAAATACAACTGACCATACTTACTGAAGAGGTAATTTTCAGTCTCAAGCATTTCTGTACGTACATAGATACAAATCTTAGGTTCTGAAACGAAAAATTGCTTAATTAAAGCTCTTGTACCTGTGTTGTAAAACTCATCATTGATAGATCTCAACCAACTCATCCCGTGTGATTTAGGAGTGTGAGCAATCTTTTTTGTGGAAATACTGCTTGGTGTTCTAAGAAATGTGAATTCATGCTTATCCAGATGCCATTTACCAGAAAACAACTTTATTTTCTTATCGAGATTTCTATTTTTATCCTGCAAATTTGGTCAATTTGCTTGTGTCTTCTTTTCTGTACTTCCAGGAATGCTGTATATGTCTCTGTACATACGAGGATGGGACTGAACTACATGCTCTTCCCTGTAACCATCACTTTCATGCTCCATGTATCGTGAAATGGCTTAAAATGAACGCAACATGCCCGCTATGCAAGTACAACATCCTCAAGGGGAATGATCAAGTCTAAAATCAAAGTGAAGAGAATCAGAAAACTGTCTGGTAATTCTCATATTTGCTTCAGATTCTCTCTTTACTTGGATGTTTCTTGGGAGTCAGTGCTGTGTATCTGCTTTTCCTCTATATTTATGGGAATAAGATGGAGTAGATTCTCTGTAAATGGTCGTCGTGGAAACTTCTTAGCTAATTTTTCTACTTACTGACATTCAAAAGTTTCCGCCTTGTAAATTTTTCTTGGTTGATGTATAAAAGGATGATCGTATGCACATACATATATATATACAAATATTTTAACGTGGGTCTAATATGGGTTGCTTTTAGTAATTTCAATTACATTATGAGTTCTATATGCGTCTTAATAGGTCTTGAATGGGTTTCATGTGTTTAAGTTTTCGTTAGTCAATCAAATGTCATTTTTTATAGTATCTTGTAATTGATAAAAAAAAAAAAATGTCATTATAATTAAAAGTTTAATGTGTTATGGATTTGATCAAGTCCAATTAAATCATACGATTTATATCATTTCTAATGGGTTCTAAGCGGTTTCATCATTTTTTTAGTTTTATTAGTCAATCAAATATTATTAGTTTTCATTTGTTTAGTGTTGATAAAGTATTATTTTTAATAATACTATGCAGCTGAAGAAATATACCACTATGACTTTATGATTATACAAGTATCTTCTTTATTTTTCTTTTAAAACTATATGAATATAATATTTCAAAGGGTAAATTACATCAACATCCCCTGAGGTATGATAAAATTACAAATACACTCCTGTTAAATAAAAAATTATATTTACTCTTCTTGAGGTTTGCTCCGTCTTACATTTAATTCCACTGCTAGGGTTTCAGTAAATTTATCACATGTTATTTCCAAAATACCCTAATAAAATTTAGGGTAAACATTAGAAATGAGATATAGTTGGATTCAAATTTTAAGAAAAAGCTAACAACATATCAATATTTTATTATCTCGTCCCCTCATCCTAATTATATTTGTAGTTTTATAAAATTATTAATTTATAATATTAAAAAAACCATAAAGGTCTATTGAAAAACTGTTATCTTATATATTTATCAAAATTATTTATTTAGACCTTAAGGCCAAGGTGGGATCGAGAAAAATTATTATTTTAGAGAAGTTACTACTTCATCAAATATTAATTTATAGAGGTTTAATCGTATTATGTATTTAACTTGAATCATACCTATAACTATCCATTCAACTCAATTTATATTCGAGCCACTCAATTAAACCCATATTGGGTCCGACCCGTTGTGAACCAACCCAACCCAACCATTTGTCACTCCTAATTTCATGCTCATGGATATAAGTTTCTAGGATAAAGGAGTTCTCTATTTCGATTAAGAGGAGACCTATTTTGTCAAAGTTGGATGAAAATTAAGGCCTACCATATAAAATGGTTAAGGTTTCGAATTTATTCTTTGAAAGTAGCAAGAAAAGTGGATACTTTTTGAAAAAGTTTTAAGTGCTTGAACAAAACAAATTGAAGAAAATGGTAAAAGATGTTGAGTACTATTCTCTCCCCATTGATAATGAATGTAACATATTACTGAAATACAGCCATACGGGTGACATAAATCTTGTTGAATAACTAAACGTACTAAGAGAGGGGGGGGGGGGGGAATGTTAGAAATGTTATTAAAAGTTAAGAATTTTTTTTTCAGAAGGAAATCTTATAAGATAATTATTAATTATTTAAAAAGTTTGAATTGTGTTTTGCTAAGTTTATAAGCTCTCAAGCATCTTTAAAGCTCCAAAAAAGTGTTTGATAATTTTTATTTTATTTTTAAAATAGCTTATAAGCTCTATAAAATTAATATATTATTCGACAAAAATATCTTTATTCCCACACACATAGGCTCTCTCTCTCTCTCTCTCTCTCTCTCTCTCTGATTTTAAAGAATTTATTGCCATTTAATTTTCTTTTTTTCATTTGATAAAAAGAAAATATTTTATTATTTAATAGTAAATTACTATAATTAAATATAAAAAATATTGTTGATATTATATTTACTGAAAAAAATATAAATTCAAGATATTATAAATTATACAACTATAAATAGTCATGATAGAGAAAAATATCTATTATATATCTATATTAATATTCGACTAGCAAAAATTTAAGTAATAATTCATTCTTTTTTATTTTTTAAAAAAGAAATTATCTTTTAAATTTTTAGGTAAAATGCAAACACCCCCAACATGTGGGTTCATTTGCACTTTACCCCCCCAACTTTTTTTTTTTTACACTTCTCCACCCAACCTTTTAATTTTGTTGCACTTTGCATTTTTCGGAGAATTGTGGTGGAATATTCCGTCTGCGTGTGCAAACGCGCATAAGGGCGATTTCATTGTAAATGCTAAATGCAGATAAGCCCCTAACGTATGCGATCATTTGCACGTTCCCGCCCAACCTTTTACAGTTTTTTTTTTTAAATTAGAAAAAATATGGAGAAATTTTTCAAAAATAAAAAAAATCAAAAAATTTAATACTTGATCTGCAGATAAACCATTTCACTTTACAAGCCAAATGTAATATTAGCATGGATTTAAATACACACATATGCTTGATGGTGGCGCCGACAGAAATACACGATTTTTTCCCCTTTATTTTTCTGGTTTGATTTTTTCTCTTTTTATAGAATAATAATATATTTGATTTTGTTTTGAGTAACAACACTTTCGTGATTTTTTCGTTTGGGTTGTTGAAATTTAATCTCTTCATTTGGGTCGGTGAGTTTTTCTTATTTTCTCTTTTGGGTTTTATTTCAATCTTTGTAATGTTCTGTTGATTTTATATTTGTGTTAAAGTTTTTGGTTCATGAATTGAATTTAAAATTTTCTTTGTTCGATTTAGGAAATTTACACACATGATATTGCAGAAAGTTCATGATTTTTCTATTTCATTTTATCTTGTAATGTGGAGTTATTTATCTGCAAATTATGTATTGAACTTTTTCTCCATTTTTTTTTGTTCTATTTTTATTTATTTTGTTTTTATAATTAAAAGGTTGGGGGGGAGGGGAGCAAAGTGCAAATGATTTCATAGGTTGCGGGGTTGTTTGCATTTAACCTTTATGATTTTACCGAACCCAAAATCGCTCATAGGCGCGTGTACACAGGCGGACGGAATATTTTATTATTATTCCCAAAAAAATGTAAAGTGCAACAAAATCAAAAGGTTGGATGGGAAAATGTGGAAAAAAAAGCATTGGGGGCAAAGTGCAAATGACCCCATACGTTGGGGGGGAAGGCAGGTTTGTCTGCATTTTACCGTAAATTTTTATTTGGAGTTAAGCCATTGTGAACTATTTATGAAAGTATTTTAAGAATATTTAAATACAAAATATTTTAAGAAATAATAACTTATCTAATTCTAATAGTATCAAGTCGTTTTTTATTTTTATTTACCAATAAAAAACCTTATAATACCAAACACCCAAACATTTTATAAGATATTTAAATTGAACATCTAATAAGCTTTTAACATTTTATCTTATTCAAACGGTTTGGAGCTTGTTTTAAAAATAAAATCCAACATCTTATAAGCTCCTAAAACATCTTATAAATGTAAGAGATTATAAGATATTTTAAAAAAATTAGCCAAATACCCTCTTAATAAAAATTAGATGGTTGATTGTTATAATACGTAGGCCCCATTTACTTTGATGTATAAGCCTATAAAAAAATTAGTATAGGTTAATATAATATTTAAATTATTGTATGGAGTCCGTTATAAAATCAAAGCCCTATATTAATTAAAGTTACATCTGAAAAACTAATACCACCTTGGGAGGTGGTATAAAATTAGTTCCTAGGTCGCATTAAATAAGAATGATCATTGTACCCTCAAAATTTGACTTCTTAATAATAATAATAATAATAATAATAATAATAATTTATTGTTTACTAAATTTTGTAAACAATGATTCAAAAGTAATTTTTCTACTAAAACAATGTGGATACATATAAGTAAACACATGACTAATATATAGGAATTTTTAATATTCATTTAGTAAAGAATGATCCTATCATTCATTTAATGCGATACTCAAAGTAAACGGGCCTAATAATTAGATTAGCCGTGTTAAGATGTTTGAGATTGGATCTGCCTAAATATGAATCAAGTATATGATAAGTGCAATACACTTACTATATCATGTACAATTCAGAAAAAAATGAATATATTACACTTACTTTGTAATTGGTTTGAGTTCAACCAAACCTTTTTTGGGTAAGAAAACATTTTATGCCGAATAATAACCTACAACTCACCCATGTGTTGTCTTTAAAGTTGGGGATAATTACACCCCCTCAGGGTACACATAGACTTCTTATGGTTTGAAAAATTAAATTCAACACCCTTGAGGTTTGCTTTCATTTAACAAATAACTATGAGTTAGTCAAAATTTACCGAATTTGCTAATATAACAAAAAAATTTACCCTCAACTGATTTATTGTAGGTCAAATAAATTTTTTATGATCAAATTACACTCATATGTCTTTACGTGTTAATGTATTAGAAGAGATATATCTTCACCGTTATAAGAGTAGTTTAGTTTGAAAAAATTTGGTTGACCTACAATAAATCAATAATAAGACAGTTGAGGGTAAATATCAATTTTCATTTATTTATTTTAATATCAACAAATTAAGATAATTTTAATTAATAAAGTGACTTATTTGTTAGACGAAAGTAAACTTTAAGGGTGCTAGATGTACTTTTCCAAACCACATGAAATCTACGTGTAATTATATAAAAAAATTAGTAGAATGGAAGGTAATTATCCTTTAAAGTTAGGGTAAATTACAACGACCTCCCCTGAGATTTGACATAATTACAAATATCTCCCATTGTTTGAAAAATTATAAATACCCCCCTTCAATATTTGATGAAATTATGTAATTCTTTGATGGATGTATGGAATTGTCAATTTTGCACTTACAATATTTTTTTTAGTTTTTCAAAAAATTAGAAACTTATAAAAAAAAAATCAAATGTGGTTTGGAGGGAAATTTTTTAAAAATTGTAAAAAAAACATCCATTTAGTCCATAAAAAATAAATAAAAATTAAAAATATTAGAATTTTTAGTCCACAATGATATTTTGATTAGTTCACCACAAAAAAATGGATGAAAATGTAACTAATTGAGCTAATTGTAAACCGACGGTTAAAATCAAGGGGTATTGGTAATTTTCAACAATAAAGTTTTTGTAATTATGCCAAACTTCAGAGGAGGTCGTGTGAGCCATAATTTTGTTGTGTCTGAAAACTAAAATACAAGAAAATTATAACAAATAAAAATATATATTTAATAGGTAAAAGTTGGTACAATCTCTAGTTGATCTGATTATTCTTTTCAAGAATGCATTTGACAAATTCAAAAGCAAAATCTTCTTGTAAATCTTCCCCTGACTTGAATTTGAATTTCTATAACGTTAATTCGAAGGCTCACGCCTGTAATCCCGAATTAAACGATATAGTCTTGACTTGGAATTTGATAATTTGAAAGTGGATTCGCCACTTGGATCTTCTTGAGAGAATATTTGAATATTTATAACGTTAATTCGAGGGCTTAGCGTATGCAATCCCGAATTAAACGTTATAGTTTGTGGTGCACTTTCGGCGAAAGAGTCGATCTCCACCTTCAACGCCCTTAAATATTCTTGCACTTGAGAAATTACAAGGGAATTATTTGCATTTTTCCCTTGCTTTGTTCTTCGTTCTCTATCTCTGTGTGTTTTGAATGCTTAGAAGGGTACAAATGTCAAAGAGGTAAAGTTGTGATGCACTTGAACACTTTTTGTATTATCTCTATATAATTTAATTTAAAGAGATAAATACATCAAATATTTGGAATAATACGATTAGTCAATTTGATATTATCTCTTTAATATTTGCATTTTCAAATAGATAAATATCACAAATGTTTATTTTGATTTGATTGGAGCATATGTGTAGTTGCTCAACATTGCGTTGTTTGATTGGTTAGAATCTTTGATTACAAAGCATGATATGATTGGCCAAAATACTTTATTTTGACCTTTGTCGGCCGTTGATTTGATGACAAAATATATATTAAAATATCAACTAAATTAACTATTCACATTTAAAATTAATTTAGTAAATTCTAAATAAAAAAAAAACAGATATAGTTGATAATTAATATATTATTTTACCGTTGTCATCATTCGATTGAGCATGAAATTTTACATGTCTACAAATACCTTCTTGAGATTTCTTCATGGACATATACTGCAGCGAAGTGAATTGGTGAACATGTCTCGAAATTGATTATTCTTCATGAGAATCTTTTTTTTTTTTTTTTAACATGTGACTGAACTTAAAAATATATTTCAAGTTGTGTACGTACCTCGTTGGAGGATCAAGTTATAACATAGTTTACTTGAATTTTATTGATAGTTTATTCATATCAATGAGACTTCCTGTAAATTTGTAGATAATTTATATTCGTATCATGAAGTTCTTCAATTTGAATTTGTAGATAGTTTAAAAAAAAATCAATGAGTATTGAGATTTTTTTTCGAAGATATTAGACAGTTTATGCTTATATCTAAGAGCATTGGGATTTTGTTTTAGAGACTATAGATCGTTTATGCTCGTATCTAGGAGCATTGAGAATTTTCTCAAATTTCATGGTGTTGCATAATCATCATCACCATCATCATCATTGGTATCAACTAAATATTCATCTTCTTTGCAGTTGAAGCTCAATTGAATTCCATGTGCTCTAGTGGCTAGCTCTCCAAAAGTTTTTGGTTTTATTGCTTGAAGAATGTAGCAAAGTTCCCAATGCATGCCTTGAATACATAACTCGATTGCAGAGATTTCAGACAAAGTATCTTTGCAACTTAACGATAGATTTCTCCAATTGTTGATGTATTTCAAGCACGAACCCATCTTTTCCTTGATATTGGTTAACAAGTTCAATCATGCTAATAGTACGTCGAGCACTATAAAAGCGACTGCAAAACTTGTTTTGTAAATCGTCCCACTGAGCGTGCCAAAATTTGTGAGCGCTAATTTTGTCATGTCTGAAAATCAAAACACAAGAAAATTGTCAAAAATAAAATATATATTTGATAGGTAAAAGTGGGTACAATCTCTAGTTGATCCTATGATTCTCCTCTGCAAGAATGAATTTAACAAATTCAAATATAAAATCGTCTTGTAGATTTTCCCTTGACTTGAACTTGAATTTCTATAACATTAATTCGAAGGCTCACGCTTGTAATCCCCAATTAAACGATATAGTCTTGACTTGAAATTTGATGATTTGGAAGTGGATTCACCACTTGGATCTTTGAGAAGATATTTTGAATATTTATAACATTAATTATTCATATTTAAAATTATTTAGTAAATTTCAAAATATAAATAGAAAAAGAGATATAATTAATAATTAATATATTATTTTACACTTAACATCGTTCAATTAGATATGAAATTTTACATTTCTATTGGTCGTTGTAATTTACCCTTAAAAGTTATTTAAGGGTCGGTGGGCACAACTAAGCAGAACATAGAATTTTGTTTTTCTTAATAGATAGAAAAAGGTTCTCTATGCAATTAAGTGGAAATACACTGTATGAATGGTACTAAAAAGTACAGTGTGAAAGAGCTAAATGGGTGGGTGTTGTGCGAAAAACAGGCAATAGCTAAAAGTGGGGGGGGGGGGGGGGGGGGGGAAGATGCATGTGTGTATGCCAAAAACATGAGTCTTAGAAGACGAACTGCATTAGAAAATAATCAAGTATCTCATCATCTATATCCAGGAGGCCACCATTTTTGGATATAACGAAAGGTTTAGTCGAATAGATATCTAAGAGCACGTTTCAAGGTCACTTACCTCAAGGTTTAGTCGAATAGATATCTAAGAGCACGTTTCAAGGTCACTTACCTCTTCGATACGCTTCTTCAATTGTTTTGTTAACTCGACCCTTTGCTTCTAGGTCGTGAGCTCCTCAGAAGCAAATGCAACATTGACTTCTGATATGCAACGAACAAACTCCGTGTGCAGTGAGTGTCCGGCCTGTAAAACATACACAAGTCCAGAAATGCTCGATCATATACTTTTTATTAATCACAGTTACAAACACAACAGCTCTGTGGAAGGAATTTTTCAATTTATCTTTACTTGGGTGTTTGAGAATTTATTATAAGTAACTTTAATGTCATAAAACCAAATATAAAAACATGCTAGTCTAAGTAATAAACTTCATCGTCATGAAACGAAATAGGAAATATGTTAGTTGTAGAACATAAGAAACTTCAATGTCAAAAAACCAAATATAAAATATGCTAGTTTATAACACGTTAGTGCAGCACAAGAGTTCAAGATTCTTGTGCATATAAAACACGGTGAAAGGAAAGAGCTCAAAATTTTCCTAGTCTTTTAGCTATGCTGCACCATTAAGTGGGTACTGCTTCTTGTATGACCTTTTTGAGTTGTATTGCCAAGTCTATGGATTACCAGATAGGAAACCAGAAATTTAGAAAGATTCAGATCACAACAAACCAGTCTGACATTAAGAAACTTACCTATACAATACAGCTTTACAACAAATATTTCAGGAGTCGCGCACAAAAGACGGCATTAAGGGAAGGAACGCACCTTATAAGCAACAATATGAGCCACAAGAAGCCCTTGATTACCATCTTGAGCCAAAAGGGAAATATCACCAATAAGATCTAAAACCTTGTGCCTACAAGCCTCGTCATCGTAACGCAGAGGTGGATTCAACCATCCTCTACTCATGCTGCAAAGGTTACAGATGACTTGAAAACCATGCAGGTAGCAAAAGCCATAAAGAGAGAGAGTCAACCTCCAAACACTACCTACAATACCTACAACATCTCTTAGAAACAAATAGAACACTCACATTTTAATAAAAGATAAACAAAAATGGGCATATATGAAAGTGCATTACATCCTGATGATTTCATAGTTAGAAAAGAAAGCAATATTAGATTTCAAGTCTATAATATGCGCTAGATGAGAAAAGAAGGAATTCCATGATAGAATTCATAGATCAAAATAAAATTTGTTAGTTTGATGATAAAGGTCTATTACTGAAAGGAATTTGTTCTTTACAACTTCAAACAACCATAGTACTTTCAGGTCAAGTTTGATATACATGCACACACACACACACATGTGCGCATATATTGTTATTCAAGTTTTACTTGATTCTTAGTCATTCAGAACCCACCTTCCAGTTAAACCTTCAGAATCCATCTTCCAGTTAAACCTAGAAGTGTCAGATTAACAAGTCTAATTCCAACAAGACACGGACTGGTGGAAAGGAAGTCAGCCCTGCCAGGTTAGAAAATTACTGAATTTGTCATGCGTGTGCGCCCATCAAATTTATGCTGGAGCTCAATGGTTCTGTACTTTGTGTTCTTATCACACACCAGGATCTAAATTTCAACTCCCTCATTTGTATCCCATGGTTCCACCTCAAATACCAGAATATACAACTTATGGATAAAACAGTTAAGCACAACTAAAAACCTGAATAGCTTCAGCTACTAGAACCCACATTTCAACTCCTGCCATGCCACACAGTGCCTTGTCTCAATATCTTCTCTCTCATTTTTATTTATTTTTTAATTTTTCTTTCCAGGAGACTTTTACTGATCACCCTGGCCTCATTAACACCTTGTCAATTTTAGCATCTGTCTCTTCACGCCTCCCATTCCCATAGGAAAGGCTTGATATGATCATCTCCTCCATGAATCTCTTTGACCTGGGCACATGAAACATAGCTCCGTTGGACAACACTACCACCCCCAGTCCCTTGCTAGCGCAGCATCTCCAGCTGCATTTCTCCACTTCTTTTTTGCTGAAATAGTTTCGTTGACAAATTAACTGCCGCTAAAGCACGAAACAAAATACTTAGAAACTTAGTAAGCCGGTCACATTCAGATTGCTAATTCACGAGCGGAGTGCTAAAGTCCACTTCACCCTCCACGATTTATGTGATCTAGATTATTTATACCTTTCTGGGACAAGTATTAAATAGTTTTATGCCTACAGGTATCTGTATAATCGCTTTGTTCCAAACAGAGTGGATCTTCATCTATGATTAAAGGAGGCGGAGGAAGCAACTGGGTCTAATAGGCAGCTATCCCAAACTTACCCCATGTGCTAGACATTTGGATAATAAATGTGCAATGCATCAGGTTATGTGGACAGATTTTCAAACTACAGTAGTTTCTGAAATGGCTATAGGTTTTTGCAAACCTGCCACAACTCGCTCCATATATGCTTATGAAAATCATGCTACTATCATGATTTTGAGATTGATAATAACATTTTTCATATGCTATTCTTGAAGTGGCCACAAAAGACAAAAAGGACTCAATATGAGAATCACGAAAATTATGCTATCTGCATAATGGTTTTAAGTCTTCACAAGAATCAGGATCAATCTCTACCGTCTCGTGATTTTTGCATCTAGAAAATCCAGCCTATTGGCAATTGTGGCAGAAGCATCATATTCTTCACAAGCAAATAAAATGTAGTTATGCTATACATTGACAATGGAGCAAAAATGTCCCAACTTACCAAAATACACAAAGGTTAACTACTATTCCATTCAGTTGCTCACTTATAACAACAAAAAAGATATTTTGCTCACCTACATATGATCGCCGTTTCTGATGAACCCCCTTTAATTAATCCCAAGTTCCGCATATGTTCCACCTGCAAAGAGTTTCTTATTTAGATTCTAGCAGTAGAAAGTCACCCAATAGTTAATTATAATAGCCAATTCTAGGCTCAATAAACAGATTCAATTATTATACGAAACAAAAAAGGCATTTCCCAAACACCCATAGGCCATTACTGAAGAAGACAACTACAGTGTGTAGGACGAAAAATATACAGCTGTTGAGTGGTTCCATAAAAAAGACAACTAATTAACTTCTCACTTCAGAATTAGATTCAACACCACTATAAATGGCAAATCATATTAAGCAGAAAAGAAATGTTGCACAAGAAAATGATGGCATGGCATACTCTGGTGGTTATTCAGTTACAGAATTCATGATGCTGAAAGAAAGAGAACCACCTCTTCATAAATGCAAAAGGTTCGTGATGAAGCTATTTGCTTGGAGTAGAAAGATTCGTCCAACAAGGTAGAAGAGAACCATTGGCGACCAATTGCAGTTGCCTGCAAGAATTAGTACAATAAAAATTAGACAAGCGTGAAAGAAGAGAGATATGTTATGGGTCATGAGGCCCTGCAAAATTGGTAAGAGGTAAATATTTGGGTGTGGCGATGACCCATCACACTGTGCTCTCTGACTACAATTTCATGGCCAAGCTCTACCATGACACTATATTGCATAGGTTCCAATAGCTGATAACAGTGTGATAACTCAAAAAAATGGTATAAAGAATTGCAAATACCTTCAACAATATATTTCTGTTACCAAAATGGATTTTAGCAATTATGGTACACAGCCAAGAGTAACAACTACAGGAACAGGTATCATTAGCTACTTTAATAAAAGAAAAGTATACTTTTCAATGCATCAAAAAGTTCACCTGTGGGAAGTCAATGCCATACGTGATATTGACCTTTGAGCAAGGGAATGCTGCTAAAAAAGAATCATTTTTTGTCACGTGAACAGGTTCGTTGAGGTATGGTGCTAATTTTTCACAACTTTTACCATCAAGATCTACAGCCACCTTCAATCCAGCTTGATCGATTGCCTCCACCCATTCTCTTGCTGATCCATCAAAGATAGGAACCTGGGTGATTATGTTTGATAAGAATAAGATGTTAAATAATGATCAATTTCATGGACTTTCTTCCATAATAGGAGCTTACTTTTATCATTTTGCAAACACCAGTTGGGATCAACATTAAAATAAGAGAAGATATAGCAAACCAATAAATCGCTAAGAAAATCTCATTGTGAACTTTTCTGTGTGTGATGCATGGTTCACCAACCCTAACTGAATAAGGGCAATTTTCAAGAATATCCAGTTCCCAACATTCCTCAAAGTCCTATTTCAGCAACATCTCAAGTCCTATAACTCAGAAAGCTAAGATTTTCTTGGCTGTCCAAGTGCCATCTTTCTTTTCGTACAACAATATACTTCAAGTACTTCATGGAAGATTCAAATTAGCATGAACAAAATTTGTTTTGTTCTATCAAATTATCTTTGCCAATGAAGAGTAAAATAGCATTTCCATGTTATCTTAGCCAGAATCAATAGATAAAGAAAGTCAAATCGGAAACAACATAAATAAATTGATTATATTTCTTTGGAGAAAAGAAAACTCAAGCCAAAATCATCCCAGTCCTACCATCCTTTTCCATATCACTAGCATCCTAATTCGAAATTCTCAAACCTCAAATGCAATACATCGGGACACATTTCAGAAATACAACCCTTCAAGGCTGTCTAAGCTCAAGCTTTAAGGGTTTGAATAAGCTAAAGAGTACAACAGAACAAAAAACAACCAAAGCGCCTTTTATCTAGAAAGAAAGGTACATGGTGATTCATTTAGTCACTGTTTCTAGTAAGTTGATTATAGGTAATTCTGTCTCCTGGCTTTCCCTTGTGTTTAAAAGTCAAAGGAAATTTTGGCAGTTTCCAGGATAAACTAATTGTGATCCCTGGTTCATTAAAAAGGCTATTTCATTTCTGCCATAAGAAGAATGGTAGTAGAAAAATGGATCATGAGCATCCTCTTCAGAATCCTAATGTTGACTTCAACTAAGTCTTCTGGATCCAGAAACACTCACCGGCATGAAACTTTCATTCACATGCAATGATTCAATCTCTTTCCTGTCCACCCTCTCCAAATCTTTAGCAATCATTTTACATCCTAATACCCTACTGCAAAAACTCTCATGATTCACAAAAACCTAATCCGTGGAGCCTACCTATTTCATGTACACAATCAAACCAGTAGAAAACTAAAATTTTGAATGGAGTTATCTAATGAACAAATGGAACAAGCAATCCAACCAAAAGTAACAACACTACCAAATTAGAGAAGGAGAAGAAATTATAAACCGTAAACCATTAACTATAATGGGATGCCGATAATTTTGACTAAATTATCAAATTCATTACTAATTAAAAGCGGCAATCACCTCAACAGAACGATCACAATCTCCAGATCCCTCAATCTCGATGCGACAATTATCAACACCAGAGGCCTCCAAAGCGGAGAGCAAGTGCTCAACAGTCCTAACGCTGTACCCATCTTTGGACAGAGTGGTGCAGAGAGGAGTCTCCTTCAGAGCATTATCAATTGACGCGTGAATAACATTCGATTGGAAACTGAAGTAACGGCCGACTCGAGGAGCCTCTGGTACAATCCTGACCGTCGAAATGTCGCCCGAGTGCAATCCCCGACCGGTCCTCTCTACGCAATCCGCTACCGTTTGTTGCAACTTGCCCGTCTGCAATTAGGATTAGGGTTTATCAGTTTGTCTGCGCTATATATTCGCGAGATTATGGATCTGTATATGGAAAGAGAGACTACCGGTTTCCAGGAGAGGACGGAGGAGCGCGTCTTCAGGAACTTGAAGCCGGCGGCGAGGCTCATTTGGCGACTGTCACTGCCGCTGAAACATCAGCCGCTCCGACCCAATATTACCGTTGTGTTCGTTTTTGCGTTATTTTTAAAATAATGTCTTATATAATTAGTTCTGCAACAACGGTCGGAAAAAATCATCAAACTATTCAAATTTAAAATTATGTAAATAAATATTTTTATTATAGGATAAAATATGTAAGAATAAAAATAAAAATATTAATAAAATTATGGCAATATTTTTATCTATAGAATATTAAAATTAAATATCTTGAAAGATCTTATAAGAAAAAATGACTTGACTTTACTTTTTTTTTTTAAAGAGTTATGAGATTGTTTTTTTAAAAAAAAAGGACTACAAAGTGATTTCATCTTGTCATTTTGTTTATAGTGAATAAGAAATTTAATGCAATAAAATATTGATTATATTTTTTCATTTGACTTTTCCTTGTAATTAATATATTTGGCATTTCTTCAACGAAATAAGAAAGCCAATATATTAATATATTAAGATCTCGTTTACTTTGATGCATAAGCTTGTATAAGAAAGTTAGTATAAATTAATATAGTAGTTATTTGGTTGAATTGGGGTCAGATATAAAATTAAAATCTTGTACTAATTATTGTTATACCTGAATAACTAATACCACATTGGAAAGTGGTATTATACCCTCAAAAATTGACTAAATAATAATAATAATAATAATAATAATAATGATAATGATGATGATGACAACAACAACAACAATAATAATAGTAATAAAATAATAATAACAGTAATAATAATTTATTGGGTTAAATGCAATTCACCTTTTGTGTTAATAGAAAGTGCAAAAAAAACCTAGTGAAAAAAATAAAGTGCAATTTATCCCCTTGTGAAATTTACGGAGAGAGGTAAATTGCATTATTTTTTAAATCACAATGAAATAAATTATACTTTATTTTTCACAATAGCTTTTTTGCACGCTTCCATTAACACATGGGGGTAAACTGTACTTAACCCGTAATTTGTTATCTATTAAATTTTGTAAACAACTCAAATGTAATTTTCTTACCCAAAGCATGTAGATTACCACGAAATAAACACTTGATATAATTTATTCTGTTTCGATAATACATATAAGTAAACATCTAACTAATTATACAAGGTTTTGACCGCCTTGTTATCGGGTATTCTAAGTCATCAGTATTTTCGAGTAGCGTGATTGGAGAAAGTCCGTAAAATCGAGGACTTAGAATATCCGAGAACAAAACGGTCAAAGAAAGGTATATATGAATCTATGGAGATTTAATTTTATTTTTTGGAGCATGTTAGGCATGATCATGAGTATAAAGAAAATATAGTTGGACTATATATTTTATTTGAAAGGGCGAAATTATCATTAATTAGGCATAAGCATCGAAACTGATAATAATTTAAAAGTTTAAAGACTAAAATAAAACTTCAATATATTTAGGGATTGAAAACGAATTAGTGGCAATATATAAGGACCAAATGTGTGATTATCCCTTATATTTCATCTCACGTTCAACAACATATTATAAAAAAAATTCATTTTTGTTCCATAAGACATGGGGTTATGCAACTTAAGTCCTAAACTTTACAGGCTTGACAACTCAAGTATCAAACTTACAAAATAATAATACAATTGGTCATGTTTCTCAATTTCAGTAAATATTGTATTAAAAACTCGCATGCCTGTCAGGTGCGCGTTAGTCAAATGTTCAGGAAGGTCAAAGGTCACGTTCGAAAGTCATATTGTGAAAACGCATAAATTTCAATATTCCTCAAAGGTAAATAGTAGTTAGTCCACTAAGTTCGTTGATTGGTTTTACTGTCCCTAAATTTATAATTATCTTAGTTTTGTCACTTTGATCATTTTTTGATGAAAATGTGGCCATAAATTATCATGCGATGAGCCCATGACTTAGTTTGTAGGGGCAATTTGTTGTTTTTAATTCTTTAAAAATGAAAAAAATATACACGAATGTGTATTATAGACAAGCACATGCAACATTCAAACTCGAAGTTGTATGCTCAAGTCAGTTGCATGACACATCGTTTTTTTTTTTATTGTAAAACTTCAATGCACAAATAAACAACACTCATTGACCGTGTTTTACCTCTAAGCTAAGTTTTCTTCCCAAAACCACGTTTTTGCTATAATCCCTATCCAATTACGATTTTACAAACTTTTTAACTATTTAATGAGTGGATTTAGACATTTCTAATTCATTTAATTAAGCCACATACATCATTTACTATAACAGTTAATTCACTACAACGTGTACTTAGAACAATATTTACAATATTTGCATCTTTAGTCTTCTCATTGCACTTTCACACACCATAAAATTTTACTTTAAAATGAGTGGTCCTTAAATAAGGGTGATCAATATCTAGCATTTTGGTTAGGAAGTTGCAATACTTTCCCCGATTATAAGAAAAAGACTAATTTGATAACTTTATAAATTTAATGAACCAAAGTATAAAAAGTAAAACTAAGTTGACCATTCACTATCAAAAAAGTAAATCCGACCAAGTTTTCACCATAAGAAAATCAAGGTGACCAATGTGAAATGAAAATAAAAGTTTAGAGACATTAATATTAATAAATTAATTTGATGGATTAAAGTGATTCAAAATGTAAATTCAATAGACCAATTATTATATTTACCATTTTCCCTCTAATCTTCCCCAAATAGAAAATCCTTAACTCTTCCAAATTATATGAAAATTTGTGAAAAAAATAAAAATAAAACTTAAGAACATACATTAAGGGGTCATTTACTTTAAATTATTAAGCTTGATAACCCAACTAATCATGCATAATTTTTTATTTACTAAAAATTTGTTCATCCCGTTATAATGGCGCAAGGCCCGCTATAAAAGATGATTACAAGGTGATTACAGACCCACCACAAGAGGTGGGTTTGTAATCATGCCCAACATGTGAAGGTCTAATTATTTTTGGGTGTCTATTTTATCTCCAATTTTCCATGCCAATTACAATTATGTCCCTAATTTTGGTGAAATCCACTAAATTTCGATTTTTGAGAGGAAAGTATATGTATTATGTGTATATATATGTATATATTTATTAATTTTGATATTATATATTTATTTATATATTAAATAAATTATTTTTATGAAGATGAATGTTGATGGTTAGGGGGAAGTAATATAAAATATATTATTTAATTTATCATATATTTAATTTTTATATAATATATCATTTAACTTTTGTTATAAAATATATATACTTTACAGGCCTAACTTTATATAACATATAATATTAACTTTTATTTATGCATATAAATATTTACATCTTAACACAAGAAAAATATTAAAATTGAAAGAAAAAAATTGAGGGTATTTTAGAAAAAATCAAATTAGTCCACAATTCAATCTCAAATTATAGTCAAAAGTAAATAATATATTATTTATATTAATTTCTTAATCAATACAAGTAAATATAAAATTATGATACTTAATATAATCACTTTTAACTCAATCCCAATAATTATCCTATAATTATCTATACCACTAAAATTCTATCATTCAAAGTAAATGAGGCCTAAAGTGATAAAATGATGTACTGGACTTCAGATGAGTTTGATAAACTTGAAGTTTGGGATCTGACCGAACTCACAAATGAGAAATAAGGATAATTACACTTCATTTATTTGAAGTTTTGCGCAATTATATATAAATTATTGTGGTTTAAAAAATTATATCCAGCACATTGAAGGTTTTTTTTTTTTTTTGTCTAACAAATAAGTTAATTTGATAGTCAGAATTCACTAAATTTGTTGATACTAACAAAAATTTTGGAAAAGAATTCTATATTTACCCCAAATTAATTTATTGCAGGTCAAATAAATATTTTGATGACCAGATTACTCTTATACGTCTTCACGCGCTAATGCATGTGATGAAATATATCTTCACCATTATAAGGGTATTTTAGTCAAAAAGTCGAGGGTAAATATCATTCTTCATTCAGTTTTATTTTGCTAATATCAACAAATTCAGTGAATTTTAGCTAATTGGATGACTTATTTGTTAGATAGAAGCAAACATCATGTGTGTTAGATGTAATTTCATTAACCATAAGAGACTTATGTATGATTGCACTAAAACTCATGATAGGGGACTGCAATTATCCCTGAGAAATATGACTTTTTTTTTATAATTTAAATAGTATCAATAATCACATAATTGCCCGTTTATAAAAGCTCATTCAAGCATTATACATTTACTCGTTTTTCTTCATCTAACTGAATCTTTTGTCAAGAAAGTTATATACACATCAACAATAAAACAAAAGCCAACGATTACAACAACCAAAATCTTAGTTAACTAAAGTGCGCGTGATAGGTACATGAGTTTTTCTTTAAATTATGTAATGAAGCTTGGAGAAAGGGGGATGGGATCCTTTATTTCATGGATCCCCTCAGGGACGAAAAGGAGCATATGTGTTAACTTTTTTGAAATTTTGATACCTAAATTATCAAGCTCGTAAAACTCACATTTAATTTGCATATATCGTAATTCATATAATTTGATATAAAAAAAATATAATTTTATCTTTGAAAAAAAATATAATTTTAATAAAATTATTTCATTATTTTTCTTAATAAAACGTTTAATGAGATAAAATCAGAAGCAATCCAATCCATGAGTTACAAGTTTTAAGATTTATTAGGAGCTATTTGGCCAAAATAATATTTTAGTTGAGAAAGAAGGAAATAAGGGAAGCTCTGCGAGTGAAAATTGAGAGCGCCAAAAGACTATTATACCCACTGCGATTTTGAATAATCAGCTTAATTCGTCTGTCACCGCCAAAACCCTAATCTTCAAATCCCTCCCCAAAACCCCAGTGGAAATCTCCCCACAATTTTCTCACATTAGCTACCTTGATTGTCTACTTTAATGTCCATAAACTCTCCACTCAGTTTCTATATTCTTCAACCCAGGGCTTAAAAAACAGCGGTGTCCGAGGTTCAAGCCCTAGGGTTTCTGTTCACTTGAACTGAGAATCCTAGGGTCTTTTGGAAGGAGAGAAAAAGTTGTTTATTATATTTCATCGTTTCTAATCAAGGATGGTTGCTTGGGAAAATGAGGTGGTGATGCGTGACGTCACTAATGCGGGGCTGGTCGTCAGCGACCGCATCGGCCGGGAAATCGCGGGGCAGGTCGACCTTGAAGAAGCTTTAGAAGCTTCTAGATACTCTAGCCATCCCTATTCCACTCACCCCCGCGAGGTAATTCTTATGGTATTTTTGTAAGCGCCAGGGTAAAGGGAAAATATTGTTTGATAGATTAGATACGCTAAGCATACATCCAGGCACTGCATTTGTTTGAGGTTTTTGATTGTATTCTTTGATTTTACCTTGTTGCGGGCTCTGAACGAATAAGTGCTGAAAAAGAAAGATAAAGCAGCACCTTGTATTTTTAATCTAATGTACAACTCATGTCTTTTGCCCATTGAGTAGTGAAAATCTGAAACTAGTGCAGTGTGGAAACAGACGCAACTTGAATGAGCAGCGTTTGTAAATGCTGTCTACTTAATGTTTAGATTGGGGTAGCAAAGATGTTTGACATCCACTTTGAGATGCATTGGTAGAACAAAATCATATCATAACACTTGCCCAATGATCTAGCTGTTATACTAACCTTTTCAGTTTTCTTGAATGAAAAGTCAGCATTGGCAGATTGGAAAATTTGGTGCTAGAAACAAAAGAGAAATGTAAAGATATTTACAAAAGTATATGTAGATATTGACAGGCCATTATGTTTAAAAACTACATGTACTGGCGGAAAAGTATAATATTTCTACCTTAAAATATTCCTCGATGTGCAAGGGCATAGAAATGGAATTATCACCAGAAGCCCTTTGGTTGCTCTGATGCCATGTTAACTTCGCTGCATTCTGAATAGTGGGGATGCTAAAAATGACCTTTTAAACTATTTCTAAATTTGCTTTCGTCATACATTGTGGGTATTTTTTCATCATGTGTTTTCTCAAGAACTGCAAAGTGAAGAAGGGTATTCCATTCTGAATTTGCAGGGAACATGTTTGAGCTATATTCATAAGGCTGAAGCTTTTGGCTCTTATATTGGTTTTTTAATTGTAAATCATAGGAGAAGGAAGGAGGGCTCATTGACTATGAATTCTACTTACATAGTATTGTGCATGGGCACTTTATGAAAAAAAAGATTGCAACTTTCAGGAAGTAGTAACTTTATTGTATATCACAGTAGCATGAAAATGCTGTAAAATCTTGAAAGAGGTCAACTATGTTATTTATCTGACAAAGGCCTACCGCTGACATGTCTGATCTCATATTAACGTTTATGTGTTGAAGTGAAGAGAGTTATTTGTTGGGTAATTGATCTACCAGACTTTATATATGTTGATATTGCAGTGGCCTCCTCTAGTTGAAGTTGTGGATACATGGGAGTTGCCTCCTGTGTTGATTGAAAGATACAATGCAGCTGGTGGAGAGGGAACGGCTTTATGTGGGATATTTCCAGAAATACGACGGGCGTGGGCATCAGTGGATAACTCCTTATTTCTGTGGCGATTTGATAAATGGTGAGAGTTGCTGCAGTTGATAGTTATTAACAGATGAAAATCTTGACTCCGGACCCATAACTAAATGCGAAATCAAAAGATCTTGTTATTGGCTGAAAGAGTAGCTGATATGGAAGTTCTGATGTCATGTAGTTTACATTTATCTCATGGCATATGTGTTATTGTCATTGTATGTTCGTGTTAATCTATATGTGTAGGATTTGATTAGTAAAGAAGTAAAACTGTTTAAACGTATCCATATCAGTAGCATGTGATGTATTTGAACTAAGAAAGACATGCTGTATAAGCCATGGGATGAGGTGATTTTGAGGAATTTATTTTTTGGGAAAGAAATGGACAATATAGTTCACAATAGGATGTGCAAGAAGGAGAGTATGGGTCAAGAACTAAGATTAGTTAAATCCCTAGAGATAGACGTCTCTAACAATTACCATTGCGAAAATTATTTTAGCCCTGGCAAATGCTTATGTCATTAGGTGCGTCGTATCATGCAAACCCATTTCCTTCTCCTCTCTCTCCCACTTTTTTCCTTTTCGTTGAGGTTATCAGTGATCTAGTCTTTGGTTTTTGTCTTAGTGGTGATGCCGAAAAAATGTTCTTTCCTGATGCCCTAATAGAAATGCAATACTGGATGCCATGAATATATTATATGACTTGTTCTTTGCTTTTAACATTCTGATAATTTAAGGAAAACATAATCCTAACAATATAAAGTTTCTGATAATGTAGGGATGGTCAATGTCCTGAATATAGTGGGGAGGAGCAAGCTATTTGTGCTGTTGGTCTAGCAAAAACCAAGCCAGGTGTTTTTTGAAGCCATTCAGTATCTTGTAGTTTTGGCTACTCCTGTTGAGGTAGTTTACTATTCCCTACCTTATATTTACTCCCATAAATGCTGTATATTGATGGCAATATTCCATTTATTTCCACTTTAATGTTATCATATACATTTGAGTTGTGAGATGGTAACATGGCATAGATGTTGCTTTTGCCAATGGAGACTTCCTTTCATGTTCACCTAAATGTGTCTGTCCATTATGTTATTGGATTTAGTGATAAAGTCCACAAAATATGAAGAGCACCCAAGTTTAAATGGATAATTTTGGTAGATATTATGCAGTAACCCAAGAATTAAATTCCGCAGGGATGCAATTATAGGCCATTCAAAATTGAAACAAGTTTATCCGGATCGACTTTTGGGGTTCTTTTTACTAAATTTTGTGAAAAACTGGTCCTTCTTGATCATTTTTTGAGTTGAGAAGGTGGAAGGTCCCGGTCTTGTGATGCCTTTGGCTACTGCACTTTGGTCATCTAGGGTGCAGCATGCAGGCTGCTATGCTTAGCTGTTCAAATTGAAGATTGATTTGCTTTGCTTTCTTTAACTTCACTAGGATATTCAGAGTTTTGCGACGATCTGACTGGACAGGAACCGAGAATTCAACCGACGCAAAAATCTTGGTTTTTGTTTCGTGTTTTATTTTTGTGAGAATTTGGTAGCTGTTTGGGTTTTTGTTCTTGGTTTCAGTTTTACCAAACCATACTGAATGCTGAAATATTATTTTTATTTTCAATTTTTATATACATAGTTTGTATATATTTAATTATTTTTATATTATTTTTGTTTTTTATTGATAAAAAATTAAAAAACAAGTAATGAGTATAATTATTATCTATGGTATATTAGTAATTAACTACTTTTTATTCTTTAACAAAAAATTCACCTTACTGTATATACGGTACTGAAATATTAAAAAACCTCAGTAGTTGCCAAAAATGAACAGATTAATGCGGTTCAGTGTTCACTATCTAACTTCAGCGTAGTCTGGTCCTGTTTTACCGAACGAACACCCTATCCTCGATCATGTTTCAATGTGAGGTTGTTTCTAGTTTTTCAGAAGCCTGGTGTTTTACTAAGTTCTAGATAAATTGGGGGTATGCCATGGTTTAATTAATTTAAGTAGGCTGGGGGCATTCAGTAGTTTGATGTTGAAGCTATGCTTTCAGTATTCAGGGATGGTTCTCCTATTTGATAGGTGCTTCTTGATTCTAATTGGATTCTTGATGCTTGTAATTTTGGATATGTTAGTAATATAGAACTTTTATTCGATCACCCTGGACTTTGTATTTTTCTATGATTTTGCTATGGAACCCTTGTGATTAAATGAATTCTTCGTGTGTGTCATATGCAGTTCGTTTTCTTCCTCTTTATTTGCTTATTTTGTCCTCTTTATTTCATTCCTTTTTCAGCAATTTAAACATGTTTGCATGGATTAGACTTTTTTTTTTCTCCTTGATTTTTTTCTTTTTTTGAGTTTTAAGTATTTTGCAATCCAAGTGTAAAATGAATGTGACCAGCTCTTAGGTTGTCGTATATTATGTGATACCTGATATGTGGTCTGTATGTGAAACTGTACGTGTGATATGTGGGATTCATAGTATCCGTGATGAATATAGTGCTTGCAGACAGTACTACCTATGCTACTAATGAGTGTAGATAATCTGTTAAACTTTGTTATATTTCGATCTGTCGAGTTGATGATTTTTAGATTTTCATGATGTAAAAGTCATGGATGTTGTACATGATTTTCTTTAATCTTGATTTTGTATTCTTGCTTCAATTTCCATGGCTTTCTTCTGGAAGTCAAATTGAATTTTTGATGCAGTGTTAACCGCACTAAAAACTTGAGATCTGAACTTTTTGAAGTGACTAGCCGTTGTGGCACGCCGTTCCTGCATATAATAAATAATTTTTTATATTTTAAAATATATTATAAATAAGAAAAAATAAATAAATCAATACATGAAATTAAAAGGAAGATAAAATAAAACTAATTTATTAGTTAATAAATAATTTGGAAAGTGGAATTAGTTGGTTATCTTATTAGTTGAAGGGCATCTTTGACTTAACAAAAAATTGGTGCGACGGTGTCACTAATTGCCGTTTGTAAGTATGGAGCCCATTTCCTTTTTATATTATATTAGTATAGATAAAGCTGATGAACAATACATCAGCATATCTTTTTATAATGTTCCAGGCTAAGACATATTTTGTTTCATCCAATGTCTTAGTTCATTGTGTTACTTGCTTGTGATCCTTTTATCAAGTTTTCTCTTTCATATCTCACCACAAAATAACTGATAAACTATTTTCTTTGTGCGCTGCAAGTTTAGAATATATTTGTTTAGTTTTCAATCCCATAAACTTTTTTCCTAGTCAAGTACGAATAGTTCGTGTTGATCTTTTGCCGATCACACATTTTTTTTCCCGCTTCATCATACAAGGTATTACTTACCCTTTGTTATTTTTCTGAATAAGTGTCATAGTAAATTTACTACCCATGTTATTGTTTTCCCCATGCAATTTGTTAAAACATTGAAACTCTCTCCTCCATCTTACAAATCTATCTTTTGTTAATCAGCTGATCCTTGTTGGAGTATGTTGTTCTGGAAGAGGTGATGAAACTGATCCATATGCAGAGGTTTCACTTCAGCCGCTGCCAGAATATACCATTCCATCTGATGGAGTGACTATGACTTGCATCACATGCACTGATAGGGGACATATTTTTCTTGCTGGCCGTGATGGTCATGTTTATGAGCTTCAATATACAACTGGTTCAAGTTGGCAAAAGCGATGTCGCAAAGTCTGCCTAACTGCTGGTCTAGGAAGTGTTATCTCAAGGTAGTTTTCCTCTTTCTTATGTTTGCTGCGGAGCTCATGATGATTGACTTTATGCCTTCTTTATTACTTGGTGATGACTGATGTCTTTGTTCTTCGAAAATTCTCTAGTTATAATTGTTCTTTTTTCCCCCCTGAAACAGATTTGACAAACCAATTAATCTAATGCTTTTTTATATTATGGATGACTTATAAGATTTCACTTTTGTTGATCGATTATGGTTGAAATCTTAACCTCAACTCTGATCTCTTACTGTTGTCTCAACCTCAACTCTTTTAGTTGCTTATTTCTCTCACTTCTCTCTCTCCCTTTAGGTGGGTTGTGCCCAATGTTTTTAAATTTGGAGCTGTGGACCCGATTGTTGAAATGGTTGTTGATTCTGAGAGACATGTCTTATATGCACGTACAGAGGAGATGAAAATACAAGTATTCTCTCTCGGGCCAAATGGTGATGGCCCACTCAAGAAGGTGGCAGAAGAGAGAAATTTGATTACTCAGAGGGAGTCGAGCTATGGTGGGAGACAACAAGCAGGGTCTAGAGCCCCTTCTCGACCACCTAAATCTTCTATAGTTAGCATATCACCTTTATCTACTTTAGAATCAAAGTGGTTGCACCTTGTTGCTGTTCTATCAGACGGGCGGAGGATGTACCTCTCAACTGCTCCTTCTAGTGGAAATAACAATGCTCTTGGAGGTTTGAGTGGGCTTGGTGCTAATAACCGGCCAAACTGCTTAAAGGTTGTAACGACAAGACCCTCTCCGCCAATAGGGGTGAGCGGCGGGCTTGCTTTTGGAGCTCTATCTCTTGCTGGAAGATCTCAGGGTGATGATCTATCTCTGAAGATTGAATCAGCATATTATTCATCTGGAACTCTGGTCCTTTCTGATTCTTCGCCATCTGCTGTTTCGTCACTTCTGATTGTGAATAGGGATCCTAGTACACAATCTCTGTCATCTGGTAGCTTGGGGGCCGGTGCAAGGGGTTCTCGCGCACTTAGAGAATCAGTATCATCTATCCCCGTGGAAGGTAGAATGCTTTTTGTGGCTGATGTTCTACCTCTTCCAGATACAGCATCCATTGTGCAGTCTCTGTATTCAGAGCTAGAATTGTGTGGATTTCACAACTCATGGGAGTCCTGTGAAAAGACTTCCATTAAACTGTGGGCTAGAGGTGATCTTTCTACTCAACATATATTACCAAGAAGAAAAGTAGTCATATTCAGTACCATGGGCATGATGGAAGTAGTTTTCAACAGACCAATTGACATACTCAAGCGATTGTTAGAATCTAATTCACCAAGGCCACTACTGGAGGACTTCTTCAACCGTTTTGGTGCTGGAGAGGCAGCTGCAATGTGTTTGATGCTTGCTGCGCGTATAGTATACACAGAGGCCTTCATAAGCAACATCGTTGCTGAGAAGGCAGCTGAAGCGTTTGAAGACCCTAGAGTTGTTGGAATGCCACAGTTAGAAGGAAGTGGTGCATTATCAAACACCAGAACAGCTGCTGGGGGATTCAGCATGGGTCAGGTTGTTCAAGAGGCCGAGCCTGTGTTTTCAGGTGCTCATGAAGGCCTCTGCCTGTGCTCATCAAGGTTACTTCTACCCTTGTGGGAGCTTCCTGTTTTTATAATCAAAGGGGGTTCCGGAACTTCAGATGCAATCTCTGAAGATGGGATCATAACATGCAGACTCTCTGTTGGAGCAATGCATGTCCTTGAAGACAAAATTCGCTCTCTGGAGAAGTTTTTAAGGTCTAGAAGGAATCAAAGGAGGGGACTCTATGGCTGTGTGGCTGGTCTAGGAGATGTAACTGGCTCAATATTGATTAGCACTGGATCAGATCTAGTTGCTGGTGACAGAAGTATGGTGCGTAATCTATTTGGTTCATACTCTCGGAATATTGACTCTGGTGAAGGTGGATCAAATAAAAGGCAGCGGCTTCCATATAGTCCTGCTGAACTGGCTGCCATGGAGGTATGTGTGACTTTTAGATTGTTCAAGTTTGAGTATATCTTAGCTATATCAATGCATAATTAATTGTATTGTTTTCCAGGTGAGAGCTATGGAGTGTATCAGGCAGCTGCTTCTTAGATGCGGGGAAGCCCTTTTCTTACTCCAACTTCTTTCACAACATCTTGTGGCACGCTTGATTCAAAGTTTTGATGCAAATACTAGGCAAGCTATGGTTCAGTTAACATTCCACCAATTAGTTTGTTCAGAAGAGGGGGATCGACTCGCAACAAGGCTTATATCTGCTTTAATGGAGGTACTTAATACATTGGCGTTCATCACCCAGTCACGTTTCTAATTCTTCAAATTCGGGATCAAGAACATTCATGATATTAAATCTCCCCCCTGCCCTTTTCTCAAACTTGCTCATTTACTTTTTTCATTAAAATTTGATGTACATTAGCTTGACTTGGTTCAGCACATCAATGCCCCTTTATGAACCTTTTCTCACGTCATCCGTCATCCATTTATCCAGTATTACACTGGTCCTGATGGCAGGGGAACAGTAGATGATATTAGTAATAGACTACGAGATGGTTGTCCAAGCTACTACAAAGAGAGCGATTACAAGTTTTACGTAGCTGTTGAATATCTTGAGAGAGCTGCTGCTACTTCTGATACAGAAGAAAGGGAAAATCTGGCTAGGGAGGCTTTCAACAATTTAAGTAAAATCCCAGAATCTGCTGATTTGCAAACTGTATGCAAACGTTTTGAAGATTTAAGGTTGTTAAGTCAGACTGCTGTTTTACTAAGTTGCTCTTTATGAAGTTGTATATCAATTAGCCTTGCTCCACTAGATGAAGCATGACACATTTAGTGAAATTGCAGATTCTATGAAGCTGTAGTTCGGTTACCTTTGCAAAAAGCACAGGCTGTTGATCCAGCTGGTGATGCTTTCAATGAGCAGATAGATGCAGCAATTCGAGAACATGCCCTTTCTCGACGTATGCAGTGTTATGAAATTGTCACAAATGCTTTGCGTTCTCTTAAAGGTGAAGCTTTACAAAAGGAATTTGGGTCTCCAATCAGGCCTATTACGCAATCCGTGCTAGATCAAGCCTCTCGCAAAAACTACATATGCCAGATCATTCAACTTGGTGTGCAATCTTCAGATAGAGTTTTCCACGAGTATCTATATCGAACATTGATTGACTTAGGCCTAGATGATGAGTTATTGGAATATGGAGGCCCAGATTTGGTGCAGTTTCTGCAAAATGCTGGACGTGACCCTACTCATGAGGTTTGATTCTTTCTTATAAATCTGATTTTGTTTCAGATGATACGCGGTAAAAAGCTGATCCTTTATTAAACTTCAACTCATCTTCAGATTGTAAAAATTGATCCTAGCGGCTTACAAAATTGTGATTCTTGTTGTATTTTGGAGTTCAAGGTCTGTTTACCACAAGTATGATATTTTTCTCCATTTTTTAATCATTTTACTTTAATGTTCTATAGGTTCGGGCTGTTTCCTCAGTTACATCCCCAATTTCTCGCATGGGTCATTCTAGAGTTCCTGTTGCATCTAATCAGATAAAGTACTTTGAGCTTCTGGCAAGATATTATGTCTCCAAGCGTCAGCATGTTCTTGCTGCACAAATATTAGTGAGGCTAGCAGAAAGGCGTTCAACTGAAGCTGGGGATACCCCAACACTTGAACAAAGGTTCTTCTTCTATTCACATATTGCGTTATTAATGTGGGTCTAAATGTGTGGTATGGATGCTGATTGATATGGATAATCAAAATGCTAGACACCATATTGATTTGTGTCTTCAGTTGATGTTGTTTGATAAAACGTCATTGTAATGTGTATATATGTTGCTTTCATGATTTTGATGTGCCAAGTGTTGTTTATGCAAGGTGTTGACACAGATAAACAAATCGCTCTTTATGTGGATTCTTTTTATATGATATAGATGGGAGCTCTTTATTTAACTTTCAGCTAACCAATTGTGACCTTTCATTGCTTTGATACCAGGCGTCAATACCTGAGCAATGCTGTTCTGCAGGCAAAGAGCGCCAGTGACATGGACAGTTTTAATGTTTCTGCCAGGGCGGCTATTGACAATGGGCTTCTTGATTTACTGGAAGGGAAGCTTGCTGTTCTTCAATTTCAGATGAAGATAAAAGAGGAATTGGATGCCGTGGCTTCAAGATTGGAAACTTCTCCTGGCAGATCTGAATCTACCACAGATGACTTATTACCCAATAATGATTATTCTGGCGAGGCCAATTTTGTTCTTGCTGTTCGAGAGAAGGCGAAGGAGTTATCTGTGGATTTAAAGACTATCACTCAATTATACAATGAGTATGCTGTTCCGTTCGAACTCTGGGAGGTTTGTAATCTTGTGTGTTGGTGTGAAGGCTGTGCTTTTAATCCATCCACCTTGCTTTTGGTGATAGTTATTAAACCTGCATAAATATTTCGCTCGATGCTCCTTTATGTGCGGGTTTCCTTTTGATTTTTCTAGGATAGAGTTAGGAGTTGTAGGTTGTTCCTTCTTTGCTTCCTGTCGTCCTCACTTGGTCAGATCCTTATCTTGCCCCTTGCCAAGGTTGGGAGTGTTACGCTTGTCTGATACCTTATTAAACAAAACTAAGGTCTAGTTGCTTTTTGTGCTTCTAAGCTTGTTCCTTGCTGGATGAAGGCTCACCCTTTACAAGTATGGGATGCCTATACTTTGACACAGCTACGGCCACTCTCTAATTCAGTTACTTATATCCTCTTATTCAGCACGTAAAACCACACTGTTGGAGGTAATATGTTTATGTATTTTGATAAACCAGGAAAGACATCCATGTAGTGTGACAAACCACATTTTCAGCGTATTACTGAAAGAAATGAGGTTGACAGGAATGTACAAACTTTTGTGGAACAGATGGGTCTGTAGATTTTCTCCAAAAACTCAATGGTCCAGGAAATTTGGTTGTTCAATTGAAGAACAGTTATCTCCAAGTCACCATGTTTTCCATTGATTATGTCTCTGTTAGCATGGGTTCCCTGTTCCATTAATAAGCTTTGGTGATTTCATGATAGAGATAAGCTTAGATCAAATGAGTTTATAGATTACTAGTGGTTGCATTGCCAAACAAGCAATAATTGTGGCTGCCTTGGCCTAAGTTTAAATGCATTCAACCAGTCTCTCTATACTTTGTTTTAATCCGTAGTGCTGAACTTGGATCTTGGAAATTGGTAATGTACAAACTCATGCAAGTAGAACATGTAACACTCTTTTTTGTTTGATAATCTAAGCAGTGAGGTAACTGAGTTCTACGGAGAAAATGCCCAATAAAGTCGAGATTTTCTTTCAATTGATTGAATTTTCAGAAAGATGGAGATGTTGGAAATAATGAGATTAAAGAAGGAAGCTAGATTATTCATATTATGCACCCAAATTAGAAGTGTAAATTGTTGAAGCTAAAAGAAGGAAAATGTTAGATAAATGGTTTAGGGTATTAGTATGTTATCATGCCACTTCGATACCCTTCTGTACTGCTTTTGTATGTGGTAGATGGTATACTTCCACTAAGGATAGTATAACCAACCATGTCCTTTGATGCTCGTAAGCAGAGTGTCAGACCATTACACCATGCTATGTGTTTCCGTTTTTATCTGTTCTATACAAGGAACTAAACTTTTTTGGTCTTGTTTATGATCTCTCGCTGGAACACAGTTTCTTTTGTGCAAGTCTTTTAGTCCAGATTTGACAATGATTCTTGATGAATAATTTTCACTTTCAGATATGTCTGGAAATGCTATATTTTGCAAGCTATTCTGGTGATGCTGACAGCAGTATTGTTAGAGAGACCTGGGCTAGACTCATTGATCAAGCTCTTTCAAGGGGCGGTATTGCTGAAGCTTGTGCAGTGCTGAAGAGGGTTGGTTCTCATGTTTTCCCTGGCGATGGAGCTATGTTACCATTAGATACACTATGTCTTCACCTTGAGAAGGCTGCACAGGTAAATATTTCTTTTTTGCGTTTCATCCTATTCGAGCTATTCCCTTGATTGCTCGAGTTGTTTTGTTGGGATGCCATATTATATTCTTGTGATGGTCTCACCATCTTCTTAACATCTTATTGACTATAATTTTATAAATCTTTGTAGGAGCGAGTGATTGCAGGGGTTGAACCAGTTGGAGATGAAGATATTGCAAGGGCTCTACTTGCTGCTTGCAAGGGTGCAATAGAACCTGTGCTGAATACTTATGATCAGTTATTATCGAATGGAGCAATTTTACCATCTCCAAGTCTAAGGCTACGGCTTCTTAGGTCTGTTCTAGCAGTACTTCGTGAGTGGGCAATGTCCATCTTTGCACAGAAAATGGGCACAAGTGCTGCTGGAGCTTCTCTGATTCTTGGTGGACCATTTTCACTGGGCCACACAACAGTTCTAAATCAAGGTGTCCGTGATAAGATCACAAGTGCAGCAAATAGGTGAGATGTTTCGCCAAGTGTTTTGACTTTTCCATACTTCATATAGCATTTGATGTATAGTCTTTTATGTGATTTTTCTAATCACTATCAGGCTCTCAGTGGGCAACCTGGGATTTACTTTATGTGGTTCTTCCAATTCTTCATGTTTTCATCCATAACTCTTTTTATTCAACAAATATCAGGTACATGACTGAGGTACGGAGGTTGCCCCTTCCCCAGAATCAAACTGAGGCAGTCTACCGGGGTTTCCGGGAGCTTGAAGAGTCGCTCTTGAGTCCTTTTCCTTTCGAGCGGTTGTAAGTTTACTCTTCCAGTCTTGTTGTATGAATAGCTTGTGCTGATAGGAACACTTACAACAAAATAATACACTCCTAATGTAAATGACGTCTTATAAATTAATTTGTATCTCTTTGACTTGAGGATGTTATGCACCGGAAGTACCTCTCTGATGGTAGGAAATGCACTTCAATCCCCACAGTTAACCTATCCTGTGTCGCTCATGCAATGTATTTCGAGAGCACTTGATAGAATTGTCAACTTCGAAACATTAGGCTAGTGTAGGGGGTTCAGAAAATCAAGTATAAAAAAGATGCTCGTTTCTGTTTGTTTTTATCTAAAATTCCAATGGGACAAGAGGCTTTTGTTCTGCGATACACTTGTATGCTATGATAAAAACAGAAACGAGTGCACGTTTCTGGACATGATCATATAGCCACCAGCAAAGCAGCAACAGGCTTGCATGCGTGAGGATCTCAAAATGCTGTTATCTCTTTCCTTGTTTGCCAGTACCTGAGCTCCTCAATTCTTATACATTGTGATAAGCTCTGCTGAAATTATCAACCGGCTTAGCAATGGGATCAGCTTGTGCTTTGAACATTGATGCTCTATAGAAGACCTGCGTATGCTTCTTCAAGCAAACACGTCACAGTCAATTATCTTGTAGCTTATATTGATAGCTTGTGCGCAAGGTGAAGCGATAAATGATCCGTTGATGGATATACTGTTTCAATTTGTGATTGGATGTGCTTTAGTTGTCTGGACAACTTTCTGGTATATTCTGAGTTTAGATGACCCACTCTATCACTGGACAATGAAATGCACAGGCATTCAGGATACTAGCTTTCTTGGATAGATGGGCTTTGCTGCGCACTGGTGCTCTCCTTTCGCATGAGTGATTCTTATTAAATCCTGTAAATTGAGGATAATTACAATTATCGTGAAATTTTGGTCCGATCCGCCCAGAAAGTCAAACTGGAGAAAAGGATATATCCGATTAACATCAGAGAGTGAGATTGTTATCGGAAAGTATTTCCTTCCACACGTATTATCCATTTCTGTGGGAATCTTTGACTATTGGGTAAAGATAACACCACCAACCTTCTCCGTCCAACTCTAAAAGGCTATCATAGAGAAAAGCAGCATGTCAACGCACTTGTTCCCAACTTCATATTCAAGTATCGATTTACTTTAGGGTAAAATTTGATAGGGGTTTATTATGAGTGGGTTCGAAAGATCAGTATTTCTTATAGGATCTCAAAGCATTCGGCCTTATAAATATTCAAAAATTGTTTCAGGTCAAGATACATTACTTTTAGTTGAAATAATATTGTATTTTCTTTTTTTGATCTCGCACACGATTAATTTGAGTATTGTAGGACTTTAGTTGGTACTTGTGTTCGTGTTTTGAGGTCCCAATCAACTTATGAATAAACTAATTTAAGGACATAATGATCTTCCGATAGATCAAAATTATTTTGATTTTACTGCTCTAAAAATGTATAAGAGTAGCATTTTGGAATATGGACGAAAATTGAAAAGACTCCTCAATCATGTCATAGGGTTGCAAATTAAGAAAGTATTAGTGTGAGACATCACATGTTATGGAGGATTAATTGAAAGCTTATACGCATAATAAAATTTATTTACTATTTTTTTTTTATAAAAAAAGAAGGTGTTTTAAATGTACGACATCATATAGCATACGGATGCTCTTCAATAATTTGCAAATATTATTCAGCATTTTCATTTAGGGGAGTTCTCTTCTTTATTGTTTTTATTCTAAGGATATTTTCTATTAGTCTCCTCTTCAATTTTGTACTGGAATAGTATACGATCCATTACATTATGTAATATGTAGGACTTATGAATCTGTAATATGTAGGACTTATGACTTTTGAACTTGGCTTTATTTGATTTTTGACACATTTTTAGGCAAAAGAATAATAAATCATGTTTTTTAAAAATAAAAAGATTTTCATTAAAAATTTATTATTAAACCTCGTCAATACGTCAACATTGTTTACATAAATCACACATATTTTTTTGAAAAATCTAAAAAAGTCAACATCATTTCAGTTATCAAGGATGATTTATGTAATTATGACACATAAGTAATTTGTATAAAATCAGGAATGTAAATGCGATTATCCCTAAATTCTTTATTGATTTATTTTATTTTTCCCTTACTAGTGTGCAGGTCAAGTAATAGGATAATCTATTTTCTAATTTTAATTAAAAAAATAACAATAATAAAAAAAAAACTGCTGCTTAAAATCTCAAGACAAAATACATACGCTGCAATAAACCTCGAGAGGAAGATAAAAGAAGAGTTACAAAAGGGTAATTTAGTCATTTCGGATCTCCAGATCAGTCCCCGACCCCCGTTGCCTAAACTGGAATACAGAAACCCCTTTTTCTTCAATTCCTCCACACTCTCTAAAATAGTAGAACAAAAAACCCTAATTAAAAAACTAAAAATAGAAAAAGAGACAAAAATCATCTCGGAAATTTCAATTCAATCAACCTTCTCCCGGTCTCCCAAATCCTCTTTTTTATTTCTAAATTTCTCTACTCTCATCACTAGATCTGCTTCCAGTCTTGATCAAATATTACACATGAAAGTTTAGGGGAGATTACTCAATTTCACTTACAGAAACAAGTTAGTGTGCATCTAATTGTGATGAAAAAGAGGTAATCGGTGTTCTATGGGTGGGTTTATCTATGGCGGATGCGCTATCTGTGATTCCAGCAGCGGTTCTCCGTAATCTCTCGGATAAGCTTTACGAGAAGCGCAAAAATGCTGCTCTGGAGGTGCGCATATTTCATATGCATATACATGTACTTACGTGTATTTTTCGTTTTCTTAATCTTGTTTGGGGTTTGAATTTTAATTTAAGAATTTTTGTTTGTGGGCTTTACTTTTGTTTTCCTTTTAGGTTGTGTTTGTTTATTTATTTTTGTTGTGGGTTTTGTTGGATCTAGGTGGAAGGGATAGTGAAGCAATTAGCATCATCAGGGGATCATGATAAAATCACTGCAGTGATCAATTTGTTGACCAATGAGTACACGTACTCGCCCCAGGCAAATCATCGTAAAGTATGTATTCTTGTTTGTTTAATTATTTGTTGGTTTCGGAAAGGAGGTTTTATTGCTCCGGTTTCACTGTTGATGTGTTAGAGTATCTGAATGTTTAAAAATTGAATTTAGTGTTCTGTGCGTGGAGAAAATGTGTTTTTCTAGTTTTTTTCTTGTCTCTTTTTGGGTGTAGGGCGGGTTGATAGGATTAGCTGCAGCAACAGTGGTTTGACTTCGGAAGCAGCACAACATCTTGATGTAAGAATGACATCTTGAACTTCTTCTCTTTTTTCGGTAGATATGATAATGCCTCTAAAATGACCCACTCGTACTTTTATTTTTATTTACGTACTTTTTTTATACTTCTTCTGTATTTTGATCTTGAGGTGCAAACTTATTTTTTCTTCTGTATATGTCTGAGGATTACGTGTTAAAGATTCAAAGTGATTAAACAGTACTTTCTTATTCCACATTTTATCTTTTGAGAGATAATGTTAAATTTTCATGTTGCAGGCTCTAACAGAGTAAGAAAATTGTTTTCATGTCTGATATGATACTATGTATCAAGACCATGGTCTGAAAATAATAGATAGCTGCAGTGAGAACTGGACTATGAAGAATTTTTCTCTTTCATGAATTTTATGCTTGTCAATTCTTCTCTATTTGTTAAAAACTTGGTTCGGACATTCCTCAGGGGAAAAAAGAGAGAATGAAATGTATGTTCCCTAGAGTATTGTACTATTACTTCTATATAGCTGCATTTTGGTACTGATTGCTTGCACTTCACCAATTAATTATTGATGTAGTTCTTAGGGTGTGTGCACGAAGGAGGATTGTATTCTATTTGATGCATTTTTTCTCTCTTCTGCGTGTTCCAGCAAATTGTTCCGCCAGTCCTGAATTCTTTTTCTGATCAAGATAGCAGAGTTCGTTATTATGCCTGCGAAGCTCTGTATAACATTGCGAAGGTAGGTTAAAGGACTTGTATCATATTCCTTTCCGCTTTTGTGTTTTTGGGTTTCATTATTGGTACTTGCAGGTCGTGAGAGGCGATTTTATAGTGTTCTTCAACCAAATATTTGATGCACTATGTAAGCTTTCAGCAGATTCAGATGCAAACAGAGTGCTGCTCATCTTTTAGATAGACTTGTAAAGGTATCATTTCTGTAATGTGCAGAAGGATAGAGGAATATTTATAAGACTTCAGTAGATAGTCTCAAGAGTAATTTGTTACTTCTTTTGGTTGGTTGTTTGGATGCAGGACATTGTCACTGAGAGTGATCAATTTAGGTTTGTTGTGTCCTTTTTCCTGTCTCATTACCAGCTCTCTGGAATTTGTTTTTAAATTGATTTCCAATAATTCAGCAATTAATTTTGACTTGGTACTACTACCCTTTTGACCTGATGCAGCATTGAAGAGTTTATACCTTTGTTGAGAGAACGAATGAATGTCCTAAACCCTTATGTCCGGCAGTTCTTGGTGGGATGGATTACTGTTCTAGATAGTGTGCCTGATATTGATATGCTGGGTTTCTTCCTGATTTTCTTGATGGTGAGTAGCCTAATCTGAGGCTTTATTGTTTGTACTGGTGTTATTGCTGATACATACTTTTGCGATTCATACCCAAATTCAGGCTTTAACATGCTAAGTATTCAAGCATGTAAAAAAAATATGGGATAATTACAACTCCCTCCCTTGAGATTTTGATATAATTACAGTTAGACTCTTTATGATTTGAAAAATTACATTAACACTTATTGATGTTTGATTCCGTCTAACAAATTAATCATTCTGTTAATCAAAATTCACTAAATTTGTCACTATTGATAGAAAAATTAAATAAAAATTAATATATACCCTTAATCAATTTATTAGTAACTTATTATAGATCAATATAATATTTTCGAACTAAACTACCCTTATATCGATAAAATTATTGAGCATGTGTTGTTTAGGGCGTTTTACTCAAACGAACTTAAGTTGAGAGTTTAACCTTATAAATTGAGCGAGGCCTGGTCGTTGGCAGAATGTGTCGGAAGATGCCGCTTTCTTGTATTATTTTCATTTATTTTGATTGGTTGCACTAGCTACCTATGCCCTATAAAGTAGTGTTGGGCTTGGGCTGCGTATAGTTAGTAGCATAGGACGTAGCCCAATACACCCTCAATTATTCCCAATCATTCTCCTTCGTTTAATGCAGGAATTCAATGTAATCAGAGTTTGATCTGCTACAAATTAATTCAAGAAATGGACATGGTCAAGGTGCACCTAAGGATCATATATCCTTTATAGAAATATTTACGAATTAGTCGTTAGTCCTCGCAAACCATTTACATCAAAATTTTATTGGAGCATTCACAAAAATTACGATGAATTAAGCGAATTGAATTTTAAAATGAATTAAACTTGAAATTGGTCTGGTCAAATTGACAAATTAGATAGTAAAAGAATCAAAAAATAGAAGTTTCATTTAACTTAATCGAAGCATTTAATGTCAAAAAATAAATCCAAAATTCCACAGTCAAAAGTTATAACATTTCAACTCAAATAAAATTAGGTATCAATTACAAAACACGTTGCACTTGTTTTGTAATAAATAATGCACAGTCCGAAAACGTGATGAGTTATATGACATGTGCAAAGTTATAACATTTCAACTCAAATAAAATTAGGTATCAATTACAAAACACGTTGCACTTGTTTTGTAATTAATAATGCACAGTCCGAAAAACGTGATGAGTTATATGACATGTGCAATTGACGCATTATTCAATAAACGTGATGAATTATAAGAGATGTATAATTAGAAAAAAAAATAATAAATAAATAAGAAAGAGAAGAAGGTGTGAAATGAAAAAGAGAACTGAGAGAGTGGGCTGCTTCATTTTTCACCAACATTTCAAAGTTGTCCAAGTTTTTTAGTCAATTTCTTTGGTGGCGCCGCACTAATTTCCACCCATATTTGCCATGTGAATAATTAAGCCTTTTTTTTAATTATTTTTTCACTTTAATTTCTTTTTTTTTTTTTTTTGGTTTCCTCAAATGTTAATAATGTAATATTGCAATATTATTGACAAAATCAAATAATGTTCAATGTATGATCACTTTATAAGAATGTTTGAAATTAGATATATTGTTAGTCAAAATTATTGGAATGATGTGCTGAAACCAAAAGTTGTGATTCTCCTATCACCAAAGTTTGACAAAATCATTAATTCTAGAACCATCACACTTCGATTTGTCAAAAATTTAAAGTAAAAAATCTATAAATTAATTAATAGTGTCTCAATTGTGCAATTATTAATTAATCAATAATTATGCTTTATTAACTTAAGAGATTTTTGTCCATTCAACAAACTTATATATTATATATATATATATATATTATTGACTAATTAAATGATGTTTCATGTACAATGTGACTAATTAAATATGATACATCCCTTAAAAAATAGAATCATATTTTATTAAGTTGTCCCAATTATATTTTTAATTTACAAATTATTAATTTATAATATTAAAAGGACCATAAATTTATATAAGGGTCTTTGAAAAAATTATTATAAAATTAATTTATCAAAATTATTAATTTAGACTTTGGGCCCAATCGATAAAACATAGATATATATATATTTTAAATTTTATTAATTTATCAAATATTAATTTTGTTTGTGTGGATGTGGATGAGTAGTGTGGGTCCCTCGTTTAGAAGATGGATGAAAGGAGTGGTCAAAGTGCATGTGTTTAAACATTATTTCGCCTAATGCATCTAAACCAACTTGGTACAATGTGGGATGAGTTGAATTTCTTACACTATAACGGTAGAATTTTGATGAATTTATCACATGTTATTCGCAAATTATTTCTGATACAAAGTTTGACTATGATTTGATCAACTTTTCATTTGGACCAAATTTGTGATACTTTAAATATTGAAGGGATTAAATGTTATGATTCAACATACTTTGTACTTAAATTATATTTTTTTTGGCTAAATTAATCATTTTTAACCAATAAATATTGCGGGGATAATCTTATATATTAGGGCCAATTACATTCACACCCCCTGAAATTCAGTATAATTTCAAATACATTCTTATTAGATAGAAAATAAGTGTGCAAATACAAAACACCTTTATTTATCTGGTAAAAAAAAGTGTGTATGTGATTTTCTATCTGGTAATTTTTGAAAGTGGTGTAAGTGTAATTACAAATTTCTTAAGAGCGATGCGACATGCGACTTGATCGGTGCCCCGTTGCGAGAAGTATTGTCCATTTTGGCTATGTATGAGCCTCACGGGTTTGTCCTTGAAAAGACGTCTCTCTAGGGAGAGGAGGTCTTGGGGCTTATAAGCCATTCAAACTCCTTGTCTGCAACCGATGTGAGACGCTTGTCTATATCAAAGAGAAACTTTAATTTCGCATTTTCAAAAGAAGTTTAAGTGTCCCAAAAAAAAAAAAAAAACTATCTCCTTATGTTTTTTAAATAAAGCAATTTATCCTCTTAAACAGAAAAATAAAATTGCTATTATTTTTAATATATAGAATAAATAATTTGCCTGTTTACAATATCATATAAAAAAAATAAATTGCATTAAATCCAAATAATAAATTGGCGATTTCATTGTCAGTGGTGCACTTAAGGTTGAAATAGTTGAGGTGGTGTCGTTATTAAAGAAGTAATTAATTTGTTAACTAATGTTGTCGATTTGCTTGATTTATTTGTACACCTCATCCACTCTCATTGCTGCACATTTATTAACTCAGACCCTCCTTTCATCCTAACACTAATTAATGTCTCATCATTTCTTTTTTTGTAATTTTGTTTTTGTTCTAAATTCATTAATTAAATAAATATAATAAATAATTAAAAGAGTAATATATCTAAATATCTTATCTGAGCACGCGCGAGCAAGCAGACGCAATTTTCAGCCGAAAACATTACGAATTACGATGCTTTCTCACTGTTTTGACGTTACCTTTGGGTGTTGCGATGTCACTCTTGAGTTTTGTCCTAATCAATGAATTCTATGTTATATCATATTTTGTCGACTCGTAGCTTGTCCGTTTTTATATTTTATTATTTTTATATATTAAATTATTTTAATTTTGTGAAATTTGTAATTACTATATATGATCACTTTTTTTTTTTATCTGACGAACATCACATATGTGTATGATGATGTTTTTTCGACAGAAAATTTATCCAAAACCCGATCATAATATGATAACTTGCACATTTCGTAAAGTCTAGATGAGAAGTAGGGGTGAATAGCAATTTACTCCCATGTGATATAGGAAATCAACAAATCACCCCCTATGAAAAATCAATATAAATTTTAAAAATATAAGGAGGTAAATTGCTATATTTTTGAAAAACACAGAGGACTAATTGCTATTTTATTTTTCATATGGGAATAATTTGCTCTTTTGTAATATCATAAGGGGATAATTACTATTTTAGTTTTTATATAGGAATAATTTATTCTTTTGCAATATCACATGTGGGTAAATTGCATTTTTTCTTGAGAAGTAGATACACACAAAAATAAATAAATAAATAAAAATTCGATGACTTAGTATAAAAGATAAAATAGTTCGACGAATTTAATTTGAAACTTTTTTCTAGATATGTTGAATTTTGGTTTGAATTTAATTAATAATTAAATATCATAAAGTAACATTTTATTGTTCTAATGTGGAGCATCCATATGTCAAGACAAAACCACAATAACGAATAAAATTGGAATCAAATAATTAAGCACACACATTGATACTTTAGCCACATTGATAAAATTTTTTATCTTATTTTTGATAAATTTGGAACCAAATGACCAAAAAGCATGTCATATGGGCGTAATTTGTTGAATTGGTTAGGGGTGATTGGAGCATAATTTTCCTTTTTATGCATATTAAATTATTTAATTAAAGATATGATTAACTTTCACGCTGCATAAGTAAATTCAATAATAGAGAAAAAGGTGCAAATATAGATCTCCGTATCATGATTTATGTACGTTCTCCAACTTTATTTAAAAAAAAAAGAAAAGAAAACTACATTATTTTAATGTAATCCCATATAATATCGTGGATTATTGTACTCACATGTACACTCTAACAATATGTGGTGAGTGACGTGGTTTCACTTACAAACGTCGGTTATGCTGCAAAGTAGATTGTGCTCTGCTCCCCGAACTATAATCATTGTACTAAACATTTCCTTCCTTAAATCTAGTTAATTCTCATCAGTCTGTCCCACCACCTCCACCAGTACCAGTACTGCGTTAACTTTTAAGGTAAATTGTTGCGGGTTCTCAAAAAGTTTGTCGTAATTATAAATATTTGTTTGTTATTTAAAAATTTATAAATGCCTTATGAAATTAATCGTCGTTTAACAAATACTTGCGGGAGGTATTTGATAGACGGTCGTTCATTTTAGGATAAATTTATAATTTTTTAAATAATGAAAATATATTTATAATTATAATAAATTTTAGGGTTAAATACAGCTACCACCCCTAAAGTATTCATCCTACATTAATTACCCCCCTGAAGTATTAAAACTTTAAAAAAAAACCTTGACCTTTGTTTTTAAAGTTTGAAATGCCCATTTTACCCTTACAAAAATTGCTTTTTAAAAAAAGAAAAAGTAAAGTAAATTTTAAAATGCCAAAATCACTATTTGTCTAATCTAATTTCACTTGTTCATCGAGCTCCTTTTATTTTGTGATCCTAAAGTACTTGTGACATTTTATTTTAATTTTATTTGTTTGTCAAACCAAGTTAAAAGTAAATTTATACATGCATAAAATTACCATATTGACATAATTATCATATATATAAAAATATATATGATAAATATATATTTATTTTATATTTTTATTAGTTTATCAACCTTTTCGATTTTATTAATTGTATAATTGTTTAAGTAAATATATATATATATATATATATATATATATATGTATGTATTAAGGGTAAAATGGGCATTTCAAACTTTAAAAACAAAGGTCAGGGTTTTTTTTAAGGTTTTAATACTTTAGAGGAATAATTGATGTAGGGTGAATACTTCAGGGGTGGTAACTGTATTTAACCCTAAATTTTATGGGAGGTTGTTGTAATTTATTTAAAAAAATTAGGGTAAATTGCATAAAACCCCCCTGTGTTTTCTAATTTTAGCTAAAAACCCCCTGTGTTAAAAAAATAGGCAAAAAAACCCCTGTGTTTTTAAAATGTTGCATACTCTCCCCTTCTGTCAAGTAAACCCTAACAGCGTTAATTTTTTTAATAAATTGACCGTTATACCCTTCTTATAACGACCATTGATCTTCAATTGAAAAAATTAACGGTCCAGATCTGAAGTAGTTTATATATATTTTTTATTATATATACACTATCTATACAATATATATATATATATAACTATATAATTATATATATATATATAAATTGAAGGCGGCGACGGCCTTGCCGCACGGCGAGGCCGTCGCCATCGCCCCCTGCGACGTCGTCCCCCTCGTACAGAGGGGGACGTCGCCCTGCAAAGGGGGCGACCTCGCGTCGCCCCCATCCGCCGCCCCCTTTTGGAAGGGGGGGCCAAATCCAGGCGCGTCGCGACGTCGCCTCGACAGCAGGTGCCGTCGCCGGCCACTAATGGCCGGCGACGGAGAAGAAGAAGAAAACTATTCTAATTTATTTATATATTTATTTTTAACTTAAAAATAATTTTAGTATATTAAATTTGTATTGTATTAAATTTAAAATTTAATTTTTAAAAATGTTTAGGTATTTTTATATTTAAAATATATTTCATATAAGTTTTTAATTTAAAAATAATTTTATAATATTAAACTTGTATTTTGAGTTTTAAATTAAAAAACTTTATTTTTTCAAAAAATTATATACTCTTTATTTGTTATTATATCTAAATTAATATTTTTCATAATAGATATAACTTATTGTAATATATTGAACCCAATATATAATTTGAATTTAAATATAATATATATATAATATATATATATAAATAAAAGTATAAGTATATCAATTTAAATTTTAAAAATGTATTTAGATATGAAAGAAAGGGCAAAATGGACATTTACATACTTAAAATAATCATCAAAAAGGCAAAAAGTGAAGCCCACTCGCACAAAAGGCGAGTGTGAGCCACTCTCCGTTTTTTTTAACGGATAGGGGGTTTTTTGCTGTATTTTATAAAACACAGGGGTTTTTTGCCTATTAAATTAACACAGGGAGATTTTATGCTATTTCACTAAAACACAGGGGAGTGTTATGCAATTTACCCAAAAATTTATAATATAGTTTTTTTCTTTCTTTTCCTTCTTTTTCTTGTCCGCCTAGTGAATCAGCCCTCACTCACCCAATTTATATTTGACTTTCTAAACAAATAAAAGTGGGTGAAATAATTAAAAAATAATGACTAAGGAAACTAGTCATAGTCCAAACGATATAGAGTCAAGAAACTGTTATATATATCAGTGTTAATTAGATTTAGATCATTTTGAAAAATATAAAATTATATCTTTTTAATTTTTTTTAATAATATACTTACACTCCTTCAAATATTTTTTATTTATAATTGACCCCCTTCCATTATAATTTGAATGATAAATGCTGAAATTCGTAAAAAGAATACATAAACGATTCAAAGGTTGATGGGCGCGTGCTTTAAACCCGAAAGGGTGTAATTATAACAAAATATTACTTTCGAATATTGTCACTGGAAAAAAAAGAAGGGTGAATAGCAATTTACCCCCTGTGAGTTGTGATATTGGAAATGAGCAAATTACCCCCCTATGAAAAATACATAGCAATTTATCCCCTATATTTTTTAAAACAAACAATTTACCTCCCTGTTTAAAGAGGTAATTGCTTCAATTTTAAAAGCATAGGGATGTGAATTGCTATATTTTGAAAATACAGACGGGTAAATTGCTATTTTATTTTTCATAGGGGAGTAATTTGCTCTTTTGTAATATCACATGACGGAAAAAGTATATCTTTCGCTGCTTCTTTTACTTTTATATATAAAGTGGGATTAATATTTTTGATGTATCAATTTCTTGAAAGTATACCGAAAACAAAATAAAAGCTAATATATAATTATATAGTTGGTAAAGATTGTAATTTGTAAAGGTAAGCATGAATTGGTCACGCCCAAAACATTACTATAGTACATACATTGATAAATCGCACGTACCTAACCTAATTTTTTTTATTCGTGTAAAAGAGAAAAAGCACCAAATTAATTAAATGTTGCGTAATCACAATTCAAATATTTGTTAGTATTATTTATTTAATTATTCTTTGTTAAATTATTTGGACGTGACTGCGAATTTGATACCTAACTAGTCCACTACCTAAACAAATTAAACACCATGTGCTAATTATATATATATATATATATATATATATATATATATATATATATATGTTGCATGGTTTTTTTAAGGATAATTACACCCTCCTTTTATAAGATTTGGTGTAATTATAAATAGACCCCTATAATTTGAGAAATTACATCTAGCACCCCTAAAGTTTACTTCCATCTAACAAATTAGTTCATTCGTTACTCAAAATTCACGAATTTTCTAATATTAATAAAAAAATTATATTTACCTCCGATTGACTTATTACTAACTTATTGCAGGTAAAATAAATCTTTTTGTAACCAAATTACCCTTATACGTTTTTCACGCATTTAATGCATATGGGGATGCATATCTCCACCATTACAAGAATAGTTTAGTTCAAAAAAATTATTTAATCTACAAAAATCAGTAATAAGTCAATCGATGGTATATATTAATTTTCATTCAGTTTTTTTTGATAATATTAGAAAATTTAGTGAATTTTGATTGACAGAGGGACTAGTTTGTTAGATGGAAGCGAACTTCAAGGGGTGCTAGATATAATTTTTCAAATTACAGAAAATTTACGTGTAATTATACTAAACTCTCAAGGGAGGGAGTGTAATTATCCATTTTTTTAATGATCCTCTATACGTATATACGTACATGAGTGAGTGTGTTTAAAGATTATTGTGGACCCACGTGTTGCAACACATCTATTAAAAAAATTAAAAATTAAGAATTTTTGTA